>OV839569.1:48876618-49391618 GCA_929447395.1 Epistrophe grossulariae
CGACTCTTTAGAGTCATATTCATCCAGGACTCATCGTTTTGAAAAAAAAAATAAATTTGATTCAGCTTTCAAAAGTGGGGAATTTTCGTAAACCAACAAATAAAATATTATATAAAGTGAATACACCTATACTACCGAAATAAATACTTTGAATGAATACGCCATTCTTATACGGTGCCATTTCAAATAACTTTTTGGATTTGTCACAGATACCATAATATTCACATCCATAACACACACAGAATATTTTTTTTATTATTTTACTATGACTTTTCTGGCTCCGGGATCTTAGCACCTCATATATGGGATATTCGCAAAAAAAGTACGCCATCTAAAAGGTCACTAATTGGTCACAAAAGGTCAGCTATTTTAAGAAATTGGTCAGGCTTAGAAAACTTGTAATCCAAGCTTGAACTTTTTCAAGGTCATTAGCGATTTTTGGCACCTCATTTATGGGATATTCGCAAAAACAGTATACCATTGGAAAGGCCACCGGCTCCTGATAAAAGGTCAGCTAGTTTCAGTAATTGGTCAGGCTTAGGTTTTTTTTAATGAATTTTTAAAAAAAATTTCAAGGTCATAGTATAAGACTTTTAGCACCTCATTAGTGGAATTTATAAAAAACAAGTATGCAATTTAAAAGGTCAGTAAAAGGTCATAAAAGGTCAGGTAGTTTCAGTAATTGGTCAGGCATATATTTTTTTTAATAATTTTTTTAATTTTTTTCAAGGTCATAGCGATTTTTAGCACCTCATTTGTGGGATATTCGAAAAAAGTATATACCATCTGAAAGGTTACTTAATCCTTATAAAAGGTCAGGCAGTTTCAGAAATTGGTCAGCTATAGATTTTTGTTTATAAGCTTTTTAATTTTTTAAGGTCATTCAAGGTCACTTGTACCTTTAGCACCTCATTTATGGGATATTCGAATAAAAAATATACCATCTGAAAGGTAACTCAATCGTCATAAAAGGTCAGCTAGTTTCAGAAATTGGTCAGCCTTGGATTTTTTTTAATTAATTTTTAAAAGTTTTGTCCCTAGGTCACGTGTACCTTTAGCACCTCATTTATGGGATATTCGAAAAAAATATATATCATTTGAAATGTAACTCAGTCCTCATAAAAGGTCAGCTAGTTTCGGAAATTGGTCAGCTATAGATTTTTTTTTTTGAATTAAAAACAAAAAAAAAATTCAAGGTCACTAGTATAAGACATTTAGCACCCCATTTGTGGAATTTCGCAAAAAAAAGCATACCATCTGAAAGGTTATTTTATACTTATAAAAGGTATAGATTTTTTTTATGAATTTAAAAAAAAATTTTCAAGGTCACTAGTATAAGACTTTTAGCACCTCATTTGTCGAATTTCGCAAAAAAATGTATACCATCTGAAAGGTGATGTTGTACTTATAAAAGGTCAGCTATATTCGGAAATTGGTCAGGCATAGATTTTTTTTTATGATTTTTTTATTTTTTTTTCAAGGTCACTAGTGTAACACTTTTAGAACCTCGTTAGTGGAATTTCACAAAAAAAAAGCAAAAAATCATTAAAAAACTCTATACCTGACCAATTTCCGAATATAGCTGACCTTTTATAAGTACAACATCACCTTTCAGATGGTGTACATTTTTTTGCGAAATTCGACAAATGAGGTGCTAAAAGTCTTATACTAGTGACCTTGAAAATTTTTTTTGAAATTCATTAAAAAAAATCTATGCCTGACCAATTTCCGAATATAGCTGACCTTTTATAAGTACAACATAACCTTTCAGGTGGTATGCATTTTTTTGCGAAATTCCACAAATGAGGTGCTAAAAGTCTTATACTACTGACATTGAAATTTTTTTAAAAAATCATAAAAAAAAATCTATGCCTGACCAATTTCCGAAAATAGCTGACCTTTTATAAGTATAAAATAACCTTTCAGATGGTATGCTTTTTTTTGCGAAATTCCACAAATGAGGTGCTAAATGTCTTATACTAGTGACCTTGATTTTTTTTTGTTTTTAATTCAAAAAAAAAATCTATAGCTGACCAATTTCCGAAACTAGCTGACCTTTTATGAGGACTGAGTTACCTTTTAAATGATATATATTTTTTTCGAATATCCCATAAATGAGGTGCTAAAGGTACACGTGACCTTGGGACAAAACTTTAAAAATGAATAAAAAAAAATCCAAGACTGACCAATTTCTGAAAGTAGCTGACCTTTTATGACGATTGAGTTACCTTTCAGTTAACATAATTTTTATTCGAATATCCCATAAATGAGGTGCTAAAGGTACATGTGACCTTGTATGACCTTTAAAAAAATTAAAAAGCTTATAAAAAAAAATCTATAGCTTACCAATTTCTGAAACTGCCTGACCTTTTATAAGGATTAAGTAACCTTTCAGATGGTATATACTTTTTTCGAATATCCCACAAATGAGGTGCTAAAAATCGCTATGACCTTGAAAAAAATTAAAAAAATTATTAAAAAAAATATATGCCTGACCAATTACTGAAACTACCTGACCTTTTATGACCTTTAACTGACCTTTTAAATTGCATACTTGTTTTTTATAAATTCCACTAATGAGGTGCTAAAAGTCTTATACTGTGACCTTGAAATTTTTTTTTAAAATTCATAAAAAAAAACCTAAGCCTGACCAATTACTGAAACTAGCTGACCTTTTATCACGATCCGGTGGCCTTTCAAATGGTATACTTTTTTTGCGAATATCCCATAAATGAGGTGCCAAAAATCGCTAATGACCTTGAAAAAGTTCAAGCTTGGATTACAAGTTTTCTAAGCCTGACCAATTTCTAAAAATAGCTGACCTTTTGTGACCAATTAGTGACCTTTTAGATGGCATACTTTTTTTGCGAATATCCCATATATGAGGTGCTAAGATCCCGGAGCCCTAATATGTACATACATAAATAAACAAAAAATAAATAACTACTTTATAATAAAAACAAGTTGAAAAACTTACAAAATGCAAGCACTTTGACAAAAGTGAAAATTATTTACATAATTATTTTTCAGTCTAAAAGTTCTTCTGTCAAAATGCTTACGTTTTGCACGTTATTTTTAAAAATATTTCCATTTATATCAAAATCATAGCACGATGAACTCTTTGACAAGTTTTTTTGTTGCTATCAAGGCAAAACACGTTTGAACTTACATTTTGTTTATATTCTGATATGAAAAAATGCCTTCGACAATTGCGGACGAATGGGGAACGGAAAGAACGGCTTGTGCAAGGAATTTTCGGTGAATTTTACATTAAATATTTGTGCGTTGTTTTTCAATTAATAATAAATAAATCACAGACAATAATAAGTTTAGTTGTGCGCTGTTCATGTTGTTCAAACAAAAATTCAATAATAAGTTTAGTTTCATTTAACAAATAAGGTAAATAATTACTTTCTTCAGTGTATTTTTAAGGGTATGTGAAGAACATAAACACAACACATGAATATAAAAGCCGAAAGAAGGTTAAAAAAACACATCATCTTTCTTAAGAGACTAAAATTGAACTGTTTTATTTTCCTTAAACTATTTCTACATCACAATTCTTATACCTAGTCACAAATGCATACATATACATTTGCTTAATCTATCTTATAATTAGTTTCCTAAATCCTAAACTAACAATACGGGTCCTAAAATGGACAACGACGATGCAGTGCGACGCATCCCTTGTTCATAACATAATGTTAACAGATGGAAGTCATAAAACCTAATCTGCGATATCATATACTGTTATATGACAAGGTTCAATCGCGACACAGCGTCGCCATCCACTTTGATCTTAAACTATATAACCAAAACAATATTCCTACTGGCATAAAAGTACAGCTATTCTAAATATATAAATTTCTAGATATAGATAATTAAACATACTCCCACCATTGACATCATATCGTTTGGAGTTGGCAGATCTGTTGCTGTCTTTCTCAAGTGGTTACGATGCAATCATAATGTTGGCCTCTGCAAATGTCTCGATTTACTGCGATTGGATGCTGATAACAACGGGAACCTTCGGAATAGTTTCAGCCATTCTGGAACATCTTTAATATCTGTAGATGCAGATGTGGCAGTTGAACCAAGAAAATTTGACTTTTTACGTCATGTCTTAATTCTTTTCTATTGTGGTATCGGCTGATAAACAAAAATAATTGTTCGGCACTTGGTTGGTTGAAGATGATGGTTACTGAATTTAAGTAGGTATACGTATACTTCTTACATTCAGTGTTTTCGGCTTAACGTTGTGTGTACCAAACATGTAGTTGTAAAATTAGCAGCATTCCTGATCACTTGGTTTCAACTCGGTAGCTTTATTTGCTGTTTGATTGAATATTTGACTGGGTACTACTGATTACTGGTAATATTGGTGTGACTGCTTCTAGAGCATCAGTGGAAGTTAAACCAGCAGAACCAATGGATACGTCAGAAAGTCAGAAGTCGTGGGGATATTGATTGTGTCACATCGCCCTTGGCATAAATACCGGTAGATTATTTGCCTTCTCATCTTGGTAATGCTGAGCTTAAAATCTACCCTTATACCTTTCGTTAGATTCGATTAATATCATCATCATCAATTTCCTCATCATATTGAAGAGCCCTGTCCAATTTAAACATAATCGACCATGCAGATTCGCAAATTTGCCAACTCCGTAGTCCTCTTAGCAGTTCTAGATGAGTTCGCAGCTACGTCTTAGAACTACATAATAATACACTAATTAATATTGTTTTACTTACAATAGTAAAAATATAAAATACAAAATAATACGTTTTGTAATAAGAGAAATCTTTGAACATTTTTTTAAAAAACATTTCTTAACTGTCTTTTTTTTAATTGTTCAATAAAATACAGTTATTAATATATATTACATTTTATTTTACCTTTACTTATCAAGATAAATCTTTTAACATCTTACAGTTTTTGAACATAAGCTTTAATCTTAATGGCGGAATTATTTTTTTTTTTCAAAATACAATTTTTTAATTAAAAGAATGAAATTACAATAATTTCTTTAATTCAATGTATAAAAACGTTTGCTTTAATTTTAACAACAATACAAGAATATAAATGGCTTGAAAAAAAGGTTAATTTATTTTGAAGAGAATATACTTTAAAAATAATAGACAATAATTATAATATTACATGTTATTATTTTATTAATTCATTTAATCTAATTCTACATACATGATACATATATAATCTAGGAAAAGGACGAACAATGTAAATCAAGCTTGTCGAAATCCCATTGCTTGTCCTTACGTCTAGTATATGACAAAGCCCAATTCTGCCAAAGAAAGTCTTTGATACCCTGCCCCTTTCCCAGGACATAGGGAAATATTTTTTTCTTTTGAAATATTTTGCAACAAAAATGTAAATACAGCAAAGTGTTATATATTTCGGAAATTTTACTACTTTTTGAAAATTTGTCTTTGTTACTTTGAATCTTTAACCAATGAACTTGCTTGGAAACATCTACATGAAAAATAAATGAGTCAAGTTTAGACCGACCAGTAAGTATTTGTGAATCTGAAAAAGAAAATGTTTTATTAAAATGTACTTTAAAATGTATTTCTTTGATCCTGGACCACTAAGGGTTACGTTTTCTTTGTTGCTTCCATAAACTCTCTTCAAAATTAGAAGATGGATTGCAGCTATATATTAATTTCAAAACTGGACCACTAAGGGTTCCATTAATTTGTTCTACATTGGAACATATTTTATTATTAAGTTGCACTTTTTTCGCCACTGAACCGCTAAGGGTTCCATTCAAATCTTCCTTAGAATCTTCCTCTTGGAAGTAACTTTTTTGCAATTTAGTGGATCTTCTTCCAGTATTGGACCACTAAGGATCACTTGAATTTCCTTTTCACAAATTGGATCTACATCCACCACAGGACCACTAAAGATCACATCATGTTCCTCTTCATGAGAAATAAGTTTGTCACAAGCTAAATCTCTAATAACCGCCGGACCACTAAGGATCACGCCGAGTTCCTCATCAGAACTTACTTTGTCCCAGACAAAAGGTTCATCTTTCACCGCTGGACCACTAACAATCACATCAAACTTGGTTTTTGAGATACCAATTTTTATCTATGGAGCAAGTGGAGAATCGAATGAAAATCTTTTTGAGGTATCATTATCTTGTGGTGTGTTATCACACGTCAAGTCATTAAATGATCCTTGAACTAGGCGTTCCCTTAAGGAACTCCAAGGCATAAAATCTTGCCGAACATTCGGCAGACTTGAATTTGGGGTATTAAAGGTAAAACCTTGTGAAGTTACCTTTCCTGTTCTAGAGGACTATAGCAAATACAGTAATTTCAAATACTCACTTTTTAGTGAATTATATGAAGTTGTGAGATCATTCTCATAAAATATTTCACTGTACTGTAAATAATATATTTGAACCAGGTTTTTACATTTCATGAGGTATTGAAGAGTTTCAACTTCCAATGTCTCTTATGGCTTCTCGAAATTCACGAAGTGCGAATTCAAAACCTCTTTTTAAGGCAGCATTTGACTTTGCTTTCATTTGTTTTTGTTTAAGCAAATTATATTCGAAATACTTACCGCACACTTCCCTGGGTGATTTTTCCATTTTTTTACAACACAACAATAGGTAATATCGAAAAAAAAAAACAAAAAACGGAAAAGTTGAGAATTTTAAATTAAGGTCGCGGTTTAATAAAATCACGTCGGGGTCACCATGAAGAATCCAAACACAACACATGAACATAATAGCCGAAAGATGGCCAAAAAAACACATCCTCTTTCTTAAGAGACTAAAATTGAACTGTTTTATTTTCCTTAAACTATTTCTACATCACAATTCTTATACCTAGTTACAAATGCATACATATACATTTGCTTAATCTATCTTATAATTAGTTTCCTAAATCCTAAACTAACAATATTAAGGGTTCTAAAATGGACAACGACGATGCAGTGCGACGCATCTCTTGTTCATAACATAATGCTAACAGATGGAAGTCATAAAACCCAATCTGCGATATTATATACTGTTATATGACAAGGTTCAATCGCGACACAGCGTCCCGTCGCCATCCACTTTGATCTTAAACAATATTCCTACTGTCATAAAAGTACAGCTATTCTAAATATATAAATAACTAGATATCTTGTTACCTTAAACGAGTTATTCTTGTATATTTATATATTTATATATATTTGGTTTCTCGGAAATGGCTACAACGATTTTGATAAAATTTTCAGAGTTTATTACGATGAATGAGAAAAAAAATAAAAAATTAAATTTAGTAAAATCCGCCCACCCCGCGCCCACTTTTCTTACTTTTAAGTATGACGGAATCGGTCTGAAATATTTTTATTACTCGGAAACGGCTCAAGCGATTTGAATATTTTCAGAGTTTACTTTCATGGGTAAGAAAAAAATTTTAAAAATAAAATCAGTAAAATCCGCCTACTACCACGCCCACTGTTATTAGTTATTGGCTATTCGAAAACGGCTCCAACGATTCGGATGAAATTTTCAGTGTTTATTGTTATGATCGAGAAAAAAAATAAAAAAATATATTTAGTAAAATTCTATGACTGCCACGCCCACTTTTATCATTTCTTAGTTTCTCTTAAACAATTCAAACGATTTCAATGAGGTTATAAGAGTTTATTCTTATAACAAAAAATCGAAAAATTATTTTACTAAAATCCACCCACTGCCACGCCCACTTTTATTATTGCTTGGTTTCTCGGAAACGGAACTAGCCATTTTAATGAATTTTTCAGAGTTTTTTCTCCTCAATAAGAAGAAAAATGTAAAGGAAAGTTTAGTGAAATCCGCCCACAGCAACACCCACTGCACCGCCCAAGTAACATCGATGGAGCTATTAGAAGTAAAATTGTTCTTCTGAAGCTCTAAGGTGATAAAATGCAAAACTATAGCTTTGTAAATGATTATTTCACAGCTCTCTACATTTGATTTAAAAATTATGTTCTATAATTGAAATTTAAAAACACTTTAAGCTCTATTAATTTTATGACACTTTAAGATTTAAAAATATGCTCCATTAAATCTTCATACATCTTCTAACGAGCAAACTCTCAATATCAAAAAATTTAAAGACATTGTAGAGCTACTAACAACACATGTCCAAAATAATACCGCATGATCTTCTAAAATGTCAAAAAAAAATAGCATTTATGGAGCTAAACAAAAAGCGACTGTAGCGTACTTCGTGAAGCGCATGCGCATTTTAAAGTTTTAAAAAACTTCTTTAACAGAGTGGATATAAAGCTGTATACTTAAAAGAAGAAATAGGAAGAAAAAAGTGTGAGTTAAACAAACATAAATACATTCACACAGGGAAGGCGTGCAGTCAAACAGTTAATTGATAAAGCGCCCAAAGAAATTTTTATTTGTTTTTTTGAAAAAAGTGTTTTGAGATTTTAAATCGTTAAAATAGTAAAAAAAGCTAAGTTAATTAAATAAACAAGTGAAATAAAAGTAAATAAAGTGAATATAATGCAATACTTCATTGAAAAAAAATATAAAACTACATGAGGTGCTGCGTTAAATCTTCTAAAAACACTTATAATTAACAGTGTAATTTTTGTTCATTTCATAGGTAAGCTGTGTCTCATATTCCACATAAAGTAAGTAAAATTACTCTGCACCACGGGCGCTCAATGAATTTGAGCGCCTTGCCATCACAAACAAAAACTAATGCGAACCTGGACGAGAATTTCAATTTCGATAGATTGGGTGCAGCTATAATTCCCGTGATTGAAGTGTATTTTAATTTCAAACAATTTGCTTTTTTATAGCAAAATGTTAAGAAATATCAATTGAAATGTATTCTAAGACAATGTATTTGCCTAAAAAACATCACTTCATATTACTTTATATGGAATATGAGACACAATCAGACCGTGAAAAGAAAAAATTGAAAACTCCGTATTATAGGTGTTTTTACACGATTTAACGCAGCACTGTATGTTGTTTTATAGTTTTTTTAATAAATTACTGAAAATATTCACTGTTTTAACTTTTATTTAACTTTTTTATTTAGTATTTTTACTAATTTAATGTTTAAAAATCTCGAAACACATTCCTATAGTTCGGCAAAGTGACAGATCGGGTTCTTTTTTTTTTTTTTTTACAATTTAATGCTTCACTCACACACTGTATAGGTATGTGATGTGATGTGAGCTCGATATCAACAGTACTTAATATTGCAGCTCTAGAACAATAAAAAATATAGCGATTTGACAATATGGCGGCGAGGAAAAAAATTAATGCAATATTTGTTTTTTTTTGCAATTAAAAAAAGAAATATATATATCCGCTCTCACTTAAAGACACACGAAATTGCATTTTTTTTTAAATGAAATTATTTCGGCTTTCGAAAATGTATTTCTTAGAGTTTTTTTTTTTCTTGTTATTATTTTTTTTTATTTGACAACTAAATATCCAGAATTTCGAAGGCGCGTTTTAATTAAGCAAAGTACCGGCAATACGTTTGTGAAAAAATTTAATTCGCACATAAAATTAGCTAACATTTAACCGAAAAATATTAATTTCTGTTATTATTTATTTTCTTGGGAAATTATAGTTTGCATATCTTACAAAATTATTCATTATACATACATAATTTCAAACGATACATATTTATTCTATTGTAGTATTAAAGCGTGCCTGTGTTTATATTTTTTATCATAATATGTACCTACATATTACTCAAACCAATACAAACAAAATTCTGCCAAAGTAGTTCTTTAAAGATATATACCAAATACCTGCAGAGTCAGTTGCCGCTAACAACAAGCTTCTCACGAGCAAAAAAGAGCTCTCAAACTCAATGAATTAGCTGCAAGTGAGCGCGACGTTAGCTCTAAAGGTGTATCTAGAGCTACTTCTAAAATAAACGAGCTTTAAGATTAGCTCTGGGTGTGCTGTTAAAGCTACTAAACAACTTAAAATGTTACTTGGGCGCCCACTTATTTCGTTTTTAGTTTATCGGAAACGGGTCTTACAACTTAGATGAAATTTTATGAGAACGTTCTCTTTTATAGGTAGAAACAAAATTTAAAAAGAAATAAGTAGAATCCGCCTGCTGCCACGCCCACTTTTATTATTTCTTAGTATCTCGAAAACAATTCAAACGATTTAAATGAGGTTATGAGGTTATAAGAGTTTATTCTTATAACAGAAAATTGAAAAATTCTTTTACTAAAATCCACACACTGCCACGCCCACTTTTATTATTGCTTGGTTTCTCGGAAACGGAACTAGCCATTTTAATGAATTTTTCAGAGTATTTTCTCCTCAATAAGAAGAAAAAAGTTAAGAAAAGTTTAGTGAAATCCGCCCACTGCTCCGTCCACTTTTGTCGTTTTTAGTTTATCGGAAACGGCTCCGACAATTTGCATAAAATTTTCAGTGAGCGTTCTCTTTTATAAGAAGGAACAAAATTTTAAAAGAAATATGTAGAATTCGCCTACTGCCACACCCACTTTTATTAGTTTTTGGTTTCTCGAACACAATTCGAAATATTCAGTTTATTTTTAGATATGAACATGTAACGTTAGCTTGACCCTTGCCTACAAGAAGCGATGTTCTGCTGACCCACTGAAGACCGAGAGGAACAGGAACCCCTTTTGGGATCGATGGGTTGTAGAGAAGGTTGTCCGGGGTAGAGAAGTGCGGCAGGCATGCTTGCTCACGCGCGTCACTAGCTCGTCGGTGTCGTAGGTTCTTGCACTGCTATACCGGACATTCGTTACTCTTTTAACATGCCTATTGTTTAGTTAGTTTTTTTGGTTAAATTCAAAAAAAAAGAAACACCAATAAATACTTTGAACATACTCGCTATAATAGGGCTAGAAATAACCTCTCCATCTATGTCCAAATCTCTTATTGGGAAGCCACAAGGTATTATTTGGTTCCCTTTTGCGTAACCCTCCCACAGCCAACTATAATAAAAAATTTATAGTGACCATCCTTGGCCACCGCCTCGCAAACAAATAGTATGGCGAAAGCCCCTAACTCAAAGTTCAGAAATTGTTTAAATTGTACTCACTTTACGTCGGTTACCTTGCATTATTGTACTCCCCCCTTGCATTCAAAATTTTCTTAATAACTCATTTTTCTGACGAATATTCCCTCTTATGAAAAGAATTTCGAATAAAGACACATCATATTTCCGATTTCAATGTATTCAGCTACATAATTTATTAAACTCCTATTAATGACTTAAATCTAAAATATTACTTAATCTTCTGTGATATTATTTTATTTACTCATTGTACTTATCCGTTTATATGTGTGTATATGTGTTTATGCTTAAGTGCTTTTATATGGATTCATTAAATTATATTCGATTACAACTCCTCAATAGTTTGTATCTCTTTAATAATATTACCACTCGATACTGAGTAAATGTTTTCTTTCTATTCAATTAATTTTCCCACACAAACACATGTACACTCTTACGTATACGTACTTTATTTAATTTTAATTCGCTCTCTTAATTTCTTTTAGCTCGTACTTTAACTCATTTTTTTTTTGCGTATTAATTCACGTTTCTCTTTTGATTATTTAGCCCACTGTCTCAAAATATTAATGTTTTCTCTCAAATTAATGCTGTTATTATTTAGATATATAGATATATTTCAAAATAGCATCTCTTAAGACATCTTAAGAATACTTTACTCAATTAAATTATCAATAGTCTAATAAAAAAACAACGATCGTTTAAGTTCAAAAGGAAAAGTATGACTTACCGAATTTGTTTTTTTTTTGTTTGTTTTATTCTTCTCTTTTAATATCGTAGGTTGTTGTTTGTTAACTTTTTCTTACGTTATGAAGATGGCTTTGTCCTCCGATGGATGGTGTGCACAGCATTCATAAGAGGTGGCTCGATCTCTAAGCTAAACGCTTGGATGAAAGTAAAAAAAAATTCTTTTGGCACTCGAACGATCTTACAAACAATATTAAAAATGGAAAAAATACTTATCTTTTTTTTTTTTTTATTAAAAATGAGCAGCTGAGCGGGAGCTTAATAGTTAAAAAAAAACAAGATCCTATATCTGTACCTACATATAATCCAATAAATAATACTGATAGTTGATGTTGATTCTGATGGTTTTGTTGAGTATGTGGTATAGGTTATGGACGTAAATGCAAATGAAGAGTTGGTTACGGTCTCGCACCACAACAGAGGTCTATGTCAGCGGAGCTGATAAGCCTATTTTGTTTTGTTTTTTTTTTGTGTGAACTTTTGAAAGTTACCTATATCGTTGCGTGCTAGATCAAGTAGTCTTCGGTGACGACATACAGAAACGAAGCACGCTACGCGGGTGCTTATCAGATCTTGTGTACGTCTCGACTGATACTTTGCAAGTTATAGTCCCGTGGAGGCTCGAAATCTTGCCACGTTTTCTTATTTTTATTTTTATTTTTATTGTTTTTTTGTTTGTTTGTTTTTTTTTTGTTTTTGTCTGGATGCTGGCCGTGGTGCTGCCACTAGTAGCTCGATTGGGATTCCAACTCGGTAGAATTGTGAGAGATGATTCGTATGACCATGTTCACTTGCCCATATGCACGTGATCACGTGGCTTTTTCTGGAACAAAGGTAATTCGAGATATGCAGACCGAGATCTTAGCGCGATATCGCAGTGCCTTTTGATCACGCTTTGTCTGCCAAATATCTCGACGTGACACACTTCAGTGCAAAACCTTTGGGCTTCAATTGATTTTGGTAATTTTGAACAGTTTGTAAGTTTTGTGTTAATTTTGGTGCCCTTTTCGAACCATATTTGGCGCAAGATTAGATGTAGTCTTAGGCACTATAAAACCACTCTTAAACGTCAAATGTGGCTGAAGGCCACCCTAGGTGCTCGAGGAGCGTTCTACTTTTCCAAGACTCTATGCTGGGCTTAAGTAGCTATACCTACTAAAGAATTGTATTTAATTTTTTTTTTTTGTTCGATACACTGAGATTAAATGTCATTTACCTTGAACAAAGTAGTTAATGTATATATATAATATATACTGTATAAATATATACTTATATCAGTAAAATATATAAAACCTTTTTCCTTATTTTTTTTTTCTTCTTTTTTTTTTCGTGGGACTCTCGGAATAGTGGTATATGGTTAGGAACTCCGACTTCGGCTAGGTTTCACAAGAGAAAGAATGAACCTACGAAATAGATTATTGAAATTTTGCGACTTGACGAAACTCATTTATTTCCGCCAATCTTTTGACTGGAGTAAATCAGCTGGTATGTGATGGAATTCCATGCATCACTTTTTCGTTTTATACAGGGTGATATGAAATGTAGTTCACATATTATTCTTATAATTGGTAGGTAGTTTGTTATATGGGAGGTCCCTTACAAACAAGAAAAAAAATTGAAAATTGATTTTAATAAAATCCGCCAATGTCACGACTACTTTTATTATTTCTTTTTCTCGGAAGCTACTCAAACTATTTGAGTAAAAGTTTTAGAGTTCATTCTTATGAGTGAGAAAAATTGAAAAACAAAAAATATCCGAAACGGATCCAACGATTTGCATGAAGTTTTTTACTTCTTAGGTTTTTCGGGAACGGTCAGATTTGAATGAAATTTGCAGTTTGCATAGCTTAACGAGAATTTTTTTTGGAATTTAGCGTTATTTAAATCCGCCACTGCCACGCCCACTTTTGTTATATATTGGAATCTTGTAAATGGCTTCAGCGATTTGGATGAAATTATCAGGAAGTGTACTGATAAGCAAGAACAAAATAAAAAAAAAATTAGAAAAACCGCCCACGCCCTTCCACGCCCACTTTTGTTGTATCACCCAGGCCCTTAACTAAAGGGGCGCTAAGGCAACAGTTCTAACTATCTGGAGGAAATTTTGTATTTAAATAATGATTTAACTTTCAAAGCTAATAAAAATAAGTATCATCCAGACCTTATAAGGAGGTCCAAAGGATGCTGAATTCTATTTTAAGTCTAACGATGCAAATTTTATTTTTAAAAGAGGAGCTAAGCTTTAGTTTTTTCAATTTTGATGATTTTGTTTTCGACTTAAAATGACCTCAGAAACTCTTGGTTTTCTTCTGAGGCGGTGATTTCGGGACAACCTGTATATGGGAAAGGAAGAATTATTGTATAATTTTAGAAGAAAATGTATTTTATTATGGGTCACTTAGACGTATGTGGAACATTTTTTTGTTCGACAAAATTATAAAATTTGTATGGGTAAGTGAAAAGTGCTTGGAATCGATTTTAGTTCGAAAAAATAATTAATTGTCTATGGGTTACTGTCAATTAGCTATGTGACATATTTTTATTTTCAGAGGAAACACTATAATTTGTGTGTAGGTGTAATTGTGATGCATTTGGAATTGCTTCTTATTGATTGTTATCTTAAATTATTGTTGCAAATATATTTCACTGCGAAGTACCTATGTCCTATATTTCTACAGAAAAACGACCCGTTCTTCGTTTTTAGCTTTAAACATTAACCATAATTTTTGCATTTATTTTCCTTCGTTCCTACTGGACTACTTGGTGAAAACGTAAATAGGCGTGTTTTTGTCTCTTTTGTTCCTAATCGCTATTTATAGAGTTTATAAAACAGTATTAAAATTCTATTTTTGCGGGCTTCAGGTCTTCTTTGTTTAAAATAGTTTACGTGCTTCTTCAGGTCTATTTAGATAATCCTAAAAAAAATTATTTAAAATAAACTAAGATTTTATATCTATGTATCTATAGATATTTGTTATTATTTTGTATCTCTTAATATATTTGAAAGTCTTGTAAAAGACGTTTCAAATAATCAAAAATCAAAAAATTACATTTAGCAGAAGAGTTTATGCACGCAGCCAGGCAAAACGGGCAGTCTGAAGAAAGTGCTATCAATCGTGCCTATAGAATTATTGCACATAATATGGAAGCATCTCCATTGAACGCATTTATAAAGTGAACAAATTTAATGGATGACATATGTTGTTTTCTATTAACTGCCATGTCTATATTTCTCATACATATTTCACTTTTTTCAATTAGAAAAAGCCGAGCGAAGCTCGGTCTCCCAGGTACTAGATAATTAAACAGTATGTGTCCCTTGAAAAATTAGGAAAATACCTATGTAAGGTAAATTACTTTTGTAGATTAAAAAAAAAATAAAAAATTATTTGTGACTCAAAATCACCAGGCAAGTGAAAAAATCATAAAATTTAGTACGATGCTTACGCATATGTATGGGAAATTCGTTAAATATTATTTTTTTATTTTTTTTCTAGAGACAATAGATCTCAATACTGAACACTGTTTTTCGTTTTTTTTTATTAATTTATTTGTTCCCAAAAAAAAATGGACAAAACTATGAAGTATTGAGGAAATTTACAAAGTGGTACAAATCAGTTACTTGACAAAACTTCTAAAGTATGAAAGGCAACGAGGTCAAATGAACTATTTTACAAAGCCAATCGAAATGTGCAGTTACTTTTATTTTTTTTATTTTTTTTTTTAAATAAAATATATCAAAATAAAAATATTTATTTAGTTTGCTTTAAACAAATGCCACTGGGTGGTGATGCATTCTCTTTCTCTCGGTTCTCTTTTTCTTAAAAAATAAAGAAGTCTAGCAAAGATAATATAATTGGTCTGTTTGGTAACGTGAAATTTATTGCGAATTTGTACAAATTTTCACAAAATTTCACAATTTGCTGTCAAAACCCATAGAAAAAAAACTCAGTTTTTGAAAAAATAGTTACCAAACAGGCATAATACCACTGATAATAAACTATACAGATGTAGCATTCATATGGGAAAAAATGTCCATGAAAACGAAATTCTTCCAAAAAAAGAGCTTTCTTAAAAGTTCAACTTCTTAGAGAAAGGACAACATTTCAACATACAAAAAATTTGAGTCTTGTATGCGGTTTTCTAATCGAGGATGAAAATCAGCAACATCGTTAGATTTATGTGTATGTGTGTTTCATTATATACATATGTATTTTGCATGTGCGCTTCATGATATTTGTTAAGAAAAATATTGTAATTTATTTTTTGAGAATGTTTGGAAAAAAATAATTGAAATAAAAATTAATTTAATAGTAGGTACTATAAACAAGAACATTTCATTCAAGGAAAATTTTATGTGAGTTTGCACAGAGAAGAGGTTTTTTTTTAATTATGTATTATTTTTAATAGATTTAATGAGGGTAGTAAAGTGGAAGAGCGTCGTCGTGCGTCGGTTAGCTGTTGATTTTGTATATATACAATTATATTTATTTAGATTTGATGGAAGATCGAATAGCTTTTGCCTATAGATTCAATTCATTATTGGTCATATATCGGGGTGATGTTTGATTGAGGTAAATTTGTAAATTGTATGAGAAAGTATTTAAAGCGTGCTAAAAGAACTTTTTTTTTAATTTGGTATGTTTAAGAAAAATCTTAATTTGTTGAGGTTATTTTTTGTTAATTTTTAAATTTTGGAGATCTTAGTTTTAATAAAGGCAGGTTCAAAGATTAGGACGAACATAAGTGCTCAAAACTTTATATAATGTAGGTATAGATACCTATACAAAATATTTCGGTTATTAAAATGATAATTATGGAAAGCAGCTAAACGCCTAAAAAGACCACAAATTCAAAATCCGCCTATCAAAACACAAGACAGAAAATGGATTGCAAACCCGAAACAGAAAGCTGAAATCCTCGCGGAACATCCCTCGAATGTTTTTAAGCCCTTTCCATAAAGTGCAGTTGATTGATTGATTTGATTTTTAATGATTTTATTTCATAAAATTTACAAAAGTTTTGTTTATCTTTCATTAAATGACATGGCCTAGCCGTCTGCCAGTTGGCAAATATTTCTTAAAAAATTGTAATTTTAAACAATGTTTTTTTTTGTTTTTTTTTTTTTTTTTTTTTTTTTGCATTATAATATGTTTTAGAACAGTTCAGTGATGATTCGTGTTCTGTAACTCAAAGCTATTTTTACTAATCTGTACAAATTCTCCCAGTCAGTTTCTCCATTAAGGATATCGACAATTTCAGCCTGATTCAAATTCAAACCCACAAAATGATATACGTTCTCTCTTTCCCTAAGGTTGCACAAGTCGCAGGTTTCTTGTAAATCACTCCTGTGAGGTATATGATTCAGGGGGAGTAACTCTCCCCTTGTTTTTACAACAAGTGACATGAGGTCGGTTGAAAATTCCGCCCTGAAATAGTTATTCGCTGCTAAGTTGTAGTCAAGCTGCGCATAAATGTTTCTATGAAACGAGCTTTTGGCTTTCCAAATTAAATCTTTGCGTTTTTTTTCATCTACCAGGATGATTAGGTTGTATAGTTCACTTTTCCACGTGTCAATCGATTCATCTTGAAGAGAGAGCGAAAGTCCACAGTACTGGGCTAAATTACTCCAAGACTCAAACCATGAAATTTGTTTTCTAATCACCAGCATTGTTATTTGCTTAGGCAATCGTCTATCGTCCATTTCAATTGTCTTTAGTATATAGTCTACCTGCATTTTTAGAGTTGAAATAAACAACGGAGAAAGACCTGTTTCGAGCAAAAGAATATGGTTAGCCGTACTGTTGGGTAGTTTCAAAGTGCGCTTCAAAAAGTATCTGAGAATCTGCTTCACTTCTTCAAATTCTTTGTGTCCCCAGACTTGTGCAGCGTAGAACATTATCGCTTTCGCCGTTATTGTGAAAATTTTATATTTTGATTCATATTGAACATCTCTGCTGTGCATCACACTTCTCCAAGTCGCATTTAACGCATTTTTCGACTTAGCTAATTTATCTATCATGTGGTTCTTCAAGTTAAGATTTCTGGAAATCCGCATGCCAAGATAGTTATATTCACTCACGATTTCAATGTTATGCTCTCCAAACTTCCATTTTTCGCTGCGACAGTTTCGCCCTCCTCCGTTGCGAAAAATCATAACTTTTGACTTATCGAGGTTCACCTGGAGTCTCCATTTATTGCAGTACTCGAACAATCGATTTATCATTAATTGGAGGCTTTCAGTTGATTCAGCAAGCATAACGATATCATCTGCGAACATAAGCACTTTTATTAGAAGGTCTGGTGAAACTTGAGCTCCTCCTTGTAGAATTTCTTCGATGTCGTCGATAAACAAAGCAAAAAGTAGGGGGCTAAGGCAACAGCCTTGTCTCAGCCCTATCTCTACTAGGAACTGTTCAGATACTTTGCTTCCAATGGTCACTGCAGATGTAGTTGAGTCGTATAACCGTTCCAAAATATTTACAAACTTTGTCGATGTTCCTTTATTATAGAGCTTCAACATTAATGCTTTTCTGTCTATAGTGTCGAATGCCGCCTTGAAGTCGATAAAAAAAGCGTAAAGTTTCTTTTTCGCTCCCATAAATATCTCAACTATATAGGTAAGTGAGTAAATTTGATCAATTGTGGAGTAATTTTCGCGAAAACCAGCTTGTGATTCACTCAACAAGTTATTTTCCTCAACCCAATTATAGAGACGTTTGTACAGTAGTTTTGCTAGGACTTTCATCGATGAATTCAGCAGCGATATACCCCTGTAATTAGCAGGCACACTATTGTCACCTTTTTTGAAAATTGGACAGATGATTGCTTCTTTGAAACAGCTTGGTATACTAGCGCTCTCATATGGTTGGTTTAAGGCTCTTGTTAGGTATTCTACGAAGAGAGTTGTGCTGAATTTGTAGTACTCTTGAGGGATTCCATTTGATCCTGGTGACTTCTTGTTTTGTAGCTCATTCAACACCGTTTGAACTTCTGAACAAGAAAATGGTGAATCAAGCTCATCGTTCTGTTGGTAAGGGATGGCATACTGAAAAGATGAGGAAAAACTGTCTTCCGTCAGCATTCGAAAATGCTCAACTAGGTCATCAATATCAACTGGTGGAGCGACTTGTTTATTTGATTTTTTGTTTATTTCGCGAACAATCTTCCAGAAGTCACCTGTGTTTCTACAACATGCAAGGTCTCGAGCAATGTTCCTTGAGTAAGTTTGTCTCTTACTCTTTAGTACCTCTTTGTAGCTTTTATTAGCGGTAAGGTATTGCTCTTTGAAATAGATGTTTTCGGGATATCTTCTAAACAGTCTTAGCCAGGCAAACGATCTTCTGCGTGCATCGATACAGTCTTTATCGAACCATTTTTCTTTGTAGTGGATAGCGTTGTTACTACTTATTCTACATTGTACTGGTATCGCACTTTTAACAATCTCATCCAAATAAGACAAGTTAGGAGCATGGAGTGAATAATTTCTTTCTTGCAGAAGGAGAGCGCTATTTAAAGCCATTGCATAACCACTAGCAAACGCATTTTTCCACGTATATTTTAATCGTGTAGGTGACTCCCTCAACTGACTCTGATTTAGGTTTATTGACACTTTAAAGTGCAGTTAGGTACAAAAAATTTACATTTTGTTGATAGAAACGACGAATTGGAAATTCCCTTCTTCACGCTCAAAGAGGTATAAAAAGCATGTGTCAACACAAGCTATCAAATAAAAAAGCACAGGGGAATATTCTAGTTACTGCTCAGGTTTTGAAAGAAATGCCAAAAGTAGCCTTCAAAAAACTTCAATATATAATAAACATTCGACGATAAACCAAGCGCATCGAATTACGGATTTTGTTGAAAAGGTACCTCTACGAAATACTGAAATCCAATGTTACAGACCGATTCTTTACAGTACGGTACGAGCAAAAGTATTCAGAAATTAATAAAACTGAACCAGCTGTACCACAAGCAAGTGGCCTAGGACCAACAATGTATTTGTTATATAAAGGGATATTCCATAGACGCACTTATAAACAAGCAACATCTGCTAAACCTACCCCTGCCACTAATAAAAATTATTTGTTCTTTTCTTTCTTCCAGGAACTTCTTTGTGCAATTGGGCAATTGCGCATCAACCGTAAAAAACATCAAAGCCGGATTCGCTCAAGGTTCAAAACTTGGCCCCTTCCTCTACAACCTGATGACATCTGACCAACCCATCCCAACTGGCTTCGAAAACCTACTGTTTGCTGATGACTACCTTACATATACTTCATCAATGTCACCACTAGTCGCAATACGGTTAATAGAGATCATCAAGTCAACCGACTCTTAATCTTAAGCATACCATCCATGTATAATAAATATGTATTATTATTATTATTTATTACTTTAAACGAGTTATTCTTGTATATTTATATATTTATTTATATATTTATATATTTATATATATTTGGTTTCTCGGAAATGGCTCCAACGATTTTGATAAAATTTTCAGAGTTTATTACGATGAACGAGAAAAAAAATAAAAAATTAAATCTTATTACTTTAAACGAGTTATTCTTGTATATTTATATATTTATGTATTTATATATTTATATATATTTGGTTTCTCGGAAATGGCTACAACGATTTTGATAAAATTTTCAGAGTTTATTACGATGAACGAGAAAAAAAAATAAAAAATTAAATTTAGTAAAATCCGCCCACCCCGCGCCCACTTTTCTTACTTTTAAGTATGACAGAATCGGTCTGAAATATCTTTATTACTCGGAAACGGCTCAAGCGATTTGAATAAAATTTTAAGAGTTTACTTTCATGGGTAAGAAAAAAATAAAAAAAATAAAATCAGTAAAATCCGCCTACTGCCACGCCCACTGTTATTAGTTATTGGCTATTCGAAAACGGCTCCAACGATTCGGATGAAATTTTCAGTGTTTATTGTTATGATCGAGAAAAAAAATAAAAAAATATATTTAGTAAAATTCTATGACTGCCACGCCCACTTTTATCATTTCTTAGTTTCTCTTAAACAATTCAAACGATTTCAATGAGGTTATAAGAGTTTATTCTTATAACAAAAAATCGAAAAATTCTTTTACTAAAATCCACCCACTGCCACGCCCACTTTTATTATTGCTTGGTTTCTCGGAAACGGAACTAGCCATTTTAATGAATTTTTCAGAGTTTTTTCTCCTCAACAAGAAGAAAAATGTAAAGGAAAGTTTAGTGAAATCCGCCCACAGCAACACCCACTGCACCGCCCACTTATTTCGTTTTTAGTTTATCGGAAACGGGTCTTACAACTTAGATGAAATTTTATGAGAACGTTCTCTTTTATAGGTAGGAACAAAATTTTAAAAGAAATATGTAGAATTCGCCTACTGCCACACCCACTTTTATTAGTTTTTGGTTTCTCGAACACAATTCGAAATTTTCAGTTTATTTTTGGATATGAACAAGAAAAAAATTAAAAATTGATTTTAATAAAATCCGCCAATGTCACGACTACTTTTATTATTACTATTTCTCGGAAGCTACTCAAACTATTTGAGTAAAAGTTTTAGAGTTCATTCTTATGAGTGAGAAATATTGAAAAACAAAAAATTTCCGAAACGGATCCAACGATTTGCATGAAATTTTGTACTTCTTAGGTTTTTCGGGAACGGTCAGATTTGAATGAAATTTGCAGTTTGCATAGCTTAACGAGAATTTTTTTTGGAATTTAGCGTTATTTAAACCCGCCACTGCCACGCCCACTTTTGTTATATATTGGAATCTTGTAAATGGCTTCAGCGATTTGGATGAAATTATCAGGAAGTGTACTGATAAGCAAGAACAAAATAAAAAAAAAAAATTGGAAAAACCGCCCACGCCCACTTTTGTTGTATCACCCAGGCCCTTAACTAAAGGGGCGCTAAAGCAACAGTTCTAACTATCTCCACATGTGTGCAGGGAGTATACTGATGAATGACAAAAAAGAATTTGAATTAGTTTGAAATAATTCCGCCCTCTACCATGCCCACTTTTTTTAATATAATGGGATCTCAGAAATGGCTGCAACGATTCGGATGAAATTAGCAGGTAGTATGCTGATGAATGACAAAAAAAATTTGAAAATAATTTTGAGAAAATCCACCCACTGCCACGCCCACTTTTATTGTTTTTTGGTTTTCGGAAAACGCTCCAACGATTTGGATGATATTTACACAGTTCGTTCAGATCACCGAGTCAAAAAGTTTGAAAGTAATTTTAGTTAAATCCGCCCACTGGAACGCCCATTTTTCTAATATAGCTAATTTTCGGAAATGGCTATAAGGATTTGGATGAAATTTGCAGGGAGTTTAAGAAAACAAAAAATTTAGAAAACGGTTTTAGGAACATCTGTCCACTGCCACGCCAACTTTCATTGTTTCATAGTTTATCGAAACGATCGTAAATGCCTCTATTTTTTGGAAACTACTGAAACTATATGAATCAAATTTTCAGTATTTATTTAAAGGAATAAGAATAAAATTTTAAAAAATAAAATTTAAATCCGCCCACTACCACGCCCATTTTTATTAGTTTTTGGTTTCTCGAAAACGGCTCTTGGATGAAATTTTCAGAGTTTATTCTTATAAACAAAACAGTCATTTTCAAATGCGATTTAATCCGCCTACTGCGACGCCCACTTTTATTATTTTTTCTTAGTTTGACGGGATTAAATCAAACGATTTGAATAAATGTTTTAGTTTATTCTTATGAACAAAATTGAAAAATTGTTTTACTAAAATCCTCCCACTGCCATGCCCATTTTTATTATTATGTACTTCGTATCCGAAAATTTCAAGAAATTTTTAGAATTTTTTCTTATGAATGTGAAAAAAATTTAAAATTATATATATGAAAAATCGCCTACTTTTCTTATTTCTCGCAAGGGCTATATTTTTTTATTGGATTTTATTTCACATTGTTATTCCTATTTAAAAAAAAAACATAATGCTCAAACACTCCACTAACACCACTGTAGTCGCAATAAATTTGGCTTTGAGGAGCAAGTTTTCAAACGTTTGGAACCAAACTATAAGTACATCTCGGATAATTATCCGATGGCCTTAATGTTTCCATGATAAGAGTAGGTACGTAAGTGAAAGGTAAATAACTTAGACCATGTTTAAACTAGAATTTTTTAAATTTTTAGGACACTGGATCATGCGTAAAAATAATATCTGTTGTAAAACTTTTAAACAATTAATATTGCTTATTATTTCACTACTTAAAATAAATGTTTCATATGAAATAAAGTCAAACCAAAAATAAAAAAAAATTTCTCAAAATAAATTTTGAAGATACCGAGCGTAGCTCGGTCTCCCAGGTACTTATTATTTAATTTAAGTCAATGTATTAAGTTAGGCCCCCTATGTGCCAACAAATTTGTATCACCATTGTATCTCTTAGTTTTAAGCTAACCAATTGTATATATATTGTTCAATAAAAATCGTTAAATCGTTAAAAATCGTAGACACAGTTTGGACTTATGGCATCCAATTGTGGGGCTGTAATTTAATACTAAAACCATCCAAAAATAAAGTCCTTCGTGGAATAATAAATGCCCCTTGGTATATAAGAAATTGCGATTTACATCGTGACCTACAAATAGAAATGGTTTCTGAAGTGATTAGAAAACACGCTGTTTCACATAATCAGCGACTACATAGTCATTTTAACTCCGAGATGGATACTGTATTAAATGTAAGAGATAATGTTCGAAGATTAAAAAGAACAAATGAACTGATGGTCTAAAAGCGATGGGAAAGTATTAAAACTTTAAACTTCTCCCAATGCGATTTTGAAATGAAAAAAAATTATCGATCTTTCATAGATTGGTCCTGATTTTTCGGTGGTTTTAGTGCAGCACAAGTCCCATACTACTTGGTACCGAATAATACCAAGTATCTTTTGAAAATTTCCACCTGTAGAGAATTTTTTTTTTTGATTTGTAGGTAGGTATACCTAATCTACCTATCTGATCAAATTTAAATCTTATTACTTTAAACGAGTTATTCTTGTATATTTATATATTTATTTATATATTTATATATTTATATATATTTGGTTTCTCGGAAATGGCTACAACGATTTTGATAAAATTTTCAGAGTTTATTACGATGAACGAGAAAAAAAATACAAAATAAAATTTAGTAAAATCCGCCCACCCCGCGCCCACTTTTCTTACTTTTTAGTATGACGGAATCGGTCTGAAATATCTTTATTACTCGGAAACGGCTCAAGCGATTTGAATAAAATTTTAAGAGTTTACTTTCATGGGTAAGAAAAAAATTAAAAAAATAAAATCAGTAAAATCCGCCTACTACCACGCCCACTGTTATTAGTTATTGGCTATTCAAAAACGGCTCCAACGATTCGGATGAAATTTTCAGTGTTTATTGTTATGATCCAGAAAAAAAATAAAAAAATATATTTAGTAAAATTCTATGACTGCCACGCCCACTTTTATCATTTCTTAGTTTCTCTTAAACAATTCAAACGATTTCAATGAGGTTATAAGAGTTTATTCTTATAACAAAAAATTGGAAAATTCTTTTACTAAAATCCACCCACTGCCACGCCCACTTTTATTATTGCTTGCTTTCTCGGAAATGAAGCTAGCCATTTTAATACATTTTTCCGAGTTTTTTTCTCCTCAATAAGAAGAAAAATTTAAAGAAAAATTTAGTGAAATCCGCCCACAGCAACGCCCACTGCACCGCCCACTTATTTCGTTTTTAGTTTATCGGAAACGGGTCCGACAACTTAGATACAATTTTATGAGAGCGTTCTCTTTTATAGGTAGGAACAAAATTTAAAAATTCAAACGATTTAAATGAGGTTATGAGGTTATAAGAGTTTATTCTTATAACAAAAAATTGAAAAATTATTTTACTAAAATCCACCCACTGCCACACCCACTTTTATTATTGCTTGGTTTCTCGGAAACGGAACTAGCCATTTTAATGAATTTTTCAGAGTTTTTTCTCCTCAATAAGAAGAAAAATGTAAAGGAAAGTTTAGTGAAATCCGCCCACAGCAACACCCACTGCACCGCCCACTTATTTCGTTTTTAGCTTATCGGAAACGGGTCTTACAACTTAGATGAAATTTTATGAGAACGTTCTCTTTTATAGGTAGAAACAAAATTTAAAAAGAAATAAGTAGAATCCGCCTGCTGCCACGCCAGTTTTATTATTTCTTAGTGTCTCGAAAACAATTCAAACGATTTAAATGAGGTTATGAGGTTATAAGAGTTTATTCTTATAACAAAAAATTGAAAAATTCTTTTACTAAAATCCACACCCTGCCACGCCCACTTTTATTATTGCTTGGTTTTTTTGGAAACGGAACTAGCCATTTTAATGAATTTTTCAGAGTTTTTTCTCCTCAACAAGAAGAAAAAAGTTAAGAAAAGTTTAGTGAAATCCGCCCACTTCTCCGTCCACTTTTGTCGTTTTTAGTTTATCGGAAACGGCTCCGACAAGTGACATACAATAAAAAAAACTGTCTGCTTTATTTTTTCATCCTGTGAGGTGCGCGAGTTGATTTTTAGTATTGTTTGTCTCCTCATGGTTAAATTTTCGACATTTTTACTATTGCCCTTTATTTTGATGCATTTATGGCAGAAGCAGGGTTCTTCTCCAAATAATATTCTTTGTTCTGACACCTTGGTGCGGATATGCAAACCCTAACAACAACATGGTGTCCAATTTTAAATTTTTCAGAAAGTAAGTACTAACTGCTGGCTGTATAGTTACAGTTAAAATACTTTTGTAAGTTAAAATACTAAAGAAAAAAGTCTTATTAGTGCAGTCTCAAAAACACTGCAGTCTTTACAACTCTGTTATTTGTACCACTCACTGAGAGGTACAGAAGACACAATAAGGGAGTTAAAATCCGTTTAACCCGAAATGCGTGCCACTCAAGGTTATACCTGTGGTTTCACCTCCGCCTTAGCTCGTAGAGGAATCTCCGCATGTATCTCCACATATGTATGCAAGTGAAGGAATCTCCAAATGTAACTCCACATATTTATCTCCACCAAATTTATCCAAACATATGTCGATGCATCAATGTATCTCCACATGTGTGCAGGTATTTCCACATGTATCTCCACATTATGTCAAACTGTCTATATATTTATCTCCACGTACATAATATGGAAGCATCTCCATTGAACGCATTTATAAAGTGAACAAATTTAATGGATGACATATGTTGTTTTCTATTAACTGCCATGTCTATATTTCTCATACATATTTCACTTTTTTCAATTAGAAAAAGCCGAGCGAAGCTCGGTCTCCCAGGTACTAATTTATTATAATTACATATTTTTAAATTATTTTGTATTTGTTTCCTTTTACTAAACGGTTCAAAATGTTGAAATGTATTAATAATCCCCAGAAATAAATTTTTTAATGTAAGAAACTGGAAAATGATTATCTAAATAAAACTAAAAATAATGTTTACATAGCTAATCAAAAATGCTCACGATATTTTTCCGTCTTTAAAAATATAACCCCCACCACTAAAAAAAATGTTCTACCTACCCACATAAAGAATATATCCAATATCCACGGATCAATGCAAAGAAGAAAAAGAGTTCGTATGCTTTTTATTTTTTGTCGCCAGCCTCAGACGACCTTAAAAAAATCGTATAAACACAGTAAAAAAAAAAAACAAACATAATCGCAATGTCTTTCGTCTTCCTCTTGATCGTTGCTGACTGCATAGTATTACAGAAACAAAAAATTCAATTTTTCCCCATTCATTTCATTCCTATATCCTGATTAACAGAGCAAGAGGGAAAACATATGAGCAAATACAAGACAAATAGCTTTCTTTATGTGCTTTACCATAGAGAAATATATTATCTAGAGAACCGACTTCAGGACTTTTTCTCTTTCACCCTACAAGCTGCACTGAGAGATTTCCTCCACAAGGGTGAGCATGTGTTGGTTGCCCTAATGCATTTTTAAAGGAACGCGCCAACACAATGACACTGTTGTGGATATTGCTCAGTTTTGCTCAAATAAATTGGAAAGGTCGTTAAGTATTCAAAAAATAAAGCCGTTGAATTAAAAAATTGGAAATTGAAATTAAATTTTAGTAAAATTTCTTTTTGTAACCCTTTATCAATATAAATTATAAGAAATATCGTTTATTTTTCAAAACAGGCATTTTTTGGATGAATGTTTACCACTTTTTGATTTTTATCTTTTCCACGAATGCTTTAAAAAATCTCAAAACTATACAGATGATAGATATTATTTATCTTCTTGTTTTCTAAAATTTTAAGATTTTTCAAAATTTTTTTAACCAAGATATTGACATATTTCTGTTGTTTTATTTATCACCTCATAACTCTTAAGTTATTGCATCTATAGGATTAGTTTTTTTTTTAATTCGCATCTAGGAAAATAGACAATTAATTTGATATATAATACATAACTGTACACCCTACACGACCTTCACAATAGTTAAATAGGAAACTAAAAAAAATCTCGGAAAAATTGAAAAAAATGGGGTAGTTGTTCATTGCCAATAATTACCCAATTTTTGCTAAATTTGAAAAAACAGCCGATTTGCGGTCATTTAAATGCTTATATCTTTGACTAATGGTCGGATTTTCAAAATTTAAAATTCAAATTAAAGCCAGAATGACAGTCGAGTACCAGCTATAAAAAAATTCAAAACCATTCAAAATTTCATACTAAAAAAATGTAATTAATTTTTGGAGAATTATTTTCATCGAGGAAAACGTAGCGAAGAAGAGGAATACACAAGAAAATAAATAAAAAAAAGTTTGCTACTAAGAATATACTGGTTGGAGGGAGATAGTAATTCTAAAGACGGTGGAGTGTGTGATCCGACTATTAGAACAAAAGTTATCAGCCAACCTTAACAAATTATGAATGAAAAATACCTACCACAAACGTGCATACCTACATATGTATAGCAATTTTTTTCCTGATGCCCAATTTGCCAAGGTTATGCTGTTTTGTTGCACACACTCCACCGTCTTTAGAATAACTATCTCCCTCCAACCAGTATATTGTTAGTAGCAAACTTTTTTTTATTTTTCTCTTGTGTATTCCTCTTCTTCGTTACGTTTGCCTCGATGAAAGCTATTGAATGGGGGTAGTTTATTGAGGATTTTTTTATTGGCTTTTGGTTGCGGGTATACCTATAGTAGGTAAAGATTAGGTTGGTAGGTACGTAGGTACATACTCACTTCCTAGTTAACAAACCACATTTTATTTATTATTTATTACAATTTTAATATTCATAAATACACAGGGGTTGGGTACGAAATCCCGAATCACAAAATCCCGATTCACAAAATCCCGATTCACAAAATCCCGATTCACAGAATCCCGAATCACGAAATCCCGAATCACGAAATCCCGAATCACAAAATCCCGAAATTTCAATACTAAATTGACAGCACTGTATGGATTTTCATTTCCATAGTAACTGGTGACACCAATCGATGAGATTCAACGAGAACGAAGTTTCCTACTATTTAGGTTTGCAGAAGACCGCACTGGATTAGGCTCCTCCTCCTTTTTAAAAAAGTATATAACCAGGATGCATTTGAAAATAATTTTCAGTTCTTATTAGGACTCGGACCTCGGTAGAGGCAAGTCCTCATTAAGAGATAAAAACCTTTTTCATTCGACGGCTACGTTGACTGACGACGTCCAAGAGTATTGACAATGGCCACGACGATGACGATGATGGTGACAACGACGGTGGACAA
This sequence comes from Epistrophe grossulariae, assembly GCA_929447395.1. Taxonomy (NCBI): domain Eukaryota; kingdom Metazoa; phylum Arthropoda; class Insecta; order Diptera; family Syrphidae; genus Epistrophe; species Epistrophe grossulariae. The sequence goes on from OV839569.1 coordinate 48,905,213, forward strand.
AGTGACTACGATGACGACGACGCGACGGTGACAACGACCATGACCATGACGACGTTGGCTAGGACAATGACGATGATGGTGACAACGACGGCTGACAAGATGATGGCGACGGTGACAAAGGGGATGGTGGCCAGCACGACGATGGCCAGGACGACGACGATGTTTTTTTTTCAGCTATCCTTTTTTCAGGGACAAAAAAAAAGTTCTTTCAAGGGCTAAAAAAATAGCTTGAAACGCTTGCTAAGCGGTTTCAAATTTGGTGAAATTCAAAAAATAAGAAAAGTTCTTTCAAAAACTAAAAGAATATGACTAAAAGCAGATTCTTGTCAACAGTTTTCTTGTAATAAAGTCTTTCTTTAGCAAAAGTACCTCGCGTGGGCCGCTTCGCGGGATCCAAGGATTTTAACTCCCTCTTCGGGGGGCTCTGTGCCGCTCACGCAACTCCGTTGCTCCGCTTAGGGTATGTCAAGTCGCCAGGCAGGCGCCTATTACAACAGTTTTCTTGTAAAAAAGTCTTTCTTAAGCAAAAGTACCTCGCGTGGTACTCATGAGGTATGAATGGGGGGCCATGCTGCCCCCCTGCAACCCCCCTGCTTGGCTCACTATAGGATTTTGGGTAGGTGCAAGTATGGGTGTATGCAAAGTTTCTTTCAATTGATAAATGTGCATCGCATTATATGAAAAATCGACTTTTATCTTTAAACGCGATTTGCGGCTAAACTAGACGTCCTAGAGGCATCAAAGTTCACACCTTTAAACTTGAATTGCGGCTAAACTAAGCGACCTACCGACTTCAAAAATGCATATTCGTGATCTAGGAAGTGCCACCTTTCAATTGATGTATCGCGTTATATGAAAAATCGACTTTTATCTTTAAACGCGATTTGCGGCTAAACTAGACGTCCTAGAGGCATCAAAGTTCACACCTTTAAACTTGATTTGCGGCTAAACTAAGCGACCTACCGACTTCAAAAATGCATTTTCGTGATCTAGGAATTGCCACCTTTCAATTGATGTATCGCGTTATACGAAAAATCGACTTTTATCTTTAAACGCGATTTGCGGCTAAACTAGGCATCCTAGAGGCATCAAAGTTCACACCTTTAAACTTGAATTGCGGCTAAACTAAGCGACCTACCGACTTCAAAAATGCATTTTCGTGATCTAGGAATTGCCACCTTTCAATTGATGTATCGCGTTATATGAAAAATCGACTTTTATCTTTAAACGCGATTTGCGGCTAAACTAGGCATCCTAGAGGCATCAAAGTTCACACCTTTAAACTTGAATTGCGGGTAAACTAAGCGACCTACCGACTTCAAAAATGCATATTCGTGATCTAGGAAGTGCCGTCTTTCAATTGATGTATCGCGTTATATGAAAAATCGACTTTTATCTTTAAACGCGATTTGCAGCTAAACTAGGCATCCTAGAGGCATCAAAGTTCACACCTTTAAACTTGAATTAGCGACCTACCGACTTCAAAAATGCATATTCGTGATCTAGGAAGTGCCACCTTTCAATTGATGTATCGCGTTATATGAAAAATCGACTTTTATCTTTAAACGCGATTTGCGGCTAAACTAGACGTCCTAGAGGCATCAAAGTTCACACCTTTAAACTTGAATTGCGGCTAAACAAAGCGACCTAGCGCCTTTAAAAATGCATTTTCGTTATCTAGGAAGTGGCGGTTCTGAAAAATTAAAAAAAAAGTTGGTAAAAAAAGTTTTTTTCAAAAACTTTCGAAAAAATAAATAAATTAATTCTTGCTGTGTCAACAGTTTTCTTGTAAGAAATTCTTTCTTTGGCCTCGCGTGGCCCGCTTCGCGGCTTCGCGGGATCCAAGGATTTTAACTCCCTCTTCGGGGGGCTCTGTGCCGCTCACGCAACTCCGTTGCTCCGCTTAGGGTATGTCAAGTCGCCAGGCAGGCGCCTATTACAACAGTTTTCTTGTAAAAAAGTCTTTCTTAAGCAAAAGTACCCGCGTGGTACTCATGAGGTATGTACGGGGGGGGCATGCTGCCCCCTGCTTGGCTCACTATAGGATTTTGGGAAGGTGCGAGGTTGGGTGTATGCAAAGTTTCTTTCAATCAACTGGAAAAAAAAACTAAACAAACTGCCAAATTTGTTGATATTTCAATTTTCACGTCATAGGAGACAAAAATCAGAAAGAAGTGTCGTAATCTTATATGCATTAAATTCAAAGCAATCAACTAAAAAAACTAAACAAACCGACAAATTTGTTGATATTTCATTTTTTTTTTCACGTCATTAGAGACAAAAACAAAAAAGAAGTGTCGTTATCTTGTATGCTTCGTCGTAATTTTATGAAAAATCGACTTTTATCTTTGAACGCGATTTGCGGCTAAACTAGACGTCCTAGAGGCATCAAAGTTCACACCTTTAATCTCGAATTGCGGCTAAACTTAGCGACCTAGCGACTTCAAAAATGCATATTCGTGATCCATGAAGTGCCAGTTTTAAAAAAGTTGGTAAAAAAAGTTTTTTTCCAAAACTTAAAAAAAAATAAACAAATAAAAAAAAAATCCAATTGTGAAATCTACAATTGCTTGGCCCGCTGCGCGGTTTCCAAAGATTTTCACCCCCCTTTTTAGGTCCTCTGTACCACTCACGCAAATCCGTTCCTCCGCTTAGGGTATGTTCATTCACCGCAGGCGCCAATATAACAGTTTTTTTTTTACAATAATTTTTAGCCCTTAAAAGAACTTTTTTTAAGCTATAAATTATTTAGCAGCATGCCAATTGGTAACGAAATCCCGAATCACAAAATCCCGAATCACGAAATCCCGACAAAAAATAAATAAAAATCCCGCCGAAATATTTTTTTATAAATATTTGACGGGATTTTCACTACTCTTTTTAAAGTATTATTTTGTACTTTTAAAAAAATATTTCTAACTTAATATTTTTTGAAAAAGTATTTAATTTTATTGAAATATTTTTTAATTATTCTTAGCCAATCAGAAGAAGCAAAAATTTTAAGCTAGAATTTTTTTTTAATTCTGCAAAATGCCTTAATGTATAAAAAGATTCGAATGCAATGAATTTTTTGAGGAAACATATTGATTTTTTTTTAAATATTTTGACCAATTGGGCGGGGCCACGGAACAAATGACGAAACACTAAATATGCATTTTAAGCAAGAAATAATTCTGGAAAATGCTCAAGCCTCCTTAAAAAAAAAAAAAAATATATACTTAAAATGCATTCAAAGCGTATATATATGTATGTTTGTGTTGTTTTTAAACTAAAAGTATTTTATTATGAAAAAGCGAGGTGCCGAAGTTCATTTTGGTGCCGAAAATTCTCTAACAATAAGTTAAGCACGCTGCTGAAATAATTTATAGATTAAAAAAAGTTTTTTAAGGACTAAAAATGATTGTAAAAAAAAAACTGTTATATTGGCGCCTGCGGTGAATGAACATACCCTAAGCGGAGGAACGGATTTGCGTGAGTGGTACAGAGGACCCAAAAAGGGGGGTGAAAATCTTTGGAACCCGCGCAGCGGGCCAGGCAATTGTAGATTGAAACTTGGATTTATTTATTTATTATTTGTTTATTTTTTTTAAGTTTTGGAAAAAAACTTTTTACCAACTTTTTTTTTGATTTTTTTAAACTGGCACTTAATGGATATATGCATTTTTGAATTCGGTAGGTCGCTTAAAGGTGTTAACGGTGTGAACTTTGATGCCTCTAGGACGTCTAGTTTAGCCGCAAATCGCGTTTAAAGATAAAAGTCGATTTTTCATATAACGCGATACATCAATTGAAAGGTGGCACTTCCTAGATCACGAATATGCATTTTTGAAGTCAAGTTTAAAGGTGTGAACTTTGATGCCTCTAGGACGTCTAGTTAAGCCGCAAATCGCGTTTAAAGATAAAAGTCGATTTTTCATATAATACGAAGCAGAAATTGAAATTGAAATGAACTTTGTATACACCCAACCTCGCACCTACCCAAAGTCCTATAGTGTGCCACGCAGGGGGGTTGCAGGGGGGCACCATGCCCCCCATACATATCTCACTTTGATCCAATGAAAGACTTTTGTAGAAGAAAACTGTTGACATAGCAAGAATTTATTATTTGTTTTTTTTAAGTTTTGGAAAAAAACTTTTTTTTACCAACTTTTTTTTGATTTTTCAGAACTGCCGCTTCCTGGATCACGAATATGCATTTTTTAAGTCGCTAAGTCGCTTAGTTTAGCCGCAAATCAAGTTTAAAGGTGTAAACTTTTATGCCTCTAGGACGTCTAGTTTAGCCGCAAATCGCGTTTAAAGATAAAAGTCGATTTTTCATAAAATTAAGACGAAAGCATACAAGATACCGACACTTATTTCTTGTTTTTGTCTCCAATGACGTGAAAAAAAAAAATGAAATATCAACAAATTTGGCAGTTGGTATAGTTTTTTTAGTTGATTGCTTTGAATTTAATGCATACAAGATTACGACACTTCTTTCTGATTTTTGTCTCCTATGACGTGAAAAATTGAAAGAAACTTTGCATACACCCAGCCTCGCACCTACCCAAAATCCTATAGTGAGCCAAGCAGGGGGGTTGCAGTGGGGCAGCATGCCCCCCATACATACCTCATGAGTACCACGCGGGTACTTTTACTTAAGAAAGACTTTTTTACAAGAAAACTGTTGTAATAGGCGCCTGCCTGGCGACTTGACATACCCTAAGCGGAGCAACGGAGTTGCGTGAGCGGCACAGAGCCCCCCGAAGAGGGAGTTAAAATCCTTGGATCCCGCGAAGCGGGCCACGCGAGGTACTTTTGCTAAAGAAAGACTTTATTACAAGAAAACTGTTGACAAGAATCTGCTTTTAGTCATAACTAGGATCATTTACAAATTAAAAACCGCTTCGTAAACATTTTAAGCTATTTTTTTGTTTTAATTAATATTTCTTTACAAATTCTTTTAGTTTTTGAAAGAACTTTTCTTATTTTTTGAATTTCACCAAATTTGAAACCGCTTAGCAAGCGTTTCAAGATATTTTGAAAAGTTTATATCTCTTTAAGAATTTCTTTTTAGCCCTTAAAAGAACTTTTTTTTTTGTCCCTGAAAAAAGGATAGCTGACAAAAAAAACATCGTCGTCGTCCTGGCCATCGTCGTGCTGGCCACCATCCCCTTTGTCACCGTCGCCATCATCTTGTCCACCGTCGTTGTCACCATCATGGTCATTGTCCTAGCCAACGTTGTCATGGTCGTTGTCAGTTGTCACCGTCGTCGTCATTTTGTTCACCGTCGTTGTGACCATCATCGTCATTGTCCCGGCCAACGTCACCCTCGTTGTTGTCACTATCATCCTCATTGTCCTGGATAACGTCGTCGTCGTCATGGTCGTTGTCACCGTCGTCGTCATCATCGTCACTTTGTCAACCGTCGTTGTCACCATCATCGTCGTGGCCATTTTCAATACTCTTGGACGTCGTCAGTCAACGTAGCCGTCGAATGAAAAAGGTTTTTATCTCTTAATGAGGACTTGCCTCTACCGAGTCTTAATAAGAACTGAAAATTATTTTCAAATGAATCCTGGTTATATACTTTTTTAAAAAGGAGGAGGAGCCTAATCCAGTGCGGTCTTCTGCAAACCAAAATAGTAGGAAACTTCGTTCTCGTTGATTCTCATCGATTGGTGTCACCAGTTACTATGGAAATGAAAATCCATACAGTGCTGTCAATTTAGTATTGAAATTTCGGAATTTTGTGATTCGGGATTTCGTGATTCGGGATTTCGTGAGTCGGGCTTCTGTGAATCGGGATTTTGTGAATAGGGATTTTGTGATTCGGGATTTTGTACCCAACCCATTTCAATCAGGAAAACTTGATTGGAAGCCTACTCACTGACGTAATTTTCGTGTTCGCTATAAACGCTCATGAGGAAAAATTCCTGTTTCCATCTGTTTCAACTTTTCCTGATGGTTTTTCCTGATCGCTATAACTGACGCTTTACATATTTTTTACTCTATTCTTTAACACAATATATGTGTTAAATTTTAAATTCTGCATATTGCTCAGTTAATATTGACAGACACGAATTAAGGATACATACATATTTTAATTGGAGAAAATGATAAACACAAACAATCATATTCCGAAAACTAAGGGCAACAAAATAAAGAAAATTTTTGTTGGTTTTTGAGATGTTTTTGCATATGTTTAGGGATTTTATTCTGATTATACTGGCACCAAAAGTTGGATTTAAGCAAGCAGGAAGATGAGTGCATATAAGTGGCCAGCTTAATGGAATGTTAGCCGAATTTCACTTGCTTGGATTGGTTTATAATTGTAATGTTAGGTTTTGTTAAAACTTGGTATTTTAATCACGAAGGCAAATTTTTGTCCTATACATCAAATAAATCCTTATTAGCTGTTTTTTAAATGTTTCATCGGAATCCGTATCTGGATTAAATTTTAACATGTACTACAATACAATTTTGAAAATTTCCCAAAATTTTGTTTGTTTATTATACATGTTAAAATAACCTAGCTACTATTATTCAAAATTATTAAAAAATTTAATATTGAACTTAATTAAACTTAAATTTGAAGAACATGTTACCTTTGACATTTCTTTCAAAAGAGACTATAAGTAGATTTTTGCATTCAGATATAAGTCATTGTGTCGTAAAGTGGCGTAAATGTATATATGTAATGTACCACACGATTTTTAACAAAAAATGTGAACATAAATTTTACGAGTTATTAATATTATTGAGATGAAAATACAACTGTTCAAACCAACAAATTGGCTGTCAAACCAAGAAGTTAGTGAAAAACGAGGCATTAACTACATTGCGCCATTTACATGCATTTTCCCCTCAATATTATTTGTTAATTATGAACTTCTGGTTAAATGAAGTATTCAAATGATGTTTGCAATAAAACCACACTCAAAGAAACTGCAGCTAGGCTATACTGCAGGGGCTGTAGAATATTTACTTGTCGATATTTTCATAATTCTATTCTGTTACATTTACAAATAATTCATAAAAAGTTATTTTCATTAAATTTTGAAATTACACACAATTCAAAAAAATTTATTTTCAATTAATTTTGAAAGTAAGAAAATAAAAAAGTAAAAGTTTTGATTTTTTAATTAGTTTTGCAGGGAATAAATTTACAATTTTGGCTTTTCACATTTTTTTTTAATTACAATTTTGTTGATTTTTTTAGCAATAGGATAAGGTATTGGGTACTTTTATATTCCAAAAATATTTCTTGCTAAAAATGTCATGTTATACGTGTTAGTATTACGAGTATTTGCACTGTTGTTTTGCTGTTAAAGTGCAGTTAAAAAACTAAAGAGGGACATGGAGTTTTCTCAAGTGGTATGATATGGGAAACATTCGACGCACGGTTCAAAGGTAAAACTCACTATCTAACATAATACGCTACTGAAGGAAATTATAACAACATTTTATAATAAAAAGAAAAGAAAGCTTGATTTTATCATTTAAATTTATTTCTTAAAGACAATTGAAAAGTGCAATATACTTTTAAATATATTATGTACATACAATATGGGTTGGGTATGACCCATCACGGTTCGACCCATCATAGCCAACCCGACACAACCTAGCTAAACATTTCGCGACTGGACATGAACCTAACTGAAATTTCGCGACTCATCACGAACTCATCATGAACTCGACATGGACTCGATATGGACTAGATATGGACTCGAGATTGATATAAGATTCATTTTAAGAATGAATTTTGTGAAAATGAATGCTTTGTTTTTTTTGTTGCATAGCGTTAGGTTGGCTAAGGGTTGGTACTTGGTACAATGAAAGAGACAAAAGAAAAAGAGAAGAGGAAGGCTTCGTATGTGTGACGGTGGCTAACTAAGGCATAATGATTTAGTTTTTTGATAGGTTAATATTGTTTATGTTGGGAAGTGTATTGGGTAAATGCAAACTGGACTTGCTTGTATATATAGGTATATGTAGATAAATTAATATTATAATGTCGGTGCTACCTTTAGGTTAACCATTTTTTTTTGTGTTTTGTGAGGTTGGCTGTGGGAAGGTAGGTACATTGATATGGAAAAAGAGAAAGAGAATAGGTGGAGGTATTTTACATACATGTGCCGGTGGTGAATACAAAATCAATTAAGTTTTTGGTAGGTAGGTTCTTATTGTATGTGGCGTTGCGAAAATAATTTTGTATGGGGGTTTCGATATGGTTTCTTTTCGAAGCATTTAACTTATGTTCTAATCGTCGGATCTTATATGTCTTAATGTCTTAAAATCGATAATAAATAGGTAACAGAATATTATATACGTAGGTATAGGGATGGTTTTAATTAACAAAAGATGAAAACTACAATATGGTTCATTATCGATTCCTATATAGGTATCTACCTACTTACCTAGCTAACTTAAGTTCTAGTCTAGTGTAGTGTTGGATTTTCGGCCATTGGTCGATTTAATGGGAAGAAGCATGTATATTATGTATAGTTGTAGGTATATTTGTTTTGCATGGAAATATACAATTTATTGTCTCTCGCTCATTGGGTGTTGTTTTTTTTTAATTCAAATAAAATGTGAGAAGAAAAGGAAACATGCTTCCTATTTGTAGATGTAGTGTGAGAGATGTTTTGGCTGAGGCGTGGAACCATAACTTTTTGTTGTTGTGATTTTATCTATAGTTAGGTAAGAGGAGGTAGTGTGAAACAAAGTATTGGGTTGACAGCCATATAGGAAGGTAGAGTGATTAATGGTTGTAGGTAGGTAGCTATATGCGTTGCCGATAATGAGAACAAATTATGGGTAGGTAAGCAAAGTTTCGAGGGCTGGACGTACTAGTATATGTTAATACCTACCTAGGTATTCAAATTTGAATTGAAATATGATATTTTTGAAACAATTAAATTGATTTGATATTGGAGATTTTCAACGTGTTTTTTCATGAAATAAATAAAAGGTATTATTTTAAATAACTATAAAAAACACTTACGTATTTTATTTATTTATTTACTTTACCACTTTACTTACTTTACTTAAGCATTCCATGATCCATCATGCTTTCGAAATACATTTAAGTAAATAAATAAATAAAATAAGTGTTTCTTATAGCTATTTAAAATGATATCTTTTATTTATTTAAACAAATAAATGTCTTTTTCTTACCTATGTTTTTTCAAAGAATATTGTAGGTAATATGAAGGTATTATGTAGAATTAAGTGTACACTTTGCACATCACTTAGTAAAATTTTCCAAATTTCATACCTATCATGAATTCTCAGTTTTAAATTTCCAATAAGTACTCATAACTGTCATCAGAATCTTGAAAAAGTTCATAAAAGAGTGTATAAATTCCATGTTTTGTTCTTTTTTCTTCCTTGTTGACAAAACAAAACGCTGGTTTAATCCGAAATAATTTTTTTTTTTTTCAAATTTCAGAATTTGTAATTTGAGCAAAACAAATTGGTTGACAAATTAATGTCACAATTTTCCACAACTATCTACCTACTAAGATTTTTTTCTATGTTGCCGTACATTTTGGCTCGTTCAAAGAGCAAGCAAATCTTTTTTTTCTTCAGAATTTTGATTTTTGATAAATTTTGCTTTGGAATCCTGTTCAGTATGTTCATCTAAGTGAGATCTCATTTTCCTGAACATATGTCTATTTTGTAAATATCATTTACACTCGGACTGAGTACTATAGACTTAATAAAAAAATGAAATTTATCTGACTGAGGTAGCAATATTGCAAAATTTTGATATTGAAAACAAATGTGGAAACAATTAGGTATAACTATACCTACCTGAAACTTCACTTCCCTTTTGCGATTAGGATTTGTTATTTGTATCCTAATTTGACAAACTCAATTGAAGTTGGGTGCTACCAGTGACTCTGCACTCTGCAAATTATAATGTTGTTTTCCACTTAAAAACGTAACTGAGGAGCGAGGAGCGAGGAGCGAGCACAACAACTGGCTTGGCTTAACGGATATAGGCTTTGTTAAAATCGATGTACCTAATGTTGTAGATTTGGTGAATCAAAAAAGAAGAATGGAATTAATCTTTTCACCAAATTCTATTACCTATCTAAATCTATTATTTCAAATTAAAAAAAAAAGTTGATTTAAAAAATATCTCTATATTAAAAGAAAAAAATTAATAAAATTCACTTCATATCTTAGGGAGTGTTTTTTGTGTTCTTCCTTTTGTGGTTTTCTTACTGAAATTGTACTTCTTAAGCATATAAGGAATAATGTGAAAGATTTTCATTTTTGTGCTAGTTTTAGTGATTGTTTAAAAAAATTCTACCAAAATTAAGATCAAATTAAAATCAGTATGTACGTTTGATATTTTGACCAAAACAATCAAAGCAATGAACCTCAATGGTACCTTCAAAGTTGAAGGTCCAAATAACTTAATTAATTACCATGTCTATTCTCTGCTGAAGTAAATTTGTGGGAGAGTAGGTGCGATAACTATGGTGCCAAGAATTGATAACGGTTTTTTGTAGAGGGGTCAAAAACAAGCATTTTTTATTATAGGAGTGGGGTCTATCTCACTCCGTTTAGGAGGTAGGGGCAGTTAAAAAAAACGACTTAAATTAAAAAAAAAAAATATTAAAAAACAACGGCAACACTAACAATAAAGTTCTATACTGGTTTTGAAAGCCAGAAGTCTGTTCTATAAACATAAATTTAAATAAAAATATTTATGTCAATAGTTTTTGAACAATTCGCATGTAAACTCAAAATTTTGATTAAAAAAAATGAAAAAAAAGTTAAGACCTATTATTTCAAAATTTGTGAAATGAAATGCTGAATTGGCTTTTTGAAGTCAGTGTACATATCAATTCTGATTTGAACACAAAAAATAAAAGGGTTTTATGTCTTGTAGTTCTTGAGAAAATTGGCAATTACTAAAATGAGATTTTTGTTTTTTTGCTTGCTTACATAAATACAATGCTAGCACCCAGCATTACGGCGTATAAATAGTAAGGGAGTGGGTTCTGTCTCATCCCGTTTCGAAGATAGGGGCAGTTTTAGAAATTTAGAATTACTCAGAATAAAAAAAAATATTAAAAAACAACGGCAACGCTTACAATAAAGTTCTATACCGGTTTTGAAAGTCAGAAATCTGTTTTTCAATCCCAAATTTAAATTAAATTATTTATGTCAATAGTTTTTGAAAAATTCACATGCAACTCAAATTTTTTTATAAAAAAATGACAAACAAAAATTTAAACCAATTTTTTTTAATGGTGAAATGAAGTACTGATTGGGCTTTTTGAAGTCAATGCTTTTAGCAATTCTAAATCGAACACAACAAACCGAATGGTTTTCCGTCTTCTAGTTATTGAGAAAATTGAAAATTACTAAAACTATTTTGTATGAGATATTTGTTTTTTGGTGTTTACTGTGATTTCATTTTGAGGATTAATGTTGATGATAGGTTCATCTTTGTATAAGTAATGTACAACAATTTATCAAGCGTTACAGTTGCATTATATATATGTAAGTATGTAAGACACAAACGAAACATATTAAGAAATTATATAGATTTGCTGCAGTCGTACAGTAGTACCTAGGTAATGTGAATTTTTTGTAATGCATTACGTTTTCATATATGAAAATGTTAAATGTGGAATTTTGATCAACGTATAAGAGCTGCCTTAGATAAAGACTATTTTGTCCTGCTCACGCTATTAGACTTCTCCAAGGCTTTTGATACAGTAGATCACTCAATACTCTGTAAAAGACTACACCAAAGTTTTGGTTTTTCAACTGAGTCGTGCAAACTGATCCACTCATATCTTAATAGCAGGCAACAATGTGTTGTAGCAAATGGTAGATCCTCCAACTTCGCTTATGTACATCACGGGGTCCCACAAGGATCATAATTGGGCCCACTGTTTTTCTCCATGTACATTAATGATTTACCACACATAGTTAAAAACTGTTTTATTCACCTGTACGCTGACGACGTGCAGCTCTTGATCAGCCGGCCCTTGAATGTGAAGGACGAGGCGGTCTCTCTGATGAACTCGGATTTGCGAAACATCACACGTTGGTCCTTACTAAATAATCTTCACCTAAACCCTTCTAAATCAAAAACATTGCCTATCTATAGGAAGATTTTCGACATAACCTTACTAAGCCCCCTGCAGATAGAGAATCAAACCATCTCTTATGTTAACTCTGCCCGTAATCTAGGTATGGTTTTCAATCGAACTCTTACCTGGAATGACCATCTTAACAGCTCTATAGGGAAGGCTTATGGAAGTCTTAGAGCACTTCGAATCGCTCAAGGCTTTATTCCTCAGAATACTAAGCTCTTGTTAGCAAAAACGCTTTTGCTTCCAATGTTGCTTTACTGTTGTGAAGTTTTTGGCGATTATGAAACTTCTAGAAAGCTTAATATATTCTATAATAACATTGCGCGGTTTGTATATAATCTCCGCCCATTTAATCATGTTTCCCTTTTTTCAAATCAACTATGTGGTTGGTAGTCTAAATAATCTTTTGAAAATTCGGTCACTTAAATACCTTCAACTGTTAATACAAACAAAACAACCTGATTATCTGTACAATAGACTGAACTTCCCTCATTCAAATAGGTCTCTCATTCTCATAACACCAAGATTTAAATATCTGAATACTCAACGGCAGTTTTTTATTCATGTCATTAACCTTTGGAACTCTCTACCAATCACCATTAGAGGAATAGGAAGCTCAAGGAAATTCTCATCCTTACTTTTCAAGTATTTGGCAAATCGTTGAATCGTTGAATTATTATTATTATTATTTAAGTTTTGGCAAATCGTTGAATTATTATTATTATCGTACTTTTTTTATTTTTTTTTTTCTTTCTCTATAACTTTAATTTTTTATTATTATATAGTTAATCTATTCAGTCATTAAATCTCACATCATTTCAAGGCTTATAATACTTAACAAGATATATATCTTACTTTGTAAGCGTTTTTTAAATAAATAAATAAAATAAATATACGTGTATGAATATTTAGAAAACAGCTGTTATCATTTTATTTATAGGATAAATTCAAATTTTCTCTAAATCCTGATTCTTTAAATGCGAACGAAACTTTGCATACACCCAACCTCGCACCTACCCCAAATCCTATAGTGTGCCCAAGTAGGGGGGTTGCAGAGGGGCAGCATGCCCCCCCGATACATACCTCACTGTTTATAAGCCGTAATGCTGGGTGCTAGCTCTGATGTATTTATGTATAAGCTAGCAAAAAAAAACAAAAATCTTATAAAAAAGTAGTTTCAGTAATTTTCAAACTTCTCAAAAACTAGAAGACATAAAACCATTTGGTTTTCTTTGTTCGATTTAGAATTGATATTAATATTGACCACAAAAAGTCAATTTCGCACTTCATTTCACAATTTTGAAAAAAATTGGTCTAAACTTCTTTTAATTTTTTTTTATCAAAATTTTGTGTTTGGATGCGAATTTTTCAAAAATTGGTGACATAAATAATTAAGTTTAAATTTAGGATTATAGAACAGATTTCTGGCTTTCAAAACCGGTACTTTACGGTACGGTAGTACTTTATTGTAAGTGTTGTCGTTGTTTTTTAATATTTTTTTTTTTCAGTTTAAATCATTTTTTTCTAAAATTGCCCTTACCTCCTAAGCGGGGTGAGATAGACCCCCCCTCCCATAGTAAAAAAAATACTTGTTTTTGACCCCTCTACAAAAAACCGTTAACAATTCTTGGGGCCATAGTTATCGTACTGGTGGCAAAATTTGTCTTAACTTTCGGTGTAGGTACCACCAAAAGGAGAACAAAAAGAATTGCCAAAATTATAAGCCTTTTCAGTCACCTTATTATTAAATAACAAATTTGAAAGTCCTTGATTTTTTCAAAAAAAATTTTCATTAGAAGGATTGCCCAGTGTCTTGCCCTTGACTTACTTTTTTACCTCTAGCCTGATAATTGATCTTAATTTTAGGAAATTAACCTTGAAAATCTGACCATTGTTACTCCATCTAGGCTACCTTTTATTCCAGTAACTCACTTAGTTTCACCTTAGTTGATAAAAATCGATTGCGGGTCCATTGTCTCGCTCACGCAACTCCGTTGCTCCGCCTAGGGTATGTTCAGTCCCCAGGCAGGAGCCAATGTTTACAGTTTTCTCGGAGAAAAGTACGTTTGGGTGAATCGTATGAATTGTTTTGCTAACTTAATATAGGTTCACTGTTTAGCCGGATAGGTACATACTTAATTAAAATTTAAAAAACTTGACCTAGAAAATCTGACCATTATAACTCAAGTTATACTTGCCAGGTCAATCACTTGACTTCACTTTGCATGATTCTAAATTATTGCTTAGTCGATTTGATGGTTAGGTAGGTAGATAGTACCTAGATATCTAACAAATAATTATACCTACCTACTTTAACACACTGTCGTTTAAGAATACCTATAAGATTAGAAGATAATTATGAATTTATAGGTACTATTGCAAATAAACAATTCAAATAAATCCCAAACTTTTGTATGTAGGTACCTACATATATGTGTTAACTGACATTATACCTACCTAGGTGCCTCTCTTAATTTTAAGACCTTAATCTTAAAAATCCTATTATTAGAAAAGAAACCAAATCAACCCTTTTTTATAAATTTACATACCTACATTATGTGCTTATATATATACACATATATATGTAGGTATGTACATAATATGTATTTTAATCTCAATGTCAGCGAAAACGGTTTTTTTTCTTTCAATTTGCCGATTTTTTTAATTTTTTTAAATCAACATCGAAATAATTCAACTTTTTCGAATACCTACACTTTCATATGATTTCAATTGTTATTTTATAACTCAAAAATAAGTTAGCCTACCATTTAACCTTTATTTTAAGATTAATTTTAGACCTTAATCTTACAGATCCGATAAGTAGAACAAAAGATATAAGCCAACAACCAAATCAATCAAAATACCTACAAAATATGGGTTGGGTAAAATATGTATACCTTAACCCACATCATGTTTCCTTAAAAGGGTCCAGTACACGTGCATGAACATTTTAAGGCATCAACCTTAACGATCCGATCATAAGAACAAAAGTTATCAGCCAACCAAACCAACCATGAGTGGACTTTTAGTATTGTTGTGCATGAAAAATACCTACCCCCAACGTGCCATCATGCCATCGTGCATATAATAATATATATACCTAAATGTATAGTAAATTTTGTCTTGATTATGATTTTTTGTTGCACACACTCGACCATCTTTAGAATAGCCATCTCCTTCCCACCAGTAGATTGATATAGGAAAGTTTTTTTTATTTGTTTTATTGTATTCCTCTTTGTTTTTACGTTTGCCTCGATGAAATTTTTTCCCGAAAATATTATTTCATGTTTTTAGTATGAAATTTTGAGAGATTTTGAAATTTTTTTTGTTGCTCTAACTCGACTGTCATTGTGGCTTTAATTTAAAGTTTGAATTTTCAAAATCGGAATATTGGATGTGAAGATATAAGCATTTGAATGAATGGAAAAGGGGCGTTTTTGAAATTTAACAAAAATTGGACAATTCTCCACTGAGACACGATGGTTGGCAATGAACAACAACCCCATTTTTTTGGTGTTTTGCGAGATTTTTCAAACCATTTCTTTTTGAACTATTGTGAAGGTCGTGTGGGGTGTACAGTTATGTATGATGTATCAAATTAATTGTCTATTTTCGTAGATGCGAATGAAAAAAAAACTAGTCGTAAGGATGCAATAACTAAAGAGTTGTGAGGTGATGAATACAACAACAGAATTATGTTAATAAATGTGTGGAAACAAATTTTGAAAAATCTAAATTTTTTACAAAAAATGTAAATCATTAATATCTATAAGCTGTATGATTTTGAGATTTTTTAAAGAATCCGTTAGTTTTTTTAAATTAAAAAAGTGGTAAAAATTGACGTGGAATAATGGGTGTTTTTGAAAAATGAAAAATTGTGTTGAAAAAAATTTAAATCAAAATTTGGTGAAACATGGATAATTTTTTTTTGAAATACCTTTCGAATGGTGCAAAATTTTTTTCAATCGGACTAAACCCTGATTTATAGGAATTATGTAATTTTTCAATTTTGAATTTTTGAAAATTTATATCTCGATTTGTAGAATTTTTTTTAAATTAATAAAGTTCTGGAATTTTGTTAAACTATTTAATAAAAAATAAAAGAATATTGTACGACTTACCGTTTAGAAGTTAGTTTTTGAACACTTGACCATTCTTATCCAATTTTACCCTACTTATAGTATGAATTTAAAAAAATCCTTTCTTAGCGTTAAGTAACATAAAATTTGTAAAATAAAAAAAATTAATATGTATTTTAAAAACTTATAGTATAAGTTTTATAATTATTAAAAATTATCTACCAACCTATCTATAGGTATGTTTATATGCACTTCCTTGTAAGATAGGGGTTAAACTTTTTAATAATTGTCTGTTCCCGTCTTACACACTGAAGTTGGGTAAGAATTCATTTTGCAAGAAAGAGGATATAAATGATAGTTAAGTGAGGCGTTCAAACATTTTCTCTCTCATAATTCTGTATGAGACGCCATTTTGTCTCTCTTAAAACCTGTTTTGTAGTCAGAGGTATCGTTTAAAGAACATATTAGTACTAAAGTTCTGTGTAAAATTAATACCTTTTGATACGAAAACAATTTGAAAAAGACCTCATTGTTCATCTCAATTACAACATCTAGGAACCAACTTAAACTTTTGTAAACCAGAGCGATGGCGGAGAGCGATATTTAATAAGTGGCATTAGGAGGAGGAGTAAAATATTTACTTTTAAAAACTTGGTTGATTGGTCTAAATATGTAGGTACTATGTAGGTTATGTATATTAATATGTGGTCATAAATTTTTGTGTTGAAATATTCTTTTTACTTTTGCCCTGGAGTAGGTAGTTAATTTGTAATTTTTTAAAAAAATAAAATATATTTTGAATAAGTAGGTACATAATACCTATTACCTTACCTAGAAAAATAATTTTGTTTATTGTTTTATTTTTATGAATGGGTTTTATTTTCACATATACCTACCTACCTAGGTACCTAACCTACGTAATCAATGTTAAAATAAATCTATTACGTATGTATGTATATACTACAAATTTGAATTTGTAAAGCAAAATAAGTGATTCTCTGACCATAAAGGTACCTACCTAACATTTTTTGAAAGAGGATTTTCATATAAATATAGGTATGGTACCTACCTACCTACCGTGTCAAAAAATTAAAAATTCTTCTCCGGTTGGTTTTCATGCAGTACCTTCCTGGGCTAGGCTGCAAAATCTTTCAATGCGATTTCTCAAAGCGTTTAAATGGCGTTCACGGCAACCCAATACGACGACGTGTATTAAAGTAAAGAACAAAATTTTGGCCCATGAATTCCCCATTTAGTCATCGTTGTAATTACATAAGTCATTTTTTAGGAAAAGTTTGGGAAAAAAAATTTATTTGCGTTATACCTACCCATGTACCTATGTACACTGTACAGTTCATAGGTAGGTAGGTATAGTTATGTCAAGTTTTGGATTCGTCTTTGTCATGAATCTACCTAGGTATGTGTAAATACAGTATAATCTCGGAAAGATGAACGTTTCTATATAAGATGAGCAATTTGAAAAGATGAACGGTCCTGTTTTATATCTGTTCATCTTTTCGAGATTCTACTGTATGTATTTTTATATGTAGGTATCTGGCTGTATGTATTTTGACCTACAGCCTAAACCAACCAAGCGATTTACTTCAAACTTAAAGATTTTAGGTGCCTTTAATTAGGGCCATGGTGAAGTGAAAACAGGTCAATAAAGTCAAATACCTATTACCTTATACTTATACCTACTCAGATACTCAGGTGATTCTCTAGAGGCAAAATTGAAATAAATTTTAGATCTTCAGTAACAGTACCTACCATACTCTGCCATACAACCGTTGGGAAATAGGTTATTTATCTCGGAAACAGCTCTAACGATTTTGTTAAAATATTTTAGAGTGCACCTAGGTATTATTAATTTTTGGTGAATCATTGGTTAGGTAGGCAACAACATTCTTTTTACCAAGAAAATAATCATTATGTAGGTAGGTATAAGTAGGTACATTTACACACAAAAATATACATAGGTACTTTGGAAAAAAATCAGAATTAAAAAAACGGGTTGGTGAATTTTTTGAAATACGTTTTCTAGGTATATATACCTACCTACCTTCTTATTTTATTAAATTCTTAAAAATGACATAGGTTAGGTAGCTAACAATTTTTGTTTAGTGCTAAAGAAATTTTATCTTAGGACAAAAATATTTAATTACCTACCAATGTATACCTAAGGTACCTACCTAAGTTTACATAAATTTATGTACTTATGGATTGTACCTTTATATGTTGGTATTTTGAATTTAGTAGAGGCTCCATACCTATATACAGCCGAATTGCAGGTAGGATACCTACCTACAAAACTACATAGTATTTCCGCTACTAAATTTTTTTTTCCACTCTCTTCGCTTCATTCCATTGTGGATTTTTCTTTTGGCCTTGTGGACTTATTACCTTTCACCCAACCCATTACCCTCACTTTTATAGGTATAGGTATTTTGTTGTTTTACATCAGCAGCATAGGCTCTTAAATTTTGCATAATAAGTAAAACTTTATGAAGAATAGGACACAAAAAATAGCTGTTTCATGAAAAGAAATTTGAAGATTTCAAGTGATTTAGGAAAATGACAGACCATCATTTATAGTTTTTAATATATGAATTAATTGGTTATACCTATAACTCTTGCACAATACTAAATTGGAAAAATTCAATTTTGTAACCCACCACATCTCACAAGTTGACAAAAAAAAAGCTGCTACACTTTTGAATTCGATACCATGATGCTTCTCCCATTTCACCCACTTACTCACATTTTGGTATAAGTTTCTGTCCAAAGTATGCTTTCATATCTCTGAGACTATTAGAATTATTGTTTTCTTTAATGCACCGAAAAATTAAAAAACATGGATTATTAAAAGTTCGCCAACATAGTACATACCATCGTGTTTGTATAATAGAATTCTCTTTATATTTATGTTGTTTTAAATGCAAATATCAATGAGATTTAAAAAGGAAAAAATAAAAACCAATAATTGATAAAAAATATATATGTACCTATATATTGATACTGTTCAGAAATTCACCATAGCCAAGAAAAAAGCTTAAATGGAAAATTTTGCAAACACGGGTCTAATAATTGCTTCTCAAAACTATAAAATTCAATTCTTAAAAACATCATCCTGATTTTAGGTAATTTTTTTCTCCTACGTCTCTTTTCATCGCGTGTTTTAAATTCTCTAGAATTTCCTTTTTTTTATGTAAGTACCTATGTATGACTTTCTTGTATTTAAATCGATTTGAAAAAAAAATAAACTATCTTTCTTTTTTCGATCTTTTTGGCTTCTTGGTCTTTAAATTTGTTTACTCTAATTTACCCTATATTAATACTCTGAATTTAAAAAATTGTGCAGTAATTATTTGTTGAATAAAATTTAATTTCACGTGATATTTTTTTGTATCACTTAAACCTACCATATGAGCAGAGTCAAATAATTGAACCAACCCAAACATTGAGCTTTAAAGCTTTGGCAACCCTACGGCCTTCACCACATTTCACTAGGTAAACCTATGCGCAATTTTTTTTTTTAAACACTACCTAAAAAACTGTGCCCCTACCTACCTCTTAACTGGTAACTCGATAAGGGTAGGGTAGGTCGTCCCATGGCGGGATCTTCTATACTAAGTAAGTAGGTATATGTATTACTAATTGACTAATTGAAATCAAATGAATACCTAAGAGGTTTACAATAGCTAGGTATTCAGAATGCGTACCACTAAGTCCTTATATTTTTTTTTTGTAAAAAAAGTTTAATTAGGTAAATTGCATTTTTTTTAATGCAAAAAGTTTTCAACTTGTATTAAAATTTTATTTTGAATGCAAAAAATTTTCAACTGTCGTTTTTTTTACTGCACAAATTTTCCACTTGCATAAAATTTTTTTATTAATGAAAATTATTTGTACATTAGGTACATTAAAATTTTATTTTTTATAAGAAATGCAACCAAAAATGCATAAAAATACGCATTTTTACAAGCCTGGGAATAGCCAAGAAAAATTACAAAATCCGATATTTTTTTAAATTTGTTTGTTTTTTATTTTTAATACAAATATAGACAAAGCTTCAAAAACAGCAGACAAAATATTTTTTTAATTGTTTGGTTTATAAAGCACATAAAGTTGGGATATTTTAGCTAATAATAGGTACTAGAGTAAAAAAATAACAAAAACGAATTTCTTTATTTTCTTTACTGCAATTATGGCATATACAATGAAAATATATTTTTTCTTTTAAGTTACGTTCTTGTTGTTTTATTTGTAAGTAAATTAAAATTTCAAATTAAAATAATAAAAAGAAAGTTTAACATTTTTAATAAAAAAACAAAAAAAAAATAAAGCTACAAAAAAAGTCTTACTACATCCCGCTGAAAAATTACCAGGATATGTTAGCCTGACTATTTGTTTAACCATATACAAAATTGCAGCTGCAACTTTTTGCAATGTTTTTAGAAAATGTCATTTGTTTAAAAAAAAGAATGTAACAGGTTCTAACATTTTGGTCTTAAAAGCAAATTTACTTTTGAAATGTTTGAGTTATTTCCATTCTCAAAAACTGAAAATTAAAATCTACAATTATTAAAAAAAAGATGAATTATGTATATATTCTATTTTATTTTATAAAAAAAATAAAAAAAATATATATATTAAAATTTTGGTCCGTTTACTTTTTCCCCACACTGTCTCACATAAGACTAGTCACGTAAACACTAGGCATAATATAAGATAAATGTCCATGAGCTAAAACATGAAAAAAATCTTGCTTAAAACATAAAAAATTGGTACGTTAATGTTATGCATTCACTGTTGTAAAAAATTTATTTTGTAAAACCCTGTGAAACATTAAAAAGCCGCTGACCTTTTTTTACAAAATTCGTAAAATTTTAACTGTTTTTAAAGTTTTTCTCTAATTCCTTTCTCTTGTAATTCCTTTTTCAAAGAAAATCTTACTTCAGTCTAAGATTTGAAAACATCCTCTTAAGCATTTTTTTTTAAAATCACTATTTTTATAGACTTGAAAATTTCCTTTCCGATATCTTTATGCGTTCAAAAGTTATGATTTTTGCAACTAAAAAATTCATTTTGGACGCCAAAAATCAATAGCAGTTACCTACCTACCTTTTTCTTAAAAGAAAATACCTATATAAAATAGATGCTCCGATAAATCTTAAACCCCATTGCTCTAAACGCATAAACAATAACTGTCATAATTGGCATAATGACATGTTTAACATAAATATACGTACATAAATACCTATACCTATCTAAAAGTAGATAGATAGGTGTATAAACAAAAATCCACATAAAAAATCTAAACTCTCCGCTTAGGTAGCTAGGTATAGTATTTTGTCTACACCTTTTGTCGTCTACCTTTTTATTATTTTATGTTTTCCACCATCCTTTAGTATATATCACTTCTAAACGAACCCCTTAAGAAGATAAAAGTAACAACTACCTACCTAACTAAAACTGACCTTAGACAATTGGTGTTAAATAATAGGTATGTATATCCTAGGTAGATAGATACTACCTACCAGGTACCTTAAGAAAAAATTCCTCAAATATGAGTGTAATATTACTACTTCCGTAAAAAAATAATAAGCTATTCTAGGCTCCGGGATCTTAGCACCTCATATATGGGATATTCGCAAAAAAAGTATGCCATCTAAAAGGTCACTAATTGGTCACAAAAGGTCAGCTATTTTAAGAAATTGGTCAGGCTTGCAAAAATTTGTAATCCAAGCTTGAACTTTTTCAAGGTCATTACCAATTTTTGGCACCTCATTTATGGGATATTCGCAAAAAAAGTATACCATTTGAAAGGCCACCGGATCGTGATAAAAGGTCAGCTAGTTTCAGTAATTGGTCAGGCTAAGGTTTTTTTTATGAATTAAAAAAAAAAAATCAAGAACACTAGTATAAGACTTTTAGCACCTCATTTGTGGAATTTCGCAAAAAAATGCATACCACCTGAAAGGATATGTTGTACTTATAAAAGGTCAGCTATATTCGGAAATTGGTCAGGCATAGATTTTTTTTATGATTTTTTTATTTTTTTTTTTTCAAGTGTAAGACTTTTAGAACCTCGTTAGTGGAATTTCACAAAAAAAAAGCAAAAAATCATTAAAAAACTCTATGCCTGACCAATTTCCGAATATAGCTGACCTTTTATAAGTACAACATATCCTTTCAGGTGGTATGCATTTTTTTGCGAAATTCCACAAATGAGGTGCTAAAAGTCTTAGGGCCAGTTTCACAGTGCACACTTAACAAAATAAGCCGCACTTAATTTTCCCATTTTGGCACTTAAGCCGCAGTTTTACTACCTGAGTAAGTGGAACTTAAGTGGCAAACATCGGAGACTTAAGTGTCACTTATTCCGATAAGTTTACACTGTGAAATTGGGAAATAGTTTTCCATATTCGGCACTTAAGTGACACTTACTTCACTGTGAAACTGGCCCTTATACTACTGACATTGAAATTTTTTTTTTAAAAATCATAAAAAAAATCTATGCCTGACCAATTTCCGAATATAGCTGACCTTTTATAAGTATAAAATAACCTTTCAGATGGTATGCATTTTTTTGCGAAATTCCACAATTGAGGTGCTAAAAGTCTTATACTAGTGACCTTGAAATTTTTTTTTTAAATTCATAAAAAAAAACCTAAGCCTGACCAATTACTGAAACTAGCTGACCTTTTATCACGATCCGGTGGCCTTTCAAATGGTATACTTTTTTTGCGAATATCCCATAAATGAGGTGCTAAAGGTACACGTGACCTTGGGACAAAACTTTAAAAATGAATAAAAAAAAATCCAAGGCTGACCAATTTCTGAAATTAGCTGACCTTTTATGACGATTGAGTTACCTTTCAGATAACATAATTTTTATTCGAATATCCCATAAATGAGGTGCTAAAGGTACACGTGACTTTGTATGACCTTTAAAAAAAAAATTAAAAAGCTTATAAAAAAAAATCTATACCTGATCAATTTCTGAAACTGCCTGACCTTTTATAAGGATTAAGTTACCTTTCAGATGGTATATACTTTTTTCGAATATCCCACAAATGAGGTGCTAAAAATCGCTATGACCTTGATAAAAATTAAAAAAATTATTAAAAAAAATATATGCCTGACCAATTACTGAAACTACCTGACCTTTTATGACCTTTTACTGACCTTTTAAATTGCATACTTGTTTTTTATAAATTCCACTAATGAGGTGCTAAAAGTCTTATACTGTGACCTTGAATTTTTTTTTTAAATTCATAAAAAAAACCTAAGCCTGACCAATTACTGAAACTAGCTGACCTTTTATCACGATCCGGTGGCCTTTCAAATGGTATACTGTTTTGCGAATATCCCATAAATGAGGTGCCAAAAATCGGTAATGACCTTGAAAAAGTTCAAGCTTGGATTACAAGTTTTCCAAGCCTGACCAATTTCTTAAAATAGCTGACCTTTTGTGACCAATTAGTGACCTTTTAGATGGCATACTTTTTTTGCGAATATCCCATATATGAGGTGCTAAGATCCCGGAGCCGCTATTCTATCTATTATTCAAACCTCATCCTGATTTAAGACAAATCATTTCTTAAATAATTTAATTTCCCAAAAAAGAAGGAATCCAACTAGAACTATACTACCTACAATTAATTTAAAGCGCAAGCGCACCCATACCTTGTGATCCCCATCGCTCCTGCGATGAGACTGAGAATAAAATAATTTCATAAAAAAACACATGGTTATAGAAGGGGGAGGTTTTTTTCAATAAAACATGTTTGAAGAATATAGAATGAACTCACTATTTAAATGAATTTCATCATGCAATATGATGACCTGTCCCGATGATGGCCTGTCCCTCATGTTCAGTTAGGTTGCGATGGGTGGTCGATGTCCACTTGCGACGTGTTGAGTTTGATATGTCCAGTTGCGATGACGCCAAAGAATGGGAACAATGTGATATTTTGAGTATTCTCGAAAAAGAGGTTAATATTTGTTCTATCTAAAAAAGTACTTGGTGGCCTATTTGATCAGAGAAACAGCAAAGACGTAAATTAGCTTTTAATGTTTTCAATCAAATCTATATGCGAAGAAGTTGGATTGACGTACTTTTTATGAAGGCTCTTAAAAGCCATCCAAATCTTATTTTACCGCAATCTAAGTGGAGCAGTCCTCAATTGGGATATATAACTCATAACACATACGATGTTGCAATGCGATTTTTGGTGAGTAAATTCAAATATAAGCTGAAAAATAAGTTCCAATATATTTACCATATAATAGGCGCGTTTTATTGGTAAATTTATAGCCAGCGCTGTTACGGTAAGATTTACCGCAACAAAAACCATTCCTTAACTCGGTTCTTAAAACCTCTTTCTGGCTATGTTGTTTTGTCATAGTCTCGTTATCTCTCGTTATCTGTTTCCCCTCCATCCCAACCATTCCCATTTTTCGACCCATAATTTTGAGTCCGTTGTCCTCATGGAGCTGGAGAGTTGCTCAGAGAGGATAGCAATATAGGTACCTCTTTATTCGATCGTGTTGAGCCAGCGGATGGGCTGGAGACTCGCACGCCATCTATGTATAGAGCGAGGAAGCTCTTCTCTAAATATAACAACACTCAAGGATAGAAGGAGATATACACTTACACTTACAAGTGGATTTTATACCAGCACAACAAAACACCAACATACATTTTAACTTCATTTTTAAATATGGCTTCGAGCCCATCCTAGAATTTATAGCTTCAAATTTAAAGTAAATAACATCGACCGACTTTAAAAGATTGGAACGCTAAACGCCATTCCCTCAATCCCCCAGATCTGCACAAAGGTCCACCGAATAGTAGATTGCGCGTTAGGTAGTTTGATTTTAGTATTTGCCTTCCTCCTTCAATTCCTTAAAAAGTATTAGAAATTTGCATTAAAGTATTTGTTCCTCCTTCGAAACATTTTCAGAAAGTTAAATTTAGTAGAGTAGCTGAGAGAATGCTCAGAATAACATTTTCAACTTTTCATATTTTTTTTGATTTTCTCAAGAGTTTCATATTGTGAATATGTCTAGATACGGCCTTGGATTCGTCAAGTTTTGGGACAGCACCAACAACTTGGGGAATTCAGTGAATGTGTGGGTGAGAGAGAGTTTCGTTGGAACTTAACCTCGGAGTGATACCGTAGCCGAGTTCCACGAAAGCTTGTGATTGAGAGTGAGAATGTGTGTGTGAAAGAGGAGGCCAATAGAGGACAAAGACTACGCATGACCAACCACTTCTTGGTTGACTTGCGAAGCATTGAGAGGTTTTGAAAGTTTTTGAGAAAAAGGAAAGAAAGAATATAAGAAGTTGAAAATAAAATATTTAATAGTTGAGAAAGTTTAAAAAGTGTTTTTGGAGAAAGTGTTCGAAGCAGGAATTAGTAAAATACTAGAAGAGGAAATTTGTATTCGTCAGTCTGGGCGATTAAATCGAGGAAAGGAAGAAGGAAGGGGAGAAAATTCAAAAAAAGAAGATAAGTAGAGTGCGTTAGTGTTTTTATTCGTTTTGTGAAAAATTGCTTTCAAATATTAGTATATTCGGTTGGTCATTGAAATTACGTTTTATTAATCTCAAAATTGTGAGAATCGCGACCCCATTTTTGTAAAGTAGTTTTCTTATCCGTTTATTTCGGGACCTAGTGATAGCGGTCCAATCTTGCGGTCTTTGTTTCTTTGTTTCATTGTTTTAACATTTGCCTTTGTTTTAAAATTGGTCACGACCATTTTAAATTCCTAATTGTATTTCTTTTTTTATCGAAAAAATTCTGGGTTTTAATCCAGGCGCAAGCCAAGGTTTCCCAGATAATTTTAAATAAAATTTGTTCAACTTCCCTTTGGGAATATAAACCATTGTGTTTCCCTTCATTATTGAAGAAGAATTTTCAGCTTACCCGGTCAAGGCAAACGACCCTAAAAAGTTTCCTGGCGCCCACCCTACAGCGTAAGTACGCCCTTGTTTATTAAACAAATAATTCGATACCCCTTTTTATTTGGTTCGAATTGTTTACTTACTTTTTTTATTCGTATCATTAATTCGACGAACCCACCCCCAGCTGACTAGCCGGTTGGCTGCATCGTTGTTGCAGTTTGTTGTTGCAATATTTTTGTCTCTCCTCTTTATCTCACATTCTTCAACGATCGATTTGACAGTTCGTCATATCGATCTTATCTTCCACGTGTGCCGGTTGCACAATTTAATTTATTAATTCGTTTGTGATTTTATTAGATAATTATTGTTGGATTCGCATAATCCCAAGTCGCGGTTTTCTAGTTATTCGTCACCCTAAACATCCTAATACATCATCCTAAAATTAGCGAAGTTAAATAATATTGCAACAGCGCTGTAAAATTTCGTTAAGTTAACAAAAACAAAAACCAAAAAGTGCTGATTAAATAAGCCAGAAAAGTGGATAAAGAAAGTTGAAACTTTGAAGATGATGATGGCGCTTTGAAAATTATGTATTCATGACTTGAACCTAATATTGTTTTTCGCTCACAAAATGGTGTGTGATATTTGTAGTTAAGTGGAGACACAGAAACAAAAAATACTTTTTGAACACAGCCAAATGTGGCTAAGGCGTTTTATTGGTACCTGATTGCTGCACTAGCTATAAATTACCAATAAAACGCAGCTGGTAAATAAGGAAGATGCCCCATTTTCTATGGAGACTGGGGTCAATGTTTACATGGAAATTAAATTAGTCCCAAATGAAAGCTGGTGACGCTGAGCTCATTGTATCTACCAAAAATTTCCTAAATCGGTGTTGGAGGTTTTGAAACATTTGAGCTTGAAATTACGTAACTTTGATACAATCGAGTTCATTGGTACTAATTTAACTGCCTATGCTCGGTTGTATTGACTAAACTCAATTGTATTAAGTGACATGCTGGCTCCCTTAGCCAATATTTTCGAAATATTGCTTCTATAGGAAAATTAATTTGGCACCAAATAAAACGTCACAAAAATATCTTTAAAATTATAGCACAGATAATAAACTATACAGATGTAGCATCCCCATAGGAAAAAATGTCCCAATTTATTTTTACATCACGCAGACGATCAACAGGCAAGAAAGCTCTTTGCTGTTCATAGTAAAGCACAGAAAGAAAGCTATTTGTCTTTTGGAAAAAGTTCTCTCTTGCGTGCTCGCTCATATGTTTTCCCTCTTGCTCTGTTACTCAGGATATGAGAATGAAATGAATGGGGAAAAATTGAATAAAAACGTGATTTTTTGTTTCTGCAATACTATGCATTCATCAACGATCGAGAGGAAGACGAAAGACATCGCGATTATGCTTTTTTTTGTTTTACTGTGTTGTAAGTATGTACGATTTTTTTAAGGTCGTCTGAGGCTGGCTACAAAAAAATAAAAAGTATATGAACTCTTTTTCTTCTTTGCATCCATGGATATTGGATATATTCTTTATGTGGGTAGGTAGAAAATTTTTTTTGAGTGGTGGGGGTTATTTTTGTTAAAGACGGAAAAATGTCTTATTTTTTGTATAGTTTTCGTGTTTTCTATTCTAGATTCATTAGATCGGCGCATTTTTTGATTAGCTAGGTAAACATTATTTTTAATTTTATCTGTGAAGATAATCATTTTCCAGTTTCTTATATTAAGAAATTTATTTCTAGGGATTATTAATACATTTCAACATTTTGAACCTGTTTAGTAAAAGGAAAAAAATACAAAATACTTTAAAAATATGTAATTATAATAAAGTATTTAAATTTGATCTGATAGGAAGATTAGGTATACCTACCTACAAATCAAAAAAATTTCTCTACAGGTGGACATTTTCAAAGGACACTTGGTAATATTCGGTACCGAGAGCTGCACTAAAAGCACCGGAAAATCAGGACCAATATATGAAAGATCGACAATTATTTCTTCAATTCAAAATCGCATTGGGAGAAGTTTAAAGTTTTAATACTTTCCCATTGCTTTTAGACCATCAGCTCATGAGGCTTTGTTCTTCTTAATCTTCGAACATTATCTCTTACATTTAATACAATATCCATCTCGGAGTTAAAATGACTATGTAGTCGCTGATTATGTGAAACAGCGTGTTTTCTAATCACTTCAGAAAACATTTCTATTTGTAGGTCACGATGTAATTAGATATTTCTAATATACCAATGGGCATTTATTATTCCACCAAGGACTTTATTTTTTGATGGTTTTAGCATTAATTTTCTTTGTACAACCCCACAATTGGATGCCATAAGTCCAAATTGGTTTCAGTATTTGTTTGTATAGCATTATTTTGTTCTTGATAGAACGCATTTATCAGGCTTCACAACGCATTTATCTGGCACTTAAATGGCAGTATCATCTGCAAATGTGTCCAAGATAGCATAATTGTCCACTGGAATATCCCTAGTATATAATAAATACATTGTTGGTCCTAGGCCAATTGCTTGTGGTACACCATGCTTCAGTTTTATTAATTTCTGACTACTCTTGCTCGTACCGTACCCTAAAGAATCGATCTATAACATAGGATTTTAGTATTTCGTAGAGCTGCCTTGGGGGGTCTCTATGCAGTTTATACTCAAGTCAAATCTCAAACCTTGTCAAAGGCTTGAGCAACATCTAGAAATAGAGCGGAACATACTTGGTTTCCTTCAATGGTTTTTAACAAAATCCGTAATTCGATGCGTTTGGTCTATCGTCTAATGTTTATTTCTGAATCCAAACTGATGTTTTTGGATTAGTTTTCATTTCTTCTATTACTTTGCTAAGCCGCAGTGAGCAGTTTTTGGAAAACTTTTGCCATAATTGGTATAAGAGATATTGGCCTGTAGGAAGTTACTTCTGTTGTTGGCTTTCCTTTGCTTAAGAATAACAATGACTTCTGCAATTTTCCAATGATGTGGTACATATCGAAGCTTAAGACATGCGTTTATTATATACTAGTATATTTACCCGAACAGTTGGCTTCGCTAACTGTTACACGATGTTGCAAACACAATGTATTGTTATAACACGATGTATTTGCAACACAATGTATTTTGCAACACAATGTTTGTTATAACACGATGTATTTGCAATACAATGTATTTTGCAACACAATGTTCCAACACAATGTTCCAACACAATGCATGTTGCAACACAAAGTATTTTGCAACACAATGTATTTTGCAACACAATGTATTTTGCAACACAATGTGTTTTGGAACACAAAATATTTTGCAACACAATGTATTTGCAACACAATGTATTTGCAACCAATGTATTTGTAGCACAATGTATTTGCAACATAATGTACCTATTTGCAACTCAATGTATTTTGCAACACAATGTATTTGCAACACAATGTATCTCTTTGTCTCTCTCTCTCTCTATACCTGTCTGTTTCGCTCAGTATTTCTGTCTTTCTCTCTTTATTTCTGTCCTATTTGTTGGTCTTACAAACATAATATATAGCCATTTATTGGTAAATCTATCTTTCATTTGACACTTTATTTATAAAGATCGATTAAGAATTGCCAAAGTTATATGCCTTTTCGTTCACCTTATTATTAAATAATGAATACTTTCAAATAAAGAATTTGAATGCATTGATTTCTTCAAAAAAATTTTCCATTAGAACTCAAGTTATAAATCTATATCCGATTTGCCCAGACCCAGTCCTGCCCTTGACCTACTTTTCTACCTCAAGCCTGATAATTCACCTTAATTTTAGGAAATTAACCTTGAAAATCTGACCATTGCTACTCCATCTAGGCTACCTTTTATTCCAGTAACTCACTTAGTTTCACCTTAGTTGATAAAAATCGATTGCGGGTCCCCTGCCCCCCTCACGCAACTCCGTTGCTCCGCTTAGGGTATGTTCAGTCGCCAGGCAGGCGCCCAAGTCAACAGTTTTCTCGGAGAAAGGTACCTTTGGGTGAACCGTATGAATTGTTTTGCTAACTTAATATAGGTTCACTGTTTAGCCGGATAGGTACATACTTAATTAAAATTTAAAAAACTTGCGACCTTGAAAATCTGACCATTATAACTGAAGTTATACTTGCCACGTCAATCACTTGACTTCACTTTGCATGATTCTAAATTATTGCTTAGTCGATTTGATGGTTAGGTAGGTAGATAGTAGATACCTAACAAATATAATTATACCTAGGTACCTACTTTAACACACTGTAGTTTAAGAATACCTATAAGATTAGAAGATAATTATGAATTTATATTATTGCAAATAAACAATACAAATATATCACAAACTTTTGTATGTAACTATATGCGTTAACTGACATTATACCTACCTAGATACCTCTCTTAATTTTAAGACCTTAATCTTAAAAATCCTATTATTAGAAAAGAAACCAAATCAACCCTTTTCTATAAATTTACATACCTACATTATTTGCTTAAATAGAAACATACATATATATGTAGGTATGTATATGTATTTTAATATCCATGTCAGCGAAATCGATTTTTTTAAATCAACATCGAAATCATTCACCTTTTTTAAATACCTACATTTTCATATGATTTCAATTATTATTTTATTATTATAACTCAAAATAAGTTAGCCTACCATTTAACCTTTATTTTAAGATTAATGTAAGACCTTAATCTAACAGATCCGATAAGTAGAACAAAAGACATAAGCCAACTAAAAAATATACTCTACCAAAACCTTAATAGGGTCCAGTACACGTGCATGAACATTTTAAGGCATCAACCTTAACGATCCGATCACAAGAACAAAAGTTATCAGCCAACCAAACCAACCATTAGGGGACTTTTAGTACTTACTTTATAAATCGGACAATTGGATGTGAAGATATAAGCATTTGAATGAATGGAAAAGGGGTGTTTTTAAAATTTAACAAAAATTGGACAATTCTCCACTGAGACACGATGGTTGGCAATGAACAACAACCCCATTTTTTTGGTGTTTTGCGAGATTTTTCAAACTATTTCTTTTTAAAATATTGTGAAGGTCGTGTGGGGTGTACAGTTATGAATGATGTATCAAATTAATTGTGTATTTTCGTAGATGCGATTAAAAGAAAAACTAATCGTAAGGGTGCAATAACTAATGAGTTATGAGGTGATTAATAAAACAACAGAAAACATGTCAAAATGTGTGTTAACAAAATTTTTATAATAAATGTAAATCAATTATATATATGAGGTGTATGATTTTGAGATTTTTTAAAGAAACGGTTATTTTTTAAAAATTAAAAAAAGTAGTAAAAATTTTATTGAAAAAATGTAAATTTTTGAAAAATAAAAAATGGTGTTGAAAAAAAAAATCAAAATTTTGTAAAAGATGGATAATTTTTTTTTTGAAAAACCTTTCCAAATGGTATTTTATTTATTTAAAACGGACTACCCCCTGATTTATTGGAATTATGTTATTTGTGAAGTTTGAAGTATAAAAAATTTTGTATCTCGCTTTGTAGATTTTATAGAATTTATTTTTAAATTAATAAAGTTCTGGAAATTTAATAATCCATTTAATAAAAAATAAATGAATATTGTAGGACTTACCATTTGGAAGTTAGTTTTTGAACCCTTGACCAATTTTACCCTATTTATAATAGGAATTTAAAAAAAATTCCTTCTTAGTGCTCACTTACATAAAATTTGTAATATAAAAAAAATAATAAAATATTTTAAAAACTTATAGTATAAGCTGTGCGTTGATAGCCTAAAGATGAATGAATGAGTGATGCAGTGAGCGATTCTTTCTTTTATATAGTTAAAATTGGAGATTTTTGAAGGCTAACTGTAGTCATTTCTTTCAAAACCTGAGCAGTAACTAGAATATTCCCCTGTGCTTATTTATTTGAAAGCTTGTGTTGACACATGCTTTTTACTTTTTCTCGTCGTTTCTATCAACAAAATGTAAATTATTTGTACCTAACTGCACTTTCTGGAAAGGGCTTAAAAACATTCGAGAGATTTTCCGCGAGGATTTCAGCTATCTATTTCGGGTTTGCAATCCATTTTCTGTCTTGTGCTTTGATAGGCGGATTTTGAATTTGTGGTCTTTTTAGGTGTTAAGCTGCTTTCCATAATTATAATATTAATAATTATCTACATATTATCTATCTATCTATATAAATAAAAATGTAAATGTACGTTTGTTCCTTACCGCTAATCTCCGAAAGTTCTTCACCGATTGCTTTGTTGTATTCGAATATGAGCGGGTTTGTACATACTCAAAACAAGAAAAAAATAGTGGGATATATTGTGCATGAAAGCAACACCCGCTACGCTGTTCTAGATCTCAGCAATCTCAGTTTCAGACATATGTATAATTACTCGGAAATTTTAATTAATTTAAGTTTTGCTGTCAAAATTTTTAACTGTACGTCAAGCGAAAAGCAAAATTCATGAGTGAACTCTTAACAACTCTTTGCTGAAGGAAGATGGTGCCTTATACATATAGCTAACCCCATTGCCATGGGCTGGATTGCGGTTGGAATGAATTGAAAAGAATAACCTCCGATATTAATGAAGAACTGTTCAAATCAATAAGTTGTATCATTCTCTTTCAATTTCAGCTTGAAATTCTAATTGTAAAGTATGCCTGTGTGGATTTTTGTCATTCCGCATGTTCGAAAGTCAGAACCTGATTATGTTATAAGATACTAATCGCGTTTTATTATCCTCGGGTCTGTGTCGGGGTTATCTTTTAACACGTAATACAAAAACAACATTGAATCTCGGTTTCCATCAAGGTTTCATTTATGTATCCAGAAATTAGTTTTTAATTTTATGGCTTTTCTGTTTTGCAAATAGTAAGGTCGTCCGAAATAGAAAGTAAAGAAAAAAGACAGTATCTACATGAAACCCAAGAAAAAAGAGATGGGCACATAACACTGTTTTCATTAGAATCCATATGGCCTTATTTTCACGGGGTAAACCATAAATTTTGTCAAACAAAGCAAAAGTTATTCTGCCGTTTGCAACAATGTGCGAATCAGGATTCTCTGCCTAGGTTGGAACCAAAACAAAATATAGGTCCCGTCTCGATGCAGAACCAGTTATTCGGTTGCAGTTGTCCAAATTCAAACAGATATACTAGTATTATGCAAAAAAAAAAACAGGTACATGGTTCTCACTAAAGAAAAAAAATATATATTTAAATACCATATTAATATGTACCTACATAGTATATATAATATTATTATTAAATTCCTTATTTTTTCAAAAATTCACTTTTTTATTGTTTTCCAGTAACTTCATTTTTGAATTAAATAAAATGTAAAAAAAAATGAAAAACAGTTACTGCATTTTCTACATACATTTATATCTAACTGCGAAAAATCGCATTTGCGCAACCAAGTGCTCCGTGAGAAATTTCTTGCCTGAAAAGTGCTCCACGACTAAAAAAGATTGGGAACCGCTGCTTTATACTATAATCAGAAAATTTTGAAGATTATTAATAACTACAGCAGAAATCTGAGTAAAATATCATACCTACTGAAGCGAAAAAGTGTGATCACCCCCCTGGCTACGGCCTTGCAACAACCAACGATATAAACAACTATTAGGAGCGTTACCTTTTCTTGGTTTTAGCAATCCATCTCCGCTTGCATTATTTTCAATATGTGGAGATCGCTGTGGACTTTCCACTATTCCTCCTCTAAATTTTACTAGAGCACGATGGAGCTAGAGCACCAAAAACTTGAGAAGGAATCCCAGAAATCGCAGACCAGATTCTACTATTTTTTCTTCTTCTGTTAATGGAATTTCCTCAAAAGGTCCGCCTCCCGTTTTTAGTCTTTCCAATAAATTTTGTCTTACTTTTTTTATAGCGCGGTACTTGTAATCTGTCCAGACCTTTCTCCATGACCTAAAGCTCTTCGTGAATCATAGGGAGCTCATCGGCATTCAATTTTCCAGCCAAATCAGCCCACAATCTGTTAATTTCATTTTTGAGTTGGACGGAGTTCGACTTATATTCCCTGGCCAAATCGGGATGTTCATCCATAAAGAAAGTTAAATAGCAATTTGAGATTGCATGACTGCCCTATTAAGTATTTGAATTTATATTAATTTGTAAAAATGTAACGAAAAAACAACTTTGGTACATTAAAAATGATTTCCCTTTAGTTTCAATCGGCACCAAACACAAAACAAAAACACTAAAAATGCACTTTATTGACAATTATGACAGCCAATTTGACTTTTCAACTACAGTTTGATAGTTTCTGAAATGCATCGAACGCTCTCAAACTGCAAACAATAGACGAGACGATAGTGGTCGAGTTACGTGGAGCAAATCATGGGGGATCTCGTCGACGATTATCGTTTTGACGAGTATCGTTTAGAAAATTACGGATTGACCCCCTAGTTATTTGTTATTATACTGTTTATTGTAATACTTTTTGTTATAAAGTTATTATTGCTAAATTTTGGAAAGCTGTATTTTGAAAACTATTAGTTCTACATTGACGGTTTTGGGCTCAAATTTAAGAAAATGTAGTCATCTTAAAATTGAAGAACGAAATTATAATCCAGTCCCTAAGGGGTTTCAATCGTCAACAGACAACAACTGAAAAAAGAGCGAAAACCGCGGTTTTTTGTATATACGTATACCAATGTTGCGTTCGTCACTCGAGGTCGAAAACTTGGCTTATTCACTAGGTCAATATTATAACAAATTCAGAACTATCGTATCTGTTGCAAGGTCAAGACGACAAAGTTACTGAACTAAAAGTACATCTCCATACTTTATTTTTGTGTTTGCAGTTACAAGTCTACAAGTACATAGGTACCTACAAGATTAATAGTCACTTCGACGTCTCATTTTCGGCAACGTCTGTCAGGGGGTTTTACCAACTAAAAAGGACGACGAAACGTCATAATCATATTTATTGTAAGAGAGCCGAGTGCGTTGGGATGTGATGCATTTGAAGTGATGGTTTCCCTAACTAATTCTTTTTGCATCAAAGTTTTACTTTAGATGCACTTCATTTTCTGGGAAACGAAGTCATTAGGTCTTGGCAGACGAACGAATTCATTATCACCGTCACCAGGACTAATTGTTACATTAATATCTCTTGGTTTCCTTTAACCAATTTGTCGCCAATTTAAAATTAACTTGATCAAACTTGATAAAATTTCAGCATACACTTTTTTCTTCTTTTCATGATAAAATAAAGCTTTATAAGTCATGAATTTAGTATAATTTTGACTAAACATATTTTTTTTAATCATTTTTTTGTGCCTTAACATGGAACCGTGGAAGAGAATAGCACTAACAGAGGATCAACTCCAAATTTTGTATAGAGAATGGGGAGTATTTTACACCCATAAGCAAAACCTCGAAATTGCAGCTAATTACTACGATATCTCTTTGAATATTAAAGTAAATTTTTATCAGATAGTATTGCCTTTTTATTATACAAATATGTACATTGTTTTTCGTTATTAGAATGATCCAAAAGCTCTTTACAATAGAAGTCGTTGCATGCGAAATATTGCTCAAACAGTCGATTCATTACATTATGCAAAAGCTGCTGTTGGTACGTTTTGTTCAACCTTAATCCGTTATTTCTCTAGAATTTCGATTCTCTTTGCAGAAATTGACCCACTGAGTCAACCTTATAACTTGGAAATCTGTGATGCCTTATATCAGTTAAACGATTTTGAAGAAGCTAAATGTAAAATTTTCAATAACTCACAAAAATTTACAGGGCTTAAATTGGATGCGTTTGGCAATAGAAGCGATGTGGTAGTATACTCGTACATAACGTATATGTGCCTTAATTAGCTTTATATTTGTGGAGGTCATTCGTTAATTAAAATTCTCTACACATTTTTAGCTTGATAACAACTTCAATGCGACTCTTGGTGACACTTTGGGATCACACATTCTAGAAAACGAGGCATATTTCCAGAAAGCCTTCGAAAAACAAAAACGAGAGAACAATATTGACACAAGGCCTTTATGGAAAGTACTTAAAGAATGGGAACAATGTGATATTTTGAGCATTCTCGAAAAAGAGGTTAATATTTGTTCTATATGAAAAAGTACTTGGTGGCCTATTTGATTTATTTAGGAAGAACCAATTTCTCCCAGAGAAACAGCAAGACGTAAATTAGCTTTTAATGTTTTCAATCAAATCTATATGCGAAGAAGTTGGATTGACGTACTTTTTATGAAGGCTCTTAAAAGCCATCCAAATCTTATTTTACCGCAATCTAAGTGGAG
Source organism: Epistrophe grossulariae (assembly GCA_929447395.1). NCBI lineage: Eukaryota > Metazoa > Arthropoda > Insecta > Diptera > Syrphidae > Epistrophe > Epistrophe grossulariae. Next base: position 48,941,638 of record OV839569.1, read on the forward strand.
CAGTCCTCAATTGGGATATATAACTCATAACACATACGATGTTGCAATGCGATTTTTGGTGAGTAAATTTAAATATAAGCTGAAAAATAAGTTCCAATATATTTACCATATAATAGGCGCGTTTTATTGGTAAATTTATAGCCAGCGCTGTAAAATTTCGTTAAGTAAACAAAAACAAAAACCAAAAAGTGCTGATTAAATAAGCCAGAGAAGTGGATAAAGAAAGTTGAAACTTTGAAGATGATGATGGCGCGTTGAAAATTATGTATTCATGACTTGAACCTAATATTGTTTTTCGCTCACAAAATGGTGTGCGATATTTGTAGTTAAGTGGAGACACAGAAACAAAAAATACTTTTTGAACACAGCCAAATGTGGCTAAGGCGTTTTATTGGTACCTGATTGCTGCACTAGCTATAAATTACCAATAAAACGCAGCTGGTAAATAAGGAAGATGCCCCATTTTCCTATGGAGACTGGGGTCAATGTTTACATGGAAATTAAATTAGTCCCAAATGAAAGCTGGTGACGCTGAGCTCATTGTATCTACCAAAAATTTCCTAAATCGGTGTTGGAGGTTTTGAAACATTTGAGCTTGAAATTACGTAACTTTGATACAATTGAGTTCATTGGTACTAATTTAACTGCCTATGCTCGGTTGTATCGACTAAACTCAATTGTATTAAGTGACATGCTGGCTCCCTTAGCCAATATTTTCGAAATATTGCTTCTATAGGAAAATTAATTTGGCACCAAATAAAACGTCACAAAAATATCTTTAAAATTATAGCACAGATAATAAACTATAGATACAGATGTCCCAATTTATTTTTACATCACGCAGACGATCAACAGGCAAGAAAGCTCTTTGCTGTTCATAGTAAAGCACAGAAAGAAAGCTATTTGTCTTTTGGAAAAAGTTCTCTCTTGCGTGCTCGCTCATATTTTTTCCCTCTTGCTCTGTTACTCAGGATATGGGAATGAAATGAATGGGGAAAAATTGAATAAAAACGTGATTTTTTGTTTCTGCAATACTATGCATTCATCAACGATCGAGAGGAAGACGAAAGACATCGCGATTATGCTTTTTTTTGTTTTACTGTGTTGTAAGTATGTACGATTTTTTTAAGGTCGTCTGAGGCTGGCGACAAAAAAAAATAAAAAGTATATGAACTCTTTTTCTTCTTTGCATCCATGGATATTGGATATATTCTTTATGTGGGTAGGTAGAAAATTTTTTTTGAGTGGTGGGGGTTATTTTTTTAAAGACGGAAAAATGTCTTATTTTTTGTATAGTTTTCGTGTTTTCTATTCTAGATTCATTAGATCGGCGCATTTTTTGATTAGCTAGGTAAACATTATTTTTAATTTTATCTGTGAAGATAATCATTTTCCAGTTTCTTATATTAAGAAATTTATTTCTAGGGATTATTAATACATTTCAACATTTTGAACCTGTTTAGTAAAAGGAAAAAAATACAAAATACTTTAAAAATATGTAATTATAATAAAGTATTTAAATTTGATCTGATAGGAAGATTAGGTATACCTACCTACAAATCAAAAAAAATTTCTCTACAGGTGGAAATTTTCAAAGGACACTTGGTAATATTCGGTACCGAGTAGTGTGGGACTTGTGCTACACTAAAACCACCGGAAAATCAGGACCAATATATGAAAGATCGACAATTATTTCTTCAATTCAAAATCGCATTGGGAGAAGTTTAAAGTTTTAATACTTTCCCATTGCTTTTAGACCATCAGCTCATGAGGCTTTGTTCTTCTTAATCTTCGAACATTATCTCTTACATTTAATACAATATCCATCTCGGAGTTAAAATGACTATGTAGTCGCTGATTATGTGAAACAGCGTGTTTTCTAATCACTTCAGAAAACATTTCTATTTGTAGGTCACGATGTAATTAGATATTTCTAATATACCAATGGGCATTTATTATTCCACCAAGGACTTTATTTTTTGATGGTTTTAGCATTAATTTTCTTTGTACAACCCCACAATTGGATGCCATAAGTCCAAATTGGTTTCAGTATTTGTTTGTATAGCATTATTTTGTTCTTGATAGAACGCATTTATCAGGCTTCACAACGCATTTATCTGGCACTTAAATGGCAGTATCATCTGCAAATGTGTCCAAGATAGCATAATTGTCCACTGGAATATCCCTAGTATATAATAAATACATTGTTGGTCCTAGGCCAATTGCTTGTGGTACACCATGCTTCAGTTTTATTAATTTCTGACTACTCTTGCTCGTACCGTACCCTAAAGAATCGATCTATAACATAGGATTTTAGTATTTCGTAGAGCTGCCTTGGGGGGTCTCTATGCAGTTTATACTCAAGTCAAATCTCAAACCTTGTCAAAGGCTTGAGCAACATCTAGAAATAGAGCGGAACATACTTGGTTTCCTTCAATGGTTTTTAACAAAATCCGTAATTCGATGCGTTTGGTCTATCGTCTAATGTTTATTTCTGAATCCAAACTGATGTTTTGGGATTAGTTTTCATTTCTTCACTGAACCAAAAAGGTACGTAAATACAATAAAAAAGTTTGTTGGGACAATAAATTTATTTATCAATTTTCGTCCAACAAACTGGTTTATTGGGCCAATAAAAAGCGGTTTATTGGCCCAATAAATATTTATTGATACAAGCAAAAGCGGTTTATTAACCCAATAAACGTTTATTGATACAAACTAAATCTGTTTATTGGTCCAATAAACATTTGTTGATACAAGCAAAAGCGTTTATTGACCCAATAAACGTTTATTGACCCAAAGAACGTTAATTTATACAAGCAAAAGTGGTTTGTTGTCCCAATAAACGTTTATTTATACAAGAAAAAGTGGTTTATTGGCCCAATAAACGTTTGTTGAGACAAGAAATTATTTATTGAATTATTTATTTTTTTTACAAAAATGGTGAGTTGCGGCAATGTAATTTTTGTATTGGCCCAATAAACTATTTTTTGGCCCAATAAACTATTTATTGGCCCAATAAACTATTTATTGTCCCTATAAAGTGTTAATAAGTTTAATTTTGTTTTTTAATTATAAGTAATTGACTGTTATAGAATTCACATTGTGTACATACTGTGATTCTTATAAGAATCGCTAAGCATCGAACATAATTTGCGTCTTAGAAGGGTGCGACAGCATTTTACAAAACGCATTTTGGAGTTGAGGTCACTTGAACTTTTAATTTTTATTCAAGTGAACTCAACTCCAGAATGCATTTCGTAATATTATGCTGTCGCACCCATCTAAGATGCAAATTATGGTTAATGCTTAACGACTCTATATAAAAATCACAGCATGAACAGACTGTGAATTTTATAAGAATCGACCATAATTTGAAAAAAATAAAATATTTAGCTACTCCTTAAAACTTTATTGGGACAATAAATAGTTTATTGAACCAATATACAGTTTATTACGATAATAAACAAAAATGTTAAAATCAATTAAAATGTTTATTGACATTTAATAAATTGTTTATTGCGCCAATAAACGCATTTATCAAAGTAAAAAAAGAAGTTTTATAAAAAAATTTTTTTGCGCAATGTATGAGTTTATTGTTTCCAAAAAAAAAAGTTTATTGATACTAGTAACCGGTTATTAATTTTTAAATTTTAATTTTCAACAATCGGAGTTTTGTTGAGCCAACAAATCGTTTATTGAATAAAAATTTTTTAAACAATAAATGTTCGTAGTATCAACAAAAATTTTATTGAGACAATGGAAAAACAGTCAATAAACGGTGTTTATTGATATTACAAACTATTTTTTTGTCAGTGTTCTATTACTTTGCTAAGCCGCAGTGAGCAGTTTTTGAAAAACTTTTGCCATAATTGGTATAAGAGATATTGGCCTGTAGGAAGTTACTTCTGTTGTTGGCTTTCCTTTGCTTAAGAATAACAATGACTTCTGCAATTTTCCAATGATGTGGTACATATCGAAGCTTAAGACATGCGTTTATTATATACTAGTATATTTACCCGAACAGTTGGCTTCGCTAACTGTTACACGATGTTGCAAACACAATGTATTGTTATAACACGATGTATTTGCAACACAATGTATTTTGCAACACAATGTTCCAACACAATGCATTTTGCAGCACAAAGTATTTTGCAACACAATGTATTTTGCAACACAATGTATTTGCAACCAATGTATTTGTAGCACAATGTATTTGCAACATAATGTACCTATTTGCAACTCAATGTATTTTGCAACACAATGTATTTGCAACACAATGTATCTCTTTGTCTCTCTCTCTCTCTCTATACCTGTCTGTTTCGCTCAGTATTTCTGTCTTTCTCTCTTTATTTCTGTCCTATTTGTTGGTCTTACAAACATAATATATAGCCATTTATTTGTTAAATCTATCTTTCATTTGACACTTTATTTATAAAGATCGATTAAGAATTGCCAAAGTTATATGCTTTTTCGTTCACCTTATTATTAAATAATGAATACTTTCAAATAAAGAATTTGAATGCATTGATTTCTTCAAAAAAAATTTCCATTAGAACTCAAGTTATAAATCTATATCCGATTTGCCCAGACCCAGTCCTGCCCTTGACCTACTTTTCTACCTCAAGCCTGATAATTCACCTTAATTTTAGGAAATTAACCTTGAAAATCTGACCATTGTTACTCCATCTAGGCTACCTTTTATTCCAGTAACTCACTTAGTTTCACCTTAGTTGATAAAAATCGATTGCGGGTCCCCTGCCCCCCTCACGCAACTCCGTTGCTCCGCTTAGGGTATGTTCAGTCGCCAGGCAGGCACCCAAGTCAACAGTTTTCTCGGAGAAAGGTACCTTTGGGTGAACCGTATGAATTGTTTTGCTAACTTAATATAGGTTCACTGTTTAGCCGGATAGGTACATACTTAATTAAAATTTAAAAAACTTGCGACCTTGAAAATCTGACCATTATAACTGAAGTTATACTTGCCACGTCAATCACTTGACTTCACTTTGCATGATTCTAAATTATTGCTTAGTCGATTTGATGGTTAGGTAGGTAGATAGTAGATACCTAACAAATATAATTATACCTAGGTACCTACTTTAACACACTGTAGTTTAAGAATACCTATAAGATTAGAAGATAATTATGAATTTATATTATTGCAAATAAACAATACAAATATATCACAAACTTTTGTATGTAACTATATGCGTTAACTGACATTATACCTACCTAGATACCTCTCTTAATTTTAAGACCTTAATCTTAAAAATCCTATTATTAGAAAAGAAACCAAATCAACCCTTTTCTATAAATTTACATACCTACATTATTTGCTTAAATAGAAACATACATATATATGTAGGTATGTATATGTATTTTAATATCCATGTCAGCGAAATCGATTTTTTTAAATCAACATCGAAATCATTCACCTTTTTTAAATACCTACATTTTCATATGATTTCAATTATTATTTTATTATTATAACTCAAAATAAGTTAGCCTACCATTTAACCTTTATTTTAAGATTAATATAAGACCTTAATCTTACAGATCCGATAAGTAGAACAAAAGACATAAGCCAACTAAAAAATATATACTCTACCAAAATCATAAATTTCATTAAAAGGGTCCAGTACACGTGCATGAACATTTTAAGGCATCAACCTTAACGATCCGATCATAAGAACAAAAGTTATCAGCCAACCAAACCAACCATTAGGGGACTTTTAGTACTTACTTTATAAATCGGACAATTGGATGTGAAGATATAAGCATTTGAATGAATGGAAAAGGGGTGTTTTTAAAATTTAACAAAAATTGGACAATTCTCCACTGAGACACGATGGTTGGCAATGAACAACAACCCCATTTTTTTGGTGTTTTGCGAGATTTTTCAAACTATTTCTTTTTAAACTATTGTGAAGGTCGTGTGGGGTGTACAGTAGGGTGGAGCGAAAAATTTTGTTTTTGTTAATTGGTATCTAATAGTAAAAAAAGGTGCCTTGCAGGCTTAAATATGTGGATGCAAAATATTATTCGATTTGGAAAACGATAACTGCCTCCGCAATCACACTGAAACTTTAATTGAAAACGTCTCATTGTTTTTCACTATAAAGTTTAAAAACCTTTCTTTTGAATATCAAGTTAGCCACGCTTTTTGTTTCATATCAGTTCGCTATTGTTTTCTGTTTGCATCAGTCATATTATTGTCTTTTTTACAAAACAAGAAACATGCAAAGTACGCGAAGTGCATTTAAATGTCCTATTTTTGGTGATACTTGTGATATAAAAGAAAACGTTCTGCCTACCTATGAAGATGCAATAAGGTACTATGAATGGACGAGACATCAACTTAAATTCGAATTGGGAACTGCAAAAGAGCCCACCTTTCCAGAAGTAGCAGCTATAGTAACATCCAAAATAGAAAATATATGGCGATCTGCATCTATTCCGACTGTAACAAGAACCAGAATCATACAGATGTTGAAAGCATATCATTTAAAATACAAAAATTTACTAAAATCTGTCAAGAGACTTTCCCCAGAAAAATTAAAAAAATTTCAGCAAAGCGGTAAGTTCCTTTTTGATATTACGGCATGCAAATGCAAAGAATTCAATCAGTGCACCTGCACCAAAGATAAAAAGGTGCCGAAACAAGAACAAATATTTTTAATTGACCAAAGAAATGATCGAAGTATGGCAATCGGCGGAATTGATGTTATTGTTACTAAAAGGCTGCGAAAGAGTTTGGAAAGAAAACAGACTCGAGAGAAATGCCAAACTACTACTGGTTTAAGTACTTCTGTGCCTGCTGTTTTGGAGATTAGTACTTCTTCTACATCCTCATCGTCAGCGTCTGAAAATTCTAAAGGTACCGATAACTTCATTCAGCCCAAAGAAAAACATATTCCTGAGAAAAAAAGAATAATTTCCTCCAGCGTTGATTTTCCTACATTATCGAAGACATGTGATAGGTATGGAGTATCAGATAGGGCAGCAGCAGCGATAGCATCGTCAGTTTTGTTTGATATTGGGTCTGAAGTCGGGGTCATCGACAGACATAAGATAAGAAGAGAGAAAACTAAAGCCAGAGAAAAGTTAATGAACGAAAACACAACTGCAGAATTATTTGCATTATACTTTGATGGCAGGAAAGATAAAACCATAAAATTGAATAAAAGAAATAGGAAAATCTACAAAACTACAATTTATGAAGAGCACATCTCTTTGCTGCAAGAGCCAGGTTCCATATACTTGGGATACGTAGTTACAAAGACTGGTTCGGCCAAAGGAGTACAAATCGCAATAAGAAGTTTTCTATCAGATGAAGAGATTCCTCAACATCATCTTATGGCTATCGGTTGTGACGGTACAAATGTGAATACAGGAAAGTACGGCGGTATTATAAGACTACTAGAGACAGAACTTCAAAAACCACTTCAATGGATAATATGTCTACTACACATGAATGAACTACCTTTAAGACACTTATTTCAACATCTTGATGGATGTACTTCGGGACCTAACTCTTACTCTGGACCTTTGAGAAAAGCACTGGAAACCTGTGAACAATTAGCTGTTAAAACATTTCCACGTATTGAAGGGAATGTTCTGCCAGAAATGACTAAAGATTTAAGTACAGATCAACAGTACAGTACACAAGATTGTGTCGGCGGTTTTATCAGGTTCCCACAAGATCTGTCAAATAAATCTCCAGGACAAATGTCACATGCGCGTTGGCTCACACGTGCCAACCGCATAATGCGTTTATATGTAACAACACAGACATCTTCGGAAAACTTGATCACTTTGGCCACGTTTGTTGTTAAGGTTTACGCGCCATGTTGGTTTTCCATCAAAAATAAACCATCGTGCAAGGATGGTACACAACACCTTTTTAACATAATTATGGCCTCCAGATATCTTCCAAAAGAACTTAAGAAAGTAGTCGATCCTGTCATTCAGCAGAATGGTTATTTTGCGCATCCAGAAAACATTCTTCTTGGTATGGTAACAGATAACAATAAACACATTAGAGAACTGGCAGCTCGGCGCATATTAAAAGCTCGTAGTATGCCTCGGTCTTCAACACCTAGCCAGTTTGAAGTGCCTCCTATAAATTTCAATGCATCAACGTATATCGATTTAATAAATTGGCAAGAAAAGGTTTCTGACCCACCGATTATGCAAAACTTGTGTGACCAAGAAATTCGGAGCATCGTGGAATCTGGTGGTGAAGGTGAAGTGTTCTTTTTACGGCTTCCGTGCCATACCCAAGCTGTTGAACGAGCTGTAAAGATGACAACGGAAGCTGCTACTTCTCAGTCCACAAAAAAGTCCCGACTTATAGGCGCAATAAAGGCCAAAATAGAATCGCGGAAAACAATGCCTAAATTTGAGACAAAACGAGATTTTCAAGCATCTTAATTATTATAAAATACATATATATATATATTGTTATGAGAATGAATTTATTTTTCTTTATATTGAATTAAAATTCTAATCATAAATAGTATATTTTGAACACTTTTTTCCATCTATTTACCTTATATTATTTTCAGCCATATCTGTTTACTAAATTTTTTTATCAACTTTGATTTTTGAAGTCAGTGCGGAGGCAGAAGATCTTAACTAAATTAATCGAAAAACTACACATATTTTTCTTTTAACATAAGGCACCAATGCCCCCTATTAGAATTCCGAATCTCAAAAAAATTTTTTTTTTCATACATCCTTGCTCCACCCTAGTGTACAGTTATGAATGATGTATCAAATTAATTGTGTATTTTCGTAGATGCGATTAAAAGAAAAACTAATCGTAAGGGTGCAATAACTAATGAGTTATGAGGTGATTAATAAAACAACAGAAAACATGTCAAAATGTGTGTTAACAAAATTTTGAAAAATCTAAAATTTTTATAATAAATGTAAATCAATTATATGTATGAGGTGTATGATTTTGAGATTTTTTAAAGAAACGGTTATTTTTTAAAAATTAAAAAAGTAGTAAAAATTGTATTGAAAAAATGTAAATTTTTGAAAGATAAAAAATGATGTTGAAAAAAAAAAATCAAAATTTTGTAAAAGATGGATAATTTTTTTTTTGAAAAACCTTTCCAATGGTATTTTATTTATTTAAATCGGACTACCCCCTGATTTATTGGAATTATGTAATTTGTGAAGTTTGAAGTATAAAAAATTTTGTATCTCGCTTTGTAGATTTTATAGAATTTATTTTTAAATTAATAAAGTTCTGGAAATTTAATAATCCATTTAATAAAAAATAAATGAATATTGTAGGACTTACCATTTGGAAGTTAGTTTTTGAACCCTTGACCAATTTTACCTTATTTTACCCTATTTATAATGGGAATTTAAAAAAAATTCCTTCTTAGTGCTCACTTACATAAAATTTGTAATATAAAAAAAATAATTAAATATTTTAAAAACTTATAGTATAAGCTGTGCGTTGATAGCCTAAAGATGAATGAATGAGTGATGCAGTGAGCGATTCTTTCTTTTATATAGTTAAAATTGGAGATTTTTGAAGGCTAACTGTAGTCATTTCTTTCAAAACCTGAGCAGTAACTAGAATATTCCCCTGTGCTTATTTATTTGAAAGCTTGTGTTGACACATGCTTTTAACTTTTTCTCGTCGTTTCTATCAACAAAATGTAAATTATTTGTACCTAACTGCACTTTCTGGAAAGGGCTTAAAAACATTCGAGAGATTTTCCGCGAGGATTTCAGCTATCTATTTCGGGTTTGCAATCCATTTTCTGTCTTGTGCTTTGATAGGCGGATTTTGAATTTGTGGTCTTTTTAGGTGTTAAGCTGCTTTCCATAATTATAATATTAATAATTATCTACATATTATCTATCTATCTATATAAATAAAAATGTAAATGTACGTTTGTTCCTTACCGCTAATCTCCGAAAGTTCTTCACCGATTGCTTTGTTGTATTCGAATATGAGCGGGTTTGTACATACTCAAAACAAGAAAAAAATAGTGGGATATATTGTGCATGAAAGCAACACCCGCTACGCTGTTCTAGATCTCAGCAATCTCAGTTTCAGACATATGTATAATTACTCGGAAATTTTAATTAATTTAAGTTTTGCTGTCAAAATTTTTAACTGTACGTCAAGCGAAAAGCAAAATTCATGAGTTAACAACTCTTTGCTGAAGGAAGATGGTGCCTCATACATATAGCTAACCCCATTGCCATGGGCTGGATTGCGGTTGGAATGAATTGAAAAGAATAACCTCCGATTTTAATGAAGAACTGTTCAAATCAATAAGTTGTATCATTCTCTTTCAATTTCAGCTTGAAATTCTAATTGTAAAGTATGCCTGTGTGGATTTTTGTCATTCCGCATGTTCGAAAGTCAGAACCTGATTATGTTATAAGATACTAGCCGCGTTTTATTATCCTCGGGTCTGTGTCGGGGTTATCTTTTAACACGTAATACAAAAACAACATTGAATCTCGGTTTCCATCGAGGTTTCATTTATGTATCCAGAAATTAGTTTTTAATTTTATGGCTTTTCTGTTTTGCAAAAAGTAAGGACGTCCGAAATAGAAAGTAAAGAAAAAAGACAGTATCTACATGAAACCCAAGAAAAAAGAGATGGGCACATAACACTGTTTTCATTAGAATCCATATGGCCTTATTTTCCCTGTTCCTCCAGGTACATCCAGGAAGAATAGACCACCAGTATTATTGTCCACCGCTTGCATTAATGTTTCGTATACTTGTTTTTGCTGTTCATTCAGCAACGGCACATTATTTGGAACGAATTCCTGCAATGTATCAACATTGTATTGCAGCTCTCGATTTAATTCTTGGTTGAATGCATCGTGCATCGATCGATTTGGCGCAATCATTCCTACTTCAATCAGTAGCTTGTTTGCAATAGTCAAGCATTGATCCTCAATCAGAATCAATCCTTCATTGTAGATTTCATCGGTTATTTGGATGTCAGGATTATTCGTTTGAATGCGCAAGCGATGCAAGATATCTTCACATATGTCGTCTTTGTATTTGTTCCATAACTGAATTGGTTGTGAAGGAAAACATGTGGTGATGATAATTGCGAACAGCGTTCGTATTTGGTACGCATTTGATGAAACAACTGAATCCGCAAGTGTTAAATCCCAATGAGAATCGTTCTCCAGCAAACCCAATAGTTTACATGCTTCTCGATATGTTTGGCATTGGTGGCCATTCACAGTTTTCAAATGCGCAAATGATTTTGGTCCACGTACATTTACCAACAGCAGTCGCAAATAAAAACATTCATCATTTCTAGGATAAACAGTATACATGCGACCTAGTGCATCAGTGGAAAACACCTGTGGCCAATCTGTAACTGGGGTTCCTTGTTTGCGACGTTGGAATTTCTTTGTTGATTGATTCCAAGTGTAATACTTAGGCATTTCAACGTACATCTATTGAAAAGTTGCTTCTATTAAAATTAAATATTTAAAAGAAATAAATCCCAGAGCTGAAACGTATTTATTGAACAAGAGCTTATAAACAAGTGAAGTAAAAAAAAATATTTTTGAAAGATAAAATTAATTGATTAGAACAACTACTTAGTTTACAACATCCCCACTTAATCAATTCATTAAAATATTAGATTAATTAAACAAGTTAATATAACTAAAAACATTAACACAACAAAACGTATAAATGTATGTACAACAAAACATAAGTAACTAAATCAATGAATTTTTGATAAACCCATATTGCGTGTACAAAACGTATGTTTTATGTTATTTACTGGTTTTGTAAGATTGTCAGCAACCATCTTCTCCGTCTCTATTATCTTTAGACCAATAGTTTTGTGTTGTATAACGCACTGACGCACAAAATGATGACGGATGTCAATATGTTTTGTTCGTTGACTACAGACCTCAGTTCTTGCTATCTTTATTGCACTTTCATTATCGCAAAATATTGTTGTTTTCTTTTCTAAATTTTCGAGTAATTCACCCATAATTTGTCGAATCCAAATAGCTTCTTGGGTTGCTGCTGATACCGCCATATATTCCGCTTCGGCTGTTGAGAGTGCCACTGTTGGCTGTCGCTTACTTGCCCAAGATATCGCACCATTTCGAAGCTTGAAAACGTAACCAGTACAGGATAATCGACCATCAACGTCTGACGCCCAATCAGCATCACTGTAACCATGCAATTCCAATGTATCTTCTTTGGATCCAAAAGTTAATTTGTAATCACTTGTTTTCTTCAAATAGCGAAATATACGCTTGACTGCATTCCAGTGTGATCGACCAGGTTCGTGGTTAAATCTGCTGACATTTCCGATTTCATATCCAATGTCAGGCCGAGTACATTGTGTGAGATACAAAATACTACCCACAGCTTCTTGATATGGAACATTCTTCATGTCATCAAGTTCATCTTCAGTTTTTGGTGACATTTCTTTTGTTAACTTGCTATTAGTATCTGCTGGTGAGTCTATCGGATGACAATTTGTCATTCGGAACTTTTCAAGTATCATATTAGTATATTTTTCTTGATCCAGGGAAATAGTGCCATTTTTACGATCACGTGTTATATGCATTCCAATGCAACTGCTTGCTTCACCCAGGTCTTTCATACTAAAATGTTTCGTCAAATTACTTTTCAGTTTGTTCTTCCAGGCATTGTTGTTTGAAAAAATCAACAAATCGTCAACATATACAGCTACAAATATCATGCTCTTCCCTTCACGTCGAACGTAAATACATGCATCTGATTCACACCTTTTGAATCCAGTTTTTATCAAAACATCGTTAAGTTTAACATTCCATTGGCGGCTAGCTTGTTTAAGCCCATAAATAGCTTTCTTCAGTAAACAAACTCGCCCACTACCATCATCAAAACTTTCCGGTTGTTGCATGTATATTTGTTCTTCTACATCACCTTGAAGAAAAGCTGTAATTGCATCCATCTGATCAATATTCAAATTGTATTTTGCAGCTAATGCCATCAATATTCGAATGGAAGAATATCGAACTACGGGCGAAAAAATCTCATCGTAATCTATACCAGGTTTTTGACTATATCCCTTGGCAACAAGTCTTGCTTTGTATCGACTTATAGCCCCATTTGAGTCTGTTTTGATTTTAAAAACCCATTTTGAGTTTATAGATTTACGATCCTTTGGTAGTTCAACCAGTTCCCAAGTTCTATTTGACAATAGAGATTGATATTCTTCTTCCATGGCATTTTTCCAATGTGCACGATCCGTACCAGATATCGCTTCTTCAACTGTATTTGGTTCGTCAAAACTCTCAGATGTCATATATGTGACACAGTCTGGAAATTTTCGTTGCTTAGGTTGTCGCTCTGAACGTCTTAGTGAAGTTGATGAGTTGACATCATGTAATTCCGGAGGTTGATTTGTTGTCATTTCTGTAATACATTCTGTGGTAACAGAATCTTGTACTTCAACTGATTCATCTGTGATATTTTCTGTAACACGTTCAGTGTCAACAGAATTGGCATCTGTCAACATTCTCCAAGTTACATCTATATTGTTTTTTGGTAAAACATCATTAACTCTTTCTTGAAAATCAGTTTCAATTTCTTTCCCATTATCGGATTCCAAAAAAATCACATCTCGACTTGTGATCGCTTGTCCGGTATATGGATCATACATTCGATAACCTTTTGTGCCTTCGGAGTATCCCATGAAAATTAACTTTCGTGATTTGACGTCAAACTTTCTTCGTTTTTGATCTGGAACATGAACCATCGCAATCGATCCAAAAACTCTCAAGTGGCTTAAATTTGGTTTGGAACCACTCCAAATTTCTATAGGTGTTTTGAATTCCAGAACTCGACAGACAGAACGATTTTTCAAATATACTGCGGTTGACATTGCTTCAGCCCAAAAAGCTTTGGAAAGATTTGCATCTTCTAACATGCACCTAGCACGCTCTACCACTGTACGAATCGTTCTTTCAGCGAGACCATTTTGCTGTGGGGTATATGGTGTTGAAGTTTGTTTTTCGATTCCACAAGATTTGAATAGCTTCTTGAATTTTTGATTGCAGAATTCGGTACCATTGTCGGATCTAAACTTTTTAATTGTCCTGGTAGTTTGATTTTCAACGTATGTTTTAAATTCACAGAACTTCTGGAATACTTCATCTTTTGATTTCAAAAAGTACGTAAATGTCATACGACTGAAATCATCAACCATAATCAACGCATACCTTGATCCACCAATTGAAACATTTTCCATTGGCCCTACCAAATCTGCATGAATCACTTCAAGCAATGCCTTTGCCCTCGAACCATTCTTGCTAAAAGGAAAACGGTGTTGCTTACCTTTCAAGCATGTAACGCATACGTGTTCCCCACTATCTTCAACAAATGTAACACCATCAACAGCACCAGATTTCATTTTCTTCAAATCTTGGAAGTTCAAATGGCCTAATCGACGATGCCACGTCTCAGAACTATCAGATGAAGCAACTGCGATGTAACTGGATTCTCTTAAGCCATTTAATCGATAAAGCCCATCAACCATTGTTGCCTTTGCTAGTAAATAGCCATTTCGATCTCGGATCTCACAATGATCTTTAAAGAATTTAACATCAGTACCTCGCTTTGTCATTTGACTTACCGATAATAAATTTGCAGAAATATCGGGAATACACAAAACATTCTTCACTTCTATCCGATTCGGTTGACCTCGACTAACAATTCAACAGACCCACACATTTCGACCTTCATCTTGTTATTATTTGCAGCAGTGATTTCAGAAATAATAGACTTTTCACCATTTTTCATCCAATTTCTGTTCATCGTTAGATGCTGCGTTGCACCGGAATCAATATACCAGTCATTTTTGTTAAATTTCCCTGTCAGAAAAACTGTACTACATGAAGCACCAGATTTACTGCCAGTATCGTACTTCTTCTTTAAATTCTTTTCATCATTTTTATAGGGGCAATCAGGGGACTTATGACCTTTTTTATTGCAACTATAACAACGAATTCCCTTTTGTTGCATACGCTTTCCTTTCTTGTTGCTATTAAAGAAAACATTTTCGGTACTAGATGACGAATTTTCTTGTAATAGCTTTGTTTTAACAGCATCGCTAGACAACTTAGTTTCGGTGTTGTCAAGAGCCATTACCATCGGCGTATACTTCTCAGTCAATCCACACATTAAGAAAATTGCCAAGCACTCATCATCGACCTTGAAGCCAATAGCGTTTAAACGATGTGCGGCTGTTATAATCGTAGATACATATACATCCATCGAATTACAATTTTCTAATTTTGTACCAGCCAATTGTTTGACTAAATGAATTCGATTAGCTCGACCCTTGTCTTCAAATGTTGCTTGTAGTTTTTCCCAAACATCTTTCGCATCTGTGGCACTTTGAACATGAACATAGAGGCTAGGATCGATGCTCAATATAATTGTTGTTCTTGCTTTTGTAATTTTGGTCACTACGGTTTCAGTCCCTAAAACAGCATTCCAATGGTCAACATATTCTAGGTACGTTTGCATGGCAAATTTCCAAGTTGCATAATTTTCTCTTCCTTTCAGTCGCTCGATCGCTGATAAAAAACAGGAAGTCTTCTCATTAGCCATTTTTCTTGAAAATTTCGAACTACCACCCAAAACTATAAGCTCAATCTTTGTTAAAAATAACGTTTTTAAAGTTCCAAACAAATTAGAATCTTTAATTTTCTGGGCCCATAACCTATTGAAAAGTTGCTTCTATTAAAATTAAATATTTAAAAGAAATAAATCCCAGAGCTGAAACGTATTTATTGAACAAGAGCTTATAAACAAGTGAAGTAAAAAAAAATATTTTTGAAAGATAAAATTAATTGATTAGAACAACTACTTAGTTTACAACAACATCAGCGTCGCTGCGAATGGATCTGCTTCACACATTGCAAAGAAGCTAGTCAATGTTGTCGATGGTGGTCTCTCAGCTCGTTGTGCCGCATTAGCCTCAGTGAAGTGAACTCTTTGGCCATTTTCCAAATGCACTGCTAAATGTACAACTGTGGGATATCTTTCATGAATTTGAAATGACAATAATCGCCACAGTGCTTCATTAGTACTGACGTATCTTCCCATTTGCAAGTTGCTGATTTCGTCATTCGCATTTTCCGACGCAATACCAAACACAGCCATGTACTTGCACAAATATTTGATTGATTTGACCGAATGACAACTCTCAACGTTTGCATGTGTTTCGAAAATTCGTGATAGCAGCGGACAATATGGTACAATGAATTCATTTCCGATCTCAATCTCTTGATTTTGAACTTTAACTTTGATAGTTCGACCATTTTCTTCTTTTGAACGCCGACGATAAACTGGATATCCATCGTTCCCTGTGACTGTTTCAGCAACTAACGGTCGCGGATATCGTTTTGTGCACTTTCCATCAGCCATGCAAGGCGATAATGGATTTAATGCACCGCACGGTCCATGCACCATCTGTGTCGTCACAATGTCGTGTAGATGGGGATCAGTGACTGGATCAGGAATTTCAGCTGATATGATGTCATCCACTTCATTTGAATGTAATTTGTTCAGCAACCAAATTAGGATATGAGCATGCGGTAGTCCACGCTTCTGCCATTCCACCGAGTACATATAACAACGTGTGTCACCAAAAACTCGATACTTAGTAAGCACATCCATCATAACCTTGAGTTTTTGCTTAAATACTCTGGCGTAGGGATGAGTCAATATTTTGGTAACAGGTATTCAGTAACAGGTATTTGGAAATAACAATAACAACTTGTTATTAAAAATCAATAATAACAGTTATTGAAATAACAGATAAGATTTATAAATTTTTATTTTATTTATGTAACTGAAACAATTTTTTAAATATTAAAAAAAAAAACTATTTTCATGGGGATAAACAAGTCAAAAATCGATACCTTTGGCAATGGGATTCTATTAATAATAAAAAAAAAAAAAAACTATATTTAATTCTTTAAATTTAATTACTGACTTTGCTTAAATGTTATTGGGTTTACCACTTATCACTAATTTAAAGACATCGAGTATATTTTAAAGTTTAATTAAGTAACAAAAAGTTGCATCAATTTCATTACCTATTTTGCTTAACTGTTATTCGCCTTATTGGTGATTGCAAAGTTGTCGTGCAAATCCGAAATGAAACAAAAAGTTGCATTAATTTCATTACTGATTTTGCTTAACTGTTACTCGGCTTATCGGTGATTGCAAAGCTGTCGTGCAAATCCGAAATGTAACAAAAAGTTATATAAATTTCATTACTGATTTTGGTTAACTGTTATTTGGCTTATCGGTGATTGCAAAGTTATCGTGTAAACCCGAAATTAAACAAAAACTTGCATTAATTTCATTACCGATTTTGCTTAACTGTTATTCGGCTTATCGGTGATTGCAAAGTTGTCATGCAAATCCGAAATGAAACAAAAAGTTGCATACATTTCATTACTGATTTTGGTTAACTGTTATTTGGCTTATCGGTGATTGCAAAGTTATCGTGTAAAGCCTAGTACGCTGCTGATGCGAAACGAAATTTTTTTGTGATCTCCAAACAGACAACGAAACGCTTGCGAAAACACAACGGAAAATATCCTTGGAGAGTTTCACTAATTCTTAAAACAAAATCAAACATAAACGCACAAAATCAGAGAAACCCATGATGTAAGAAAATGAGAAACAAAAAAAAAAACACAAATAAAACTCAAATGTCATATTTCCGCACACAATAAATAGTCTGTATAATTAAATCAGTGCGAAAAAGGAGCGGAGACTTCTCCAAATAATCTGCTACAATTATAAATTTCGTTCTTCGAACAGCGTACTGCAAAACGAAAAGCAGAACGAAATTTTCCGTTTATGATTTCGTTGTGTCATTTTTGTATGGGATTTTTCGTTTCGCTTCAGCAGCGTACTAGGCTTAAACCCGAAATTAAACAAAAACTTGCATTAATTTCATTACCGATTTTGCTTAACTGTTATTCGGCTTATCGGTGATTGCAAAGTTGTCATGCAAATCCGAAATGAAACAAAAAGTTGCATACATTTCATTACTGATTTTGATTAACTGTTATTTGGCTTATCGGTGATTGCAAAGTTATTGTGTAAACCCGAAATTAAACAAAAACTTGCATTAATTTCATTACCGATTTTGCTTAACTGTTATTCGGCTTAGCGGTGATTGCAAAGTTGTCGTGCAAATCCGAAATGAAACAAAAAGTTGCATTAATTTCATTACTGATTTTGCTTAACTGTTATTTGGCTTATCGGTGATTGCAAAGTTATCGTGTAAACCCGAAATTAAACAAAAACTTGCATTAATTTCATTACCGATTTTGCTTAACTGTTATTCGGCTTATCGGTGATTGCAAAGTTGTCATGCAAATCCGAAATGAAACAAAAAGTTGCATACATTTCATTACTGATTTTGGTTAACTGTTATTTGGCTTATCGGTGATTGCAAAGTTATTGTGTAAACCCGAAATTAAACAAAAACTTGCATTAATTTCATTACCGATTTTGCTTAACTGTTATTCGGCTTATCGGTGATTGCAAAGTTGTCGTGCAAATCCGAAATGAAACAAAAAGTTGCATTAATTTCATTACTGATTTTGCTTAACTGTTACTCGGCTTATCGGTGATTGCAAAGCTGTCGTGCAAATCCGAAATGCAACAAAAAGTTGTATAAATTTCATTACTGATTTTGGTTAACTGTTATTTGGCTTATCGGTGATTGCATAGTTGTCGTGCTAATCCGAAATGTAACAAATTTATAATTTTTTTATTTGAAACCACTAATAAACAGAATCACCGTTAAGGAAAATCAATAATGAAATTTAAAGTAAATCACCAATAAACAATAGCTGTGTTTTATTTTCCCCAAGATCCGAACCAGATTGGATTTGCTTACAAAAATACATGTATTACAAAAACAACGCAAGACCCAACTTTGTTTTGAATTTGGATTTCCAAATCCATTTTGAACACACACCCTTAATGTGTAAATGTCGTCAGTAGTGTAAAGAAAAAAGACAAAGGGTGTATACGAATAAAAAAAAAACAAAGGAAAAAAAGAGTTGGGTATATAACGTATGTCACAGAGATCCTGGGTTGTTTTATTTTCCTGATCTGATCTGGATTGGATCTGGGGGAAAATAAAACGCAGCTAATGAAAACTTTACTTACTTAACACTGTACTTTAACGACAATTTGTGTTCTATAACTGTTATTTCAGTAACAGGTATTTATAACAGGTATTGGAAAGTAGCAATATCAGTAGTAACAGATATTGCAAACTAGCAGTTTAGCCCATCTCTACTCTGGCGATTATGTCATGGCGATCTTGCGGTCTTTGGCCCGGTTCCAACTCACGTTCAATTTCCGTCCACTTCGGATTGCATGTGAACGTAATAAATAAATCCGGAGTTCCATAATTTCGCACGTACGTCATAGCGTCTTGAGCGTATTCGTGCATGGCGTGGGCTTCCGATATAAGATGATGGGAGAATCGTCAGACGTCCAATATTCTGAACATCACCATCTGAATGAATAGCATCACGCAAGTGTATATAGTCCTCAGATCGTAGCTTTGCCTGATTGAATCGGATGAACGCTAAACGTTCGGTCTCGACTTTGACATAGATGTCGACAGCGAATTGCTGGAATAGCCGACGGCACTTCAGAATGACATTCTCCTCATGTGTACGAATCATCATACGATACGCATAGTAATTCATTGCGCTTAGATTTTTATTCGTTGATACGCCTGAAAATGCAAAATTAAATGAATTGTTAATGGAAACCAATAATAGCAATAATAACAATAATTAGTGTGTGAATATTGTACCTGTAATTGGATCGACCATCTTCAACGTGATGTCGTATCCGTCTTGCCCTTGCCAATAAATGATTGGATATTGTAACGCATCGTACAAACGATGTGTCTCGTTTACACGATGCATTATATTGCTTCTTCGCTGAACGACAATGTCTCGCGATTTAGTTGGATCGCCAACAATAATTGCAGCAACATCATTAACAGTGGGTGCATTGAATCTTCGCACATGTTCACCTGTTGGGGTACAATCCGCTCTTATGACAAATTTGTGCGTATCCGATGGCATTCGTTCCAATGCTGTTTTGAACATATTAATCACAGCATTACTAGCGTGAAAAAATGCTTGCAACTGTTCAATAAGTCGTCTCTTTAACTTTTGTGTTCCCTGTATATTGCACCGCACATTCAGCTGATCCACCATCGACGAAATGAAAGATATTTGCAGAAATTAATGCGGTTCATCTGGTTTTGGCACCATTGAACCATGCAAATGATATATTTGTCCTTGTTTCTGTAATTGCAAACCTTGTGAGTGATTGGTTATGTGTGTTGTATCTTTTGCCTTGCAAGTCGGCATGAAGCCGCCTTCTCGAATGATATTAGCTCCAAATGAAGTCATGCGAAAGCAGTTATTGTATTCAAGGATGTGTTGAAGAAAATGGCTGGAATCGGGATCACTTCCATCGAAATATTGTTTCAGTGGCTGTGGTAGTGTAAGTAATGGATCCAGTTTGACTTTCCCACTTGCGCAGCACAATCCAGCCATTTCTCTTTTGAACTTTAACGCATTGCAATATCGGCATGTAGTCGTCATTGGTCCAATATCTAAATTTTCGTCATCACTGTAGTTCGCAGTGGGATCATATTGGAATGCCAAGCGATTGTATGATGCCAATGATTTTCGTGTGCTCACGCGTTGTCTCAATCGGGTATTTTCTCTTATTATATTTTGTCTTTCTTCGCTTCAGTTCTGTGAATACACTTGTTGCTGGCTTACATGTCTTGTGCGGCGGCCGATGTTCGCACGTCGTTCTCTAGGCATTTTGGACTATGGACAGAGTGGTGAATTTAACCTCAAATGCACGATCCACATAATTTACACAGTTCAACTTACCACCTTAAAGACAAATGCCTGCTGTTGAAATTGAATAAAAATTTGCACAATACACGTGATTGATTTGATGGTTTCCAATTGAAATGTTAGGAAACGAATAACTTATTTTTTTTACTTTTTTTTCTGTCAATGATATTAGTTTTTTCTGCTGTCAAACAATGTATCACGCACCGGCGCGGCGCCATCTACTTAAAATATTTGTTTGTAGTACATGCTATGTATCATAGATGGAAAAATGATTTTCCCGCTTTTCTGTTGAAATTGTTCCTTAATTTTTTTTGCTATAAACCTCATGGAGCCCGACACCTTTCCAATGAATGCAAAACCGTGGAAATCGGTTTGTGCGTTCTGGAGTTATAGCGTCAGGAAGAAAAACCCGACTTATTTTTATATAGTAGATATGTCTCAAATTTGACCTGCGGTAGCACATAGCGACTAAAGATCATGAAAACAAAAACAATAAACACACGATTCCTAAAAAGAGAGAAGCAAACAGGTTTTTTTCCGTTCGTTTTTTTCTCATATCTCTTGAAGGAGTAAAAGAAATAAGAAAACAAAAACAAAATTGCGCGTTTTTTTCCGTGTGTAGCTCTCCCATAGGTTAGAGTAGTAGAGAAAATAAATTGAAATGTTGTCCCTTCTCTAAGAAGTTGAACTTTTAAGAAAGCTCTTTTTTTGGACGAATTTTCTTTTTCATGGACATTTTTTCCCATATGGATGCTACATCTGTATAGTTTATTATCTGTGATTATAGTAAATTCTAAATTAAACATATTTTGAGAAATTGAGTCAAAAACTCTTTAAAATAATTTCGTTTGAGTTACTTTCTGAGACGGATAAATCAGTGATGACATACGATATTTTTCATTTTCCATAAAATTGCAGCGAATTGGCATGCTTTCAGTGCTCGGGCATCAGCTCGCCGTTGAGTCGGATCATGCTACAATGAAGGCAATCTCTTAGAATAAGAAGATAAGGAAGAGAAATATATCACATATACAGTGTATGTGAGTGAAGCACCAAATAAAAAAAAAAAAAAAAAGGTGCCTATATGTCATTTTGCCGAAAGTGTTTCGAGATTTTCAATCGTTAAAATAGTGAAAAAAGATAATTAAACTAAATACAAAAATGAAATAAAAGTGAGAATAGTGAAAGCTTTCAGTACTTTATTATAAAAATATAAAACAACATGCGGTGCTGTGTTAAATTGTGTAAAAACACCTACAATATGGAGTTAAAAATCTTTTTATTTCACGGGGCTGATTGTGTCTCAAATTCCACATAATTAATATGCGGTGATGTTTTTTATGTAGATACATTATCGTAGAATACTTTAAAATTGTGTCTCATATTCCACATAAAGTAAGTAAAATTACTCTGCACTACGGGCGCTCAATGTATTTGAGCGCCTTCCCATCACCAACAAAAGCTAATTCGACCCTGGGAGAGAATTTCAATTTTGACAGATAGGCACCTGACATACCAAGTTTCAAAGTATATTTGCATTTTTAACAAATTAGCCTTTTTTGTAGCAAAATGCTATGAAATATCAATTTTAAAATATTCTACGATAATGTATCTACATAAAAAACATCACTTCACATTAATTTATGTGGAATTTGAGACACAATCAGCTAGTGAAATGGAAAGATTTTTAACTCCATATTATAGGTGTTTTTACACATTTTAACACAGCACCGCATATTGTTTTATATTTTTTATAATAAAGTACTGAAAGCTTTCACTATTCTCACTTTTATTTGATTTTTTTATTTAGTTTAATTATCTTTTTTCACTGTTTTAACGATTGAAAATCTAGAAACACTTTCGGCAAAATGACAGATAGGCACCTATTTGTTTTTTTTTTTATTTGGTGTTTCACTCACATACACTGTATATGTGATATATTTCTCTTCCTTATCTTCTTATTCTAAGGGCAGAAACTTCAACAACAACCAAAAATAGAAAGTTTAAGGAGAGAGAGGGACTGAGAAAAAAGGAGAAGAATAGGTTGTAGGGGAGCTGTGTGAAGCCAGAACCCCGACCTCAACATTTTGAGTCGAAATATATCAGATTAGTTTGTCCCTCATTTGCCCACGTTCGACTAAGTAAAATTTTCGATTTTTGTGTCTTGAGCTACAAAATTAAAAAAAAATTATATATTTTTATATATACGAATCTGATATTTTTCGACCCATAACTTTGAGGTCGCGGTTCTGGCTTCACACAGCCGTGTAGGGGAAGACAAATTTAAAGAGCAAATATATTAAAACACTATTATAAAAAATAAAACACACATTAAATTGAGTTTCCAGATTTTCTTTTTTAAAAACAAAACTATTTATTTTAACATATCAAACTGATATGAAGCGTGTTTCTGTTACCTTTGCTCCAAACATAACAAAGCAGTGTTTCACAGACATGACATGCAAATTGTTATTCGAAGCCTTTGAATTTCTTTAGTATAAACATTTCATTTAATCTCGAACTGAGTACTAGGCTTAATAAATAAAATGAAATTAAACTGATTGTGGAAGCAATATTTTAAAATTTAGATATGGAAACAAATGTGGAAGAATGGAACCGAAATAACTATACCGGAAACTTCACTTCCGTTTTGGAACTCGGATTTGTATCCTAATTTGAGAAACGTAATTGATGTTCTTTGTATATGGTACCAATGATGTCTGCAGTGCCAGGAAGTTCGTTTTCCACTTTGAAACGGTTAAAAGCGTGGCTGAGGGCCATTGCCATAACGTATTAACTTTGTTAAATATTCACATAGAAATCGATGTAATCCCAGAAGATATGGTGAATAAAAAAAGGAGAATGGAATTAATTTTCACCAAATTCTATTACCTACATTACTATTTCAAACTAAAAATATTAAAAAATGAATTAAATTCACTTCATAACTTAGGGAGTGTTTTTTGTGTTTTTTCGTTTTCTTGATTTTCATTGTTGTGCTAGTTTTGTTTTAGTGATACATTAAAAAAAACTTCAAACAAAATTGAGATTGAGCACCTCCCCCCCCCCAAAGAAATCCTGCGTACGCTACTGACTATGACTTGTATTAAGCATATAGAAAACATACAATTAGCTTTCAAAAACTGATTCTATTCTATATAACATGCATTATTTCATAATTTCCGATGCAACTAGCCACAATCCTTTTGCTGTTTCTCTTGTCCGTTCTTAGAGCTCTTTAAATGGAAAGCGCATCGTTACAGCAATTTTAAATTTCTGGTTTAATATGGTTTTTGGATCGAGTTTTTTTTGCCCGAATCAGCTTTTGCCGCTCTAGGCCCGGGCCTCACGGGCCTAACCTAAATTCAGCACTGCTTGTCTCCAGTGGTTCGTAGCTAGCATTGGTGGCACCCGGGCGGAAATTATGGTGTCACCCCCAGAATGAAAAACAGTAAAATAAATGAAATTATACATTATAATATTATGATTTTTTTTATTTAAATTCAAATAAAAAGTTTAAAAAAAGAAGAACAAAAATTAATGTATGTATACACATTATACGCATAAAAAAGCAAAATAAAAATTAATATTATACATATACATTATACACATTGTATAAAAAAACAGAACAAACATTAATATAATATACACATCTTCTTCCTAGCTTTTAAAGCAGAAAACTGCTTGATAGCGTCACCAAAATTTATTTCCTGGGCGACTCATGTTTAATTGTTAAAATTCCCAGATTGTTGACCCTCTTTTCCGTCATTGGTGCCCGCAAGTAGTTTTTAATTAATTTTAACTTACTAAAACTCCTTTCACATGATGCAACTGACACATATATTGTCATACACATTTTTAATGCGACAATGAGATTCGGAAGAGATTATGCAAAGTCCCATTCAACGATGAATTTCATAAAGTCTAAAGATAACTGATTAGATGTTGTCACTTTAGCCGCTTTCAAATGACTGCTCAACCTTGGTATTTCTGAGAGAAACACTAATTTTGAAACAGCTAGTTTCAAATCTACAATAATTGCTAAAAGGAAAGTATTCTCCTGTACAACTTCAAACAATGGAGCCACCTCCTTAATAAACTCCGTTCTTGTTCGGGGTTCAGTGATGAATCGATCAAGGCACTCGAACATGTCTTTCTTTAGTTCAGCGCTCAGTGAAAGTCCTGCATCGGTTGGCAACTCACCAGCCATTCGCTTTTTACGACGAATTTTTCTTTCTGTTGGAATGTCGTATTTCTCCGATGAGCGACAGGACGATGGACTTTATTTACAAAAGAAAAAAACAAAGGCTAGCCGATAATATTTTTTTTTGCAAATAGAAACTGGTAGGTAGGTAGGTTAGGTACAATGTCGCAATTTTTTTTTAATACTCTGCGAGATCTACAAGGCCCATAGTATATAATATATACTCATTGGTAGCTTTCGGGTGTCACCCCCTATAATTGTTATAATTCTCATAACTGTTATAAATAGTTTATCTCAAGTTTGTCCTAATTATTAAGGACGCACACTTTTAATAAGGCAAAACTGTTATAACTGTTGTAACTTATGGGTGACACCCGGGGCGGTCCCCCCCCCTCCCTTGCTACGTCACTGCTTGTCTCCTCAATTCATTAATCTTCCCTTATTTTCTTTTAATTGAAAGCTTGAGAGTTTGGTAATGAGGCAATTATCGAGATATTCTTTGATGTGATATTTAGAAATATTAAAGTTTGTCTGCAAAAAGAAAAAAAATCTCGATATAAAAAAATATTTTTAACTTACTATGTAGATAATATGCCGAAATTGAGAAGAACTTCCTTCTATGGTTATTCGTAGATTAAAGTTCAACTGAACTGATTTTAATGAATTATTTTGTCAGTTAATATAAAAATGATTAATTTTTTTCAAATGGGCAAAAAAAAAAATATAATGTTTTGGCTGTATTTATTTCTAATGGGCACGTTACAATTAAATAATGTTTACTTCATTTAACATTTAAATGAGGCTATATTAATATCTAGTTGTTTAGTACCTATGTGTACTTTAAGCAAAGTATGTATGTAAGTTTTATATTTTTCATTAAAAAAAACTCTCTTAAGTGAAAAAAAAAAATTCAATCGAACAGAACAAAAAATTTGCTGAACACTTTCACGTTTTTTTTTTATTTTCATCTCCACCAAATTTTCCCCACGAAAATGACATTTGAAAATGACAGGTGAAAATTTGTTTTCACTTATCCGGACTCCGCTTGTGAAACTATTTTTCACTTAAGCGGGGTTCTTTTAAGTTATACACGTCCTGCTTAAGTGAAAGAAATACTGTGACATTTTGCCGATTCTCTTAAGCGGGTTTTACTGTATATATCTGGTGGAATATTTATAAATTCTGGTCGCTAATGCCGTGTTTTTACTTCCTTTATTCTTGCGACTCTCCGCAGTCCGCAAAGCAAATAATTGGCAACTTTTGATTTTCAACGGCGGAGTTTAGAGTTTGAATTGAGAAAAAAAGCAGTTTTCAACATTCCGCCCAACATCAAATTTTAAATCTACTCCAAAGTTGGAATTAGCAGCAAGTTTAGCAATATTGACTAAAATGAGCCTTAATTTGTTAGGATTTTTTCTTGAACATTGAGAATAAAAAAAGTTGATAATTGTTCAATCACGCTTTAAGGTTTTAAAGTTTTTTTAGTTTTTATGAAAAATATTTTGTGTTTTAGAAAATGCTAAACGCTAGAACACCGTTGTACACGCAAAAGGTAAGGAAGTGTCTAAACCTAAAACTAACGCAGAAAATAAATGAAGAGCATCTGTTCCGAATTCAATATCAAGTTCATCGTAATATGTTGACTTTCTTAAAGAAATGCAAATATCTAAGAGAAATGCAGAAAATTGAGGTATTTCAAAAATTTGTCAAATATTTGGAAAAATCTGCTAAAAATTATAATATTTTTTAGAAACTAACACTTTACATCGAAGAAGTGATAGGTGACTATGTTGTTTTGAAAACACGCCGAGTTATGCCATGGAAATTAGAATTTATTAATGAAGTCTACAATCTGTTGGCATTGACTTATATTGATAAGTATGTGGACACACCAAAGAATCTTACTGATTTTAAACCCGAAGAACGCTTCAATGTACTTTTGAAAATGCCAAGGGAAAAGGATAAAGAACCAATAGCTTTCATATTTGGTGATAAGTCAACTTATCAAGACGAAGATATGGCCGATCAATCTATGATAAAACATAGGTAGGTATGTAAATTATTTATTCAATTGCATTTCTTGAAAGTGTGAATTACAAGAAATTTTGGTTTTTGGAGTTTAAGATTTTATAAAGCTTATGATATAAGTTTTTATGTTTTTTCAGAAAATTCTTGGCCCGAATGGAAAAACGTTTGGCTTTCTCTAAACACTCTATAGAGAAATCATATTTGCTGCATGAAATTGCTAGAAGCCACTTGAAAAATTCCCGATTTGATGAATGTTGTATTGTATCACGAAAAGGAATCGAAGGTATAGTGGCAGTCTCAATTCATCTCTGAATGGGCGAAATCTTTGGAAAAACTTGAGAGAGTTAGGAATAGGAAGCAAAAAGAGTCTAGTAGTCTCGGATGACATTGACTGTAATATTTTAAACCAAAAATTTGTTGCACTACCCTTCCCTTCACTTCCTGTTTCTTCTCCTTTTCTTTTCGATTACATCAAATGCTATCGGAATAGATGACATATCCCCGAAGTTTTTGAAAGTTATTTTACCGATCTTTTTGTCACACATGACGCACATATTTAATACAATTTTACTAACCGGGTTTTTCCTAATGAGTGGAAAAGGGGTAAGATTTTACCTATTCCAAAAAATGCGCATGATTTTACACCAATATCAAAACTTCCTTTTCTATCAAAGGTTTTCGAAAAAGCTGTACAAAACCAAATAAATAGCTATCTCAGATATACAGTAAAACCCGCTTAAGAGAAACCCGCTTATCTGAAACACTTTTTTCATCCCCGAGTATGGGATCGTTACGAAATCCCACAAAACAAAATTCCGCGTAACGAAATCCCGCCGATTAAAATTGAATTTATTGGAGATTGTGACGTCACGAAAATTGGACGAGTAACGAAATCCCGCGTACCATCCGCGGGATTTTTCTACTCCTTTCCCGCGGGATTTCTAATACAGTATTGAAAGTATTTTTTGGTAGTTTTTACCAATATTTTTCTAAGTCAATATTTTTTGACAAAATATTTGACATTTTTGAAAATATTTTTTTATTATTTTGGCCAATCAAAAAAGTGGGCAGGGCGACGAAAAAAATGTCAAAACGCTTAAAATGCAGTTTAAGCTAGACAAAAATTAAAAACAAATTTCTGAAAAATGTTCAAAATTGCCTTCTAAAGTTAAAAAAAAAAAAAAATTTATTTACGCTTAAAAAGAATTTTAACCGTTTTTTTTTTAATTTTACCTAAAAAAATATTTTTGACCAAATAAAAACGCTTAAAATCCATTTTAAGCGTTTTTTAATTTTTACACGCTTTTTTAACATCCTGGCAATTTTTAACTCAAAAATTGCCAAAAAAAGGAAAAATTCCTAATATGTACGCTTTAAACCTCTGAAAGCATCCCAATTCCCAAAAGCAAATTGCTTCAGAAGGTCTTACCTCCATTCAGTTCTGATAAGAACTGATTTTTTTTTTTTTTTTTTTTTTTTTTTTTAGATTAAGAATTTTTATTTTTCAATTTGTTTTATATACAATTGACTTACTAACTTATTATTAAATTTAATCTTGTTGACTCAACAATAGGGGCCCAACGCTCTTCTTTTGTCTTTATACAATGTTATTTTGTTACAATATCATATTAATGTTTATCATATTAATGTTTACTTAATCTAATACATGAATTTCAATATTTAGGAATATAATTAATGAAGGATAAAATGTGTTTAATAAAAAATTTAAAGTATTACAGGGTTTATCCCCTGTAGTGTCTGTTGGTGTTTCGCTCGTAGAATGGGGCTTCGTCATTGTGGATAATGTCTTCAAATTGTTCGTCAATGATGGCTCGGGGATTAAGATATCTGTGGCTGGGCTGTAGCTGCTGCTGCAGGAGTTGCTCAATTTCTGGGTTCGGATGGTCTTCCAGGTTCCTGATGATTTTCTCGACAAGCTGAAGCATATACTGATCAATAGGTATCAATTTTGGTTCCTCGTACAATTTTTTTGTGGGGATGAACTTCTTCGTCAATGGATTGCGGTAGAGTCCAGTGCAAATGCGCAGCATCTTCCTGTCAAATAGTTTCATCTTCTTCATTGCTGTGGGTGATATAGTAAACCATATAGGAAAGGCATACGTCATAACGGGTCTGATGAACTGCTTGTATACAAGTAGCTTGGTCTTCTTGCTTAGTCCATTCCGCTTCCGGAGTAACGGGTGGACCAAGTGCAAGGAAAAGTTGGCTCTCTTCAGCATCAAGTCAGCGTGCTTCTTGAATTTCGTTTTGTTGGTGAAGTTGATTCCCAGGTATTTTGTTGTCGTCTTGACCGATACTTCAGTGCTGTCGGGAAGCTTGATTTTGATGTTGTCGCAGCGTGTAGCAAACGCTCCTTTTCTCAAGACTGTCACTGGTGTACGGAAGCAGGTCAGTTCTGTTTTGCTGCTGTTTATTATGGGTTAGAAAATTGTTAATTAAACTTACAAAGTGGATTGGTAGTCCAAGCTCCGATAGTTTGAATAAAAGTCATTTTATCCATACGGAGTCAAAAGCCTTTTCGATGTCCAGTAAGCACGCAATGGTTGTCTCTTTTTTGTTGAGACCAAGTGAAATGTCGCTGTGAAGTCCAAGCAGCGGGTGTATGGTGGAATGTTTGTTCCGGAAGCCATACTGAAACTCCGGTATGACATCTCTTTCTGTGCAGAAAACGTTAAGTTTTTTAAGAAGTAGCGCCTCCAGTACCTTGCTCACACAGCAAAACAGAGCAATTAGTCGATATCCTTCCACATTTTCTCCTTAAAACTTTCCTCAAAGTGTTTGACGAATGCTTCAGCTTTCTCAGCGGGAGTTGTTAAGACTTCTTGTCCGTTAAGGATGGTCTCTGGTATTGAGTTAGCTCTTCCAACAATCTTGTTGATTTTCTTAAAGGTGTCAGGGCCAGGTTTGATGTCTTCAAGTATCCTTCTGAAGTCCTTTTCCTGATGGTATTTGACTGCTTGGTTAAACATGGTGTTGGTGCATTGAAGTTCAGAGTGAATCCTTTTGTATTCGTCGCTCTCTCTGTTAAATGTCCTGTGGTAGACTCTTTGAAGTTTCTTGCGGAGCCTTTGCCGGTGAGCATATATTGCTTGTATATGCTGGGGCAAGTTCGCATACCTGTCCTTGCTGGAGCGGGGAGTTTTCTGCCTGTCCAGAGCATTGTTGACAGCTACTTCGAACTGGTGTATAGTGTTGTCGATCTCAATGTTGGTGAGGTTGATGAGGCTGGAGACTTCAGGGAGATGCTCTTCTACTTCGTTGCGGAATCTTGTCCAATTCATGTTCTTATAGGATATTTGAAGGTCGGGAACACTCCGTTCAGTTGATATTCCTTGATGAAGGCGGACTCTCATCTCAACCGCCAGATGATCAGAGTCACTATCGTGTGCCAAACAGGAATAGTTCCTGAATTCCGGAAGGATGTGCGTTGAATGAGACTAAAAAGAAGTCTAGGAGAGATGGAGTACTAGGGAATGTGAACCTCGGCTGTGAAATGACTACCAGAGAGTGAAGTTCTGGGTTGTCATGCAGCCAGTCCAAAATTGCTCTTCCTTGTACAGATTCCTCGTTGTCCAGCCAGAGCGGGTGCCGTGCTTTGAAGTCCCCTCCAAGAACACAGTAAGTATGTTGGGTGGCCAGGTTGTTGATGGCGTGAAGATCATGTAGGATGTCACACCTTGTTGCATTACACTTGTTGTAGATTGAGACTAAGAGTAGCGTCTCAGTCTCTGTCATTTTGATGACAACGGCTGTTGTTTCCATGCATCGAAGTCCAGGTATCCTTGCGTGCTCGCCTCTGAGATCTGATTTTATGAGGATGGCTGTTCCTCTGCATTCAGATGATTTGTCCTCTCTGTTGTAGCCTTCTGCTTTAAGGACGTTTCTTGCTGTGATGTTTGTTTCCTGTAAAACTATAATGTCAGGTTTCTTTGACTTTAAAAAAAGGTTAGTGCAATACATCTGGCTGTGGAATAAATAGAATTAACGTTATATGTTATAAAGGAGAGGTGGTTTTTTATATACATAATAAACAGATAAGTTTACCCAATATCATTGTCTTATCTTGATCATCGAGATGACCGTACTTCCTTGGAACTATCGTTCTTGCCTTCTGGAGAAGAGAAAGAAGATCAGTTCCAAACAATCTTTCGGTATCGTCAAAGATGTTAATAGATTGTGATTTTCCCTTTTGGTTTGGATTATTGGCTGGAGGAGTTCTCTGCTGGGCTGTTGGTTTGGCTGATGCAGGCTGTGCTGGTGCAGAAGGCTTCTTTCCTGGGTTCTTCACCGGGAGTCCCACGGGTTTAGACACTGTTTTGGCGGAGGCAGCAACGTTGGCAAATGATAAGCCAGGCACAATGGCTTTCCTTGCTGAAGTTACGGCGAGCTGATGGTTTTCTCGCTTTTGCGTTGCTGTATTCGTTTTTTCGGCTAGTTTCTTCTTCCTTGTTGGGCATCCAAAGTAGCTGGCAGGGTGTCCGGTTTGCTGGCAGTTGACGCAGAAGACCTGGTTGTCACTAACTTTGTTGAGGCTCCTAGGGCAGTTTCCTGGAAGATGATCGTCCTAACATTTTACGTACCTGTACTTCATGCCACAGTTGCTGGCGACGTGACCGAACTTTAGGCAATTCTTACACTGCGTGATTTTGGTGGATTTAAACTTCTCCCAATGGACCTTTTGATGCATGAGAAGTGTCTTGTGGTAAATTGCTGGAATGTCCGAATTTTTGGTGACTTCAACAACAAAGCTGTTGCACTTCCTGTCTGATCGGGTCTTGAACGGACTTACTGAGAGGACTTCGATGCCTTCCGCAATGAGTTCCTCCTTGACTTCCTCCGGTTCATGGGTTTGGTGAACTTCTTTGAGAACAAGTAGTGTCTTTTTGTCTTCTTTGGCAGTGTAGGTGTTGAACTCCGTGCTTTTCAACTTCAGGAAGTCGCGGATCTTCAGGTGCTCCTCCTTGGTCTTGGTGGTGATGACTGATTTATTGATGTTGATGTTGTGGATCTTGAATACTACACCTTGACTTCGAAGATGTTTGCTGATCTCCGCTACGTTGAGCTTGAAGCACACAATAGGCCGCATCAATGTGGAGCGGGGTTCCGTGTTGGGCTTCTTGACGCTGACTTCATTGGTAGAACTGGGGTTTTCCTGGCATTATCTTTTTTAATGTTTTCTGGATTTTTTGGTGGTGTAATAGGTTTTTCGACAGTTTTTCCCTGGTTGATGAGAGAGTCACCTCCCTCAGTTGCTGGCTTTTTGGTTTTCTTTGGAGATGTAATTGGGGACTGGGATGGTTTTCTCTTGAAACTCTGGACT
Source organism: Epistrophe grossulariae (assembly GCA_929447395.1). Classification (NCBI taxonomy): domain Eukaryota; kingdom Metazoa; phylum Arthropoda; class Insecta; order Diptera; family Syrphidae; genus Epistrophe; species Epistrophe grossulariae. The sequence goes on from OV839569.1 coordinate 48,974,172, forward strand.
TCTTCGAAGTCTGAGTCTAGATTAACCAACTCCTCGGTCTCCGACATCTCTGATGGTAGATCGTCTTCTGGATGTTCTTCATCGCCATCACTGTCTTCCGATTCTTCTTCATCTTCTTCTGATGAATCTTCTTCTTGTTGCACAATTTCTTCTGTGTCAATTGCGTCTTTGTCGTCCTCGTAAAGTTGGTCTATATATCCGAGTTTTTCGTGAATAGAAACCAAGAACTCCTTTCCGTGGTTTTTCATTCCTGCCTTTATCTGCAACTTTATGGCCTCGTACGCCAACTTGACGTCACTCTTCCGCCTCTCGGACTTTCCCATTTTATAATGGGATTTCCTGGAATTGTTTGAGTTAGTTGTTTTCTTCACTAGGATTAAGATTAAATGATTTTATGACAAAAGGGATAATCCACAATGGAAAACCCTTCTTGAATGAAGTAATTAAAGCAGGTAGCGCAGGTAGTCCGTTGCTAATCCCTTTTGTTGTGTATGTCGGTGGTGGTTTTTGTGTCTACTAGTAGTTGTCCGCTCACGTCTGTTCTCTCTGAATGACTGTTGCTCTGTGACTGTGTTATTATTATGACTGTAATTTGATTTTATTCCGGAATTACTACTGCTTAAATACATTTTTTGGTCGGCGAATTGTTACATTCGTTCTCGTTGATTCTCATGATTTAGTGTAATCTGAAGTAAATGTATTTTACTATGGAAAGTCGATGGACGATGATGCCGAAGTCTTATTTCGATGCTGATAGCTATGAATACATGGAAAATGGGTGCTGAAATTCTTTGCCCATAAGCTTAGAACGATTCTGAAACAAATGTAAGCATAAAAAGGTTCTTATAAGGCCTAAAAATGGCCCTACGAACTAACTCCAAATGCAAATGGTTATGTCCCAGTAAATAAAAACTACCAAATGATAAAAAGAAATTTTGCATACACCCAACCTCCCAACTACCCAAAATCCTGTAGTGTGCCAAGCAGGGGGGCTGCAGGGGGGCAGCATGCCCCCCATACAAACCTCAAGAGTACCACGCGAGGTACTTTTGCTTAAGAAAGACTGTTTTACAAGAAAACTGTTGACATAGGAGCCTGCCTGGCGACTTCACATACCCTAAGTGGAGCAACGGAGTTGCGTGAGTGGCAAAGAGCCCCCCGAAGAGGGAGTTAAAATCCTTGGATCCCGCGTAGCGGGCCACCCGAGGTACTTTTGTTAAAAAAGACTTTTGTACAAGAAAACTGTTGACAAAGGCGCCTGCCTGGCGGCTTTACATACCCTAAGCGGAGCAACGGAGTTGCGTGAGCGGCACAGAGCCCCCCGAAGAGGGAGTTAAAATCCGTGGATCCCGCGAAGCGGGCCACGCGAGGTACTTTTGCTAAAGAAAGAACTTTTTTTTGTCCCTGAAAAAAACATCGTCATCGTCCTGGCCACCATCGCCGTCATCTTGTTCACCGTCGTTGTCACCATCATCGTCATTGTCCTGGCCAACGTCGTCGTCGTCATAGTCTTTGTCACCGTCGTCACTTTGTCCACTGTCGTTGTCCCCATCATCGTCGTCATGGTCTTTGTCACTGTCGTCGTCATCGTCGTCACTTTGTCCACTGTCGTGTCACCATCATCGTCGTCATCGTCCTGACCACCGTCGTGGCCGTCGTCAGTCATCGTAGCCGTCAAACAAAAAAGGTTTTTTTATCTCTTAATGAGGACTTGCCTCTACCGAGTTCTAATAAGAACTGAAAATTATTTTTTTTATTTTTTTTTTTTTTTAGATTAAGTGTTTTTATTTTTCAATTTGTTTTATATACAATTTTATATACAATTTGTCCTAAAACTAACTTATAATTAAATTAAATCATGTTGGCTCAACAATAGGGGCCCAACGTACTTCATTTGGCTTTATACAATGTTCTGCTATTACATATCATATTTTTGTTTACTTAATCTATTACATGATGTTTATATTTAAATACATTAATAATTAATTGAGATAAAAGTTATAAAGTTGTAAGAAATATAGGATTTTAACCTCTGTAATGTTGTGGATGATGTGTTCAAATTCTTTGTTGGTGATGGCTCGGGAGTATAAGTACCTGTCTATAGGTTCTAGTTGTTGCTGGAGGAGTTGTTGGAATTCTGAGCTGGGATGGTCTTCAAGGTTCCTGATAACGTTTCCGGAGAGCTGCGGCAGGTATTGATCACTTTGGCTTCTTCATACAGCTTTTTCGTTGGAATACATTTTTTCTTCAACGGGTTTCGGTACAGTCCTGTGCATATGCGGAGCATCTTCCTCTCAAGGAGTTTCATCTTCTTTATCGCTGCCGGGGATATGGTGAACCAGATGGGGAATCCATACGTCAAAATGGTTCGAATCAGTTGCTTGTAGACAAGTAGCTTCGTCGGTGTAAATGTTGAACAGCAGGGGTCTAAGTTTAGATCCTTGTGGCACTCCAGCGCAGATTCTTCTGGTTGTTGATTCCTGTTTTGTTACCTGTACATATAAAAATCTATTAGTAAGAAAATTTTTGATTAGTTTTACCAAAGGGTTTGAAAGTCCAAGCTCCGACAGTTTGAATAATAGTCCTTTTATCCAAACACTGTCGAAAGCTTTTTCAATGTCTAGCAAACACGCTATGGTCCCTTCTTTTTATTGAGTCCTAGTGTAACGTCACAGTGAAGTCCTAGCAGTGGATGTATGGTGGAGTGTCTTCCTCGGAAACCATACTGCCTCTCCAGGGCCCTGTTGACTGCTTTGTTGAACTGCTGAATGGCGCTGTCGATTTCGATGTTATTGAGGTTTTTGTTCGTTGGGATTTCCGGGAGATCTCCTTCAATTTCAACGCGGAATCTTCTCCAGTTCATCCTGTCATATATGATGTGAAGCTCCGGTTCTGGTTGTTCGTGGAATATCCTTCGGTTTAGTCTAACCTTGACTTCCACTGCTAGGTGGTCGGAATCACTGTCGTGCGCAACACAATCATAGTTCCGGAGTTCAGGGAGAATGTTGATGAAGTTAGATGTTACCAGAAAGAAATCTAGTAGAGATGGAGTTCTCGGGTAGGTCGGTTTCGGCTGTGATACCACAACCAGGGAGTGCTGTTCAGGATTTCCCTGTAACCAGTCTACAATTCCTTTCCCTTGTAGGGACTCAGCGGTGTCCAACCAGAAGGGGTGCCGACCAGCGGTGCCGCGAAGAAAGAAGCAGTGAGGGCCAATTTGAAATTTTTTGAGGGCCATTTGACAAAAGTTGGGGCCAAATATTTTACATAAAAATCCTTCCTTAAAAAATTAAACTACAATTTATTAATATTGGTATTTCTTCTTGTAATTTATTTAATCATTAAATTTCTTACATTTAGTTAAAAAAATAATTTTAAAAAATCACAGGTGTATCACATTTTTTAATAATTCATTGACATCTTTTGTTTTGAGCCATTAAATAAAAATAAATAAAAGTAACTCAAAATTTAGTAGGTAATATTTTAAGGTTATCACATAATATCTTTATTCGTTTTACAAGATCTGGCTTAGGAATAAAGTTGCCCTGCATAAAATCTTTAAGACTCATTAACGAGTGAATAATTTCATACGATAACCTATTTCGACGGTCAGTTTTTATATTGTTTAGAGTGCTCAGCATATGCACTGCTATGTGAAAGACTCATTAATTTAATTGTAAAAGAAGAAATATTTTTAAATAAATGATCACCAGAAAAAATTTTCATTTCGTTCAACTGAACCCACCATTTAACAGCGTCAATATCATGATCTTTTTTATTTATTTCTTCTAAACAGTTTTGTAGCTCTTCAGCCATTATATTTTCAGTGCGACTGAATAAGTTTGGAAATTTTATTAACAGAGTTGTCAAATGACCAGAAATCAATCTAAAATTATCACTTTTTTGCTTCAAATAATTAACATCTAAAATTTGAAAAGCTGTAAACAAATTGTCACACAAATTTAATCTACTTTTTAACTTCTAAAATAAAGATTTGGGGCCATTTCTAATTGGCCCGGGCAAATGGCCAAAATATAAAACAGAGTGCCAAAAGGCCCGATCGGGCACTTTGTGGCAACGCTAGTGCCGACCGTTGAAGGCTCCTTCGATAACACAACAGGTATGCTGATTCGCCATGTAGTTGATGATTTCGAGGTCGTGTTGGATGTCGCTTTTTGTTGAGTTGCACTTGTTGTAAACTGAGACGAGTAGAAGTGTCTCAGACTCGTTCAGTTTGGTGATGACTGCTGTTGTTTCCATACATCTAAGTCCAGTTATCCGTGTCTGCTCGCTCCTGAGTTCCGATTTGAGAAAGATTGCTGTTCCTCTGCCATCCGTTGTTTTGTCCTCTCTGTATGACTTGTATCCTTTTGGCTTGAAGTTGTTCCTGGCTGTTCATTTGGCTGTGGAGTAAATAGAGTTAACGTTATATGTAATGATTGAGAGGTGGGTTTTTATATACATAATTCAAATATTAGTCTACCCAATATCATTGTCTTTTCTCTATCGTTCAAGGAACCGTAGTTGCTTGGAACTGCTTTCTTCGCCTTCTGAAGAAGAGAGATGTAATGTAGTGTATGGCAGGTAGTGCGCAGGTATTCCTTTGCTCAACCCTTTTGTTGTGTATGTCAGTGGTGGTTTTGTGTGTACTGGTAGTTTTCCGCTCACGTCTGTTCGCTCTGAATGACTGTTGCTGACTGAACTGACAATTATTTTCAAATGAATCCTGCTTATATACTTTTTTAAAAAAGGAGGAGGAGCCTTATCCAGTGCGGTTCTCTGCAAACCAAAATAGTAGGAAACTTCGTTCTCCGTGATTCTCATCATTTGGTGTCACCAAAACGTATGGGCATGGAAATTCTTCTTGCGCTGTCGCTTTGTATTGAAAAAGTATTGAATCGGCGGGATTTCGTTACGAGGGATTTTGTGATGCGGGATTTCATTACACAGGATTTTGTTCTGCGGGATTTTGTTCTGCAGGATTTCGTCACGCGGGATTTCGTAACGCGGGATTTTGTGACGTAGCCAACCCCATATTTTCAGTTAAATTTAATATTTTTCATTAAAAAAACACTCTTAAATGAAGAAAAAAATTAATAGAACAGAACAAAAAAATTGCTGAACGCAATTGTTCTTCTTTTTTATTTTTCACCCCCACCAAATTTTCATCACGAAAATGACGTTTGAATTTCTGATATGGAATTTTTAAATCCGCTTAGGTGCAATTTTTTTTCACTTATCCGGACTTCGCTTAAGCGAAATTTTTTGTTCACTCAGGCGGGGTTCGTTTAAGTGAAAAACCCGCTGAAGTGATAAAAAGACTGTTACATTTTGTAGTTTCTCTTAAGCGGGTTTTGCTGTAATAACTTGTTACAATATTATTTCGCGAATTTAGGATGTTGTTTATGAAGACGATTTACTGAAAAACCGCGACTTTGGATTTCGAATCCAATTAATTATTAAAACAAATGGTCAAACGAATAAATTATGAAAAAAATAAAAGTGCAACCGGCACTCGCGAAAGATGAAAGCGAATGAGATCGACAAATCTGTCGATCTCATTCGCTTTCATCTTTCGCGAGTGCCGGTTGCACTTGCGAAATGTCAAATTCGAAGAAGGGAGAGAAACAATATTGTAACAACTGCAAATATGATGCAGCCAACCGGCTAGTCAGCTAGGGTGGGTTCGTTGATTCTTTTTTTTTTGTGGGTACGCAACAAAAAAAGCAAAGTTAACACGGTTCGAATAAAAAAATTAAAGTGGAGATATTAAAAGTAGGTAAATAATAAAACGAATTTATGAAAGTACAGGGGCGTACTTACGTTGTAGGGTGGGCGCCAGGAAACTTTTTTTTAATGGTTGTTTGCCTTAACCAGATGCTGAAAATATTTTTTCAAGCTAATAAAAAAAAAAAAAAAACACAAGTTTTAAATTTCCCTAATGGGGAATTGAAATGTTTATTGAATAATGGTTTTAAATGAATCTGGGAAACCTTGGCAAGACCAGGATAAAAACCCAGATTTTTTTCGAAAATAGACGATACAAAATTAAATGCGAATGGATCAAAGAACAAAGGTTTGAAAGATCAGTTTAGAAAACAAAGGCTTTAAGTAAAATTTCGAACAAAGACCATATAAGGATTGACCGCTAAGACTCGGTCCCGAAATAAACAGTAAAACAAAACTACGTTATGTAGGTCACGAGTCCCACGGTTTTGGGAATAAAGAAACGAGAACAAAGGCCAACCGAATTTTTTTTTTAACACTTTTTTTTGCTTAAGAAAACGGATTAAAACACAATTATTTAAATGAACACTCTACTTAGCTTTTTTTCTTGAAATCCTTTCCTGCTTCCTTCCTTTCTCAATATCTCCTTCGCCCCTTTTCTGGCGAAAATTATCTCCTCTAGATATATATTCTTTTCACTTTCTCACTCCTTTCCGAAATCCCTTCAAACTTATTTTTCAAACGAATTTCGACTTTTTCAATTCTTCACGACTTAAAATCTTTTCTCAACTTTTTATTTCTATTTTTTTTTGCTATCTCTTATCACTTTTTCGAAACAATTCTTTTCGATGTGCTAGTCAACCAAGAAGTGGTTGGTCATGCGCAGCTTATTTTCCCTCCGACCTCTACTTTCACACACACATTCATACTCTCAGGCAAAAGCTTTCGTGGAATTCGGTTACGGTACCACTCCGAGGTTGAATCCCAACGAAACTCTCACTCACTCACACAATCATTAGATTCTCCAAGTCCCAAAACTTGACGAATCCAAGGCCGTATCACACCCCCTATAATATTTTAAGAGAAAAGCAAGATAAACAATAAAAAGTTGAAAATGTTGTTCTGGACATTCTTCCAGCTACTCTACCCATAATTATTTTTGAAAGTCATTCGAAAGAGGAGCGTTAACCAAGACCAAATTTGTAAACTATTTTTGAGAAATCGAAGGAAGGAGGAAAATACATAAAACAAAGTACCTATCGCGAAATTTACTACTCGGTGGACCTCTGTGCAGATTTGGAGAATAAGGGTAGAGCGTTTAGCGTTCCATCCTTTAAAACGGTCAAAGTTCTTTAAGTAAAATTTAAAGTTATAACTTTAGGGTGGGCATTTAAGCCATGTTCAAAACAAAAGTTAATATTGGTGCTGGTGTTTCGTTGGTCGTTCATAAAATAAGCGTCCGACTAACTCATTATTTCCTCAGCTCATCCGCTGGTACATCTTCATGAGAACACCCGTCTGCATGATAAGTAAACTCGTTGATATAAGGAATCAACTATTCCCCTCGGTATGTAACCAATATAACTGGAACACCTGCTTTGTTGCTTTTGCAAAACACTAGCTAAGTAAGCCAATGGTTGATCGTACCATGGCTGCCCTCAACCTTGACAGTATTTTGCAGCTACAACGAAAATAAAAAGAGTTAAGAAGGGAATCGAAGGCTGATCATTGTTGCGGTAAATCTTACCGTAACAAATCCCACCCTTTCCTCCCAGGAAATGTGTTTACTTTTCATAGAAACGTAAACCATTTCCTAAGGCTTTGTCAGGTAAAAGGATCACAACACAACAAAGGACTTTTTCCATCAAATTCCAAATGATGCTTATTTTACTAAACGAGTACCGAATCGAAAAAAAAACATATTGAAAAAAAGTTAGGGTCTTGAAAAAAAAAAAACAATTTTAAGCTTCATTACAATATGGCTTAAGATCTTTTACATTCCACGTTCCGCGATCTTTTCTGCTTTCATCAATAAGTTGGTATGTCCAAGGTGACAAACGCTTCTTAATCCGAAAAGGACCAACAAATTTCGGTGCTAGTTTCGCGGCATAGTAGTCTGCGGCTCTTGATAGGACAAAGTTCCTACGCCATACCACATCGCCAGGTTGATATTGTATATCTCGCCTGCGAAGGTTATAAGTTTGAGCTGACTTCTTGGTTGCCGCGCCTATTTTCTTAGCTATGTCTTCCTGTAGCTTCTCAAATTGAGCACCTACATCTGTTGGCTGTTGGTCCCTATCACTATCACTATCACTACCTCTTTAACTTAAATCACGGCCACTGGTTGCCATGTTTCTACCGAAGTTCGCAAAGTACGGTGATATCCCTGAAACCTCATGTTGTGAAGTTCGGATCGCACAGGCTACCTTTGCCAGTTGCGAATCCCAACTTCGGTGATTTTCAGAAACGTAAGCTCGAAGAGTAGTTTTGATTATTTGATTAATGCGCTCCGTGGGATTCGCTTGCGGGTGGTAGTGCGCTGTAAACCTAATTCGTGACGCGTACGCTTCGCAAAGCGCTTTCAGTTCCCTACTGCGGAACTGGGGACCGTTGTCACACACGATCCACTTCGGAACACCAAACAGAAGAAACACGTTGTCTTCAATTCTTTAGAAACTGCCTTAGCAGTGGCAGATCGTAACGCAAATAAAAGAGGGAACTTAGTAAAATAATCGACGACAGTCAAAATATACATAAAACCTTTCGAAGATTTTGGGAGTGGACCAACCAAGTCTACACAAATCATCTCCCATGGCTTCGAAGTTCCTACCCTTTCCGTCATTAGACCAGCTGGTTTATCGTTCGCAGGCTTCACTTGTTGGCATGTTTTGCAATTCCTAACATATTTAGTAATATCCCCCCTCATTTTCAGCCAATAATACTTTTCAGCTACCCTAGCAAATGTTTTTCGAACACCCATGTGTCCAGCTATTGGACTATCATGGCATTCACCTAAAATTCCTAACCTATCTTGTTTTCCTACAACTAATTTCCATTCTGCTCTATCTTCATGAACTATTACATGACTATTTTTAACGTATTTGAAGAATCGCCCATCCTGTACTCTCCATGATGGGTATGCTAACGGGTTCTTATCTACATATGACATCATCTTGATCACCCAAGGGTCCGTTTCCGCTTCCGAAATTCCAGCCACCACCGGAACTCCCCGCGATAACATGTCAGGAACTACATGTTCTTTACCCTTCGTATGGATGATCTTAAAGTCAAATTGTTGAAGTCTAATGGCCCATCTAGCCAATCTTCCCTGCGGATCTTTCAGATTGCTTAGCCATACCAAAGAGTAGTGATCAGTCACGACCGTAAATCGAACGCCTTCAACGTTAGGACGCAACTTTTCAACCGCCCATAGCACGGCCAAGCATTCCTTCTCAGTTGTAGAATAATTTCGTTCACTCCTATTTAATGACCTACTAATATAGCATACTGCTTTTTCACCCTCTTCAAAATTTTGTGATAGTACGGCCCCGATTCCATAATCCGACGCGTCTGTTTGTACAACAAACGGTCGAGAAAAATCTGGACATGTCAAAATCGGTGCCGTAACCAAGCATTCTTTGGCTTTCCTGAAACTTTCCTCACATTCTTGGGTCCATAAAAACTTCTTACTTTTCTTTAACAGATCAGTAAGGGGCCTAACTAATATCGCGAAATTCGGAACAAATCTTCTGTACCAAGAAATCGTGCCTACAAAACTTCTAACTTCTTTGACGTTTTTAGGGGCAGGAATTTCCAACATATTTGAACTTTTTCCGGATCGACGTGAAGTCCATTTCTATCCACTACATATCCTAAGAACTTCAAAGAAGGCCTACAAAAATTACACTTTTCCCTACCTTCTTTAAGACCTGCTTCCCTCAACCTCTTAAAAACTTCTTTTAATATTTCTAAATGTTTGTCAAAAGAATCGGTAACGATGATGATATCGTCAAGGTACACAAAGACGTATGGTTCTAGGTCGGGACCCAAAACATCGTCAATAAACCTTTGCCACGTAGCCGGTGAGTTATGTAAACCAAACGGCATCCTCCGAAATTGGTAAAGTCCTCTACCGGGCACGGTGAAGGCTGTGTACTTTTTCGACTCTTCTTCCATTGGAATTTGCCAATAGGCGGATTTTATATCTAAAGAAGACAAATACTTAGCATTTCGAAGTTTGTCCAAAATTGCCGTTATAAACGGAAGCGGGTAAGCATCCCTATCAGTAACCTCATTTAGCTTTCTGTAGTCAACGCAGAACCGGTATTTTCCATCTTTTTTCTTTACAAGTAAAATCGGAGACGCCCACGGGCTTTTCGATTTTTCTATCATTCCTGACTCTAACATTTCTTGAAGTTCTTTATCTATATGCTGTTGAATGGCTGGCGAAACCGGATAATATCTCTGTTTTATTGGTTCTGCGGACGTCCTAATCTTATGTTCTACTAAGTTCGTACACCCTAAGCCCTCACTCATTCTATTAAATAGTTCTACTAAAACAGATTCTAAATATTTCTTCTCGTTTTCATCTAAGTCAGAAATTTCCTTAATAGTACCTACATCTGAAACTGCTGCTAATCGTTCCTGATCAGAAAAGTTCCACACACCTGAACTCAAATCCGGGACTATGCCCGAGAGCGCCCAAAAATCTGCACCCAAGATCAAACGGTGTGGGAGAGTTGGAATCACCAAACACTCCAAAAGTATAGCTTTTCCTTCAATTTCTATGGGGAGAGTTACACATCCTGCAACTCCTACTCCTGCCCCATCTGCTAATGCTACTGACCCAATTTTTGATTTTTCTATTCTAAGCCCTAACTCTTCCAAAATCCTACAACCTTCTCCTCCCTCCAATGATTGTGCGTGAAGCACCTGAATCCAATAACCCTAAAAACTTAACTCCATAAATGTTGACATCTAAATATGGCCTTGTGTCCCTACCGTTTGCCGCTAATGTGAAGCCTAATTGAACTTGATTTTCCAACTGGTCGCCAGCAGGCGACCTAACTAAACCCTGCGGACCTCTCGTCCTGCTGACCCAAGAGTCCGGTTCCCATTTCCCGAGCAACGTCGACAATTGTTGCGAGAAACCCCTACTGTACCACATCCGTAACAACGCCTAGGAGCAGAACAAGAACTAGCGAATTGACCTTCCCGATTACAATTAAAACACTTTACAACGCTACGAGGTTGAGCTGTGGTAGCCACTGCAACTCTTGGCTGTCCTGTAGAGGACGGACGGTAACCACATTCTGGTTCTAAAAGATTCTTCCCTCTAGAAGGGGGTGTAAATGAATCAACATTTATTTTCAGTGTATCCATTTCTCTTCCAAGCACAGCAAGTTCCTTCACCGAATTCGGCTTAGCAAACGCTAAGCTTTTGGAAAAATGGATCAACGTTCTTTTTCAGGATGGTGAGTTTCCTGCCCTCAGATAATGGTTCTGATAGCCTCCTAAATAAAGTCCTCATAACGCTTAAATAACTGCCAAAAGACTCGTCCTTACCTTGCGTTCGACGATTGATTTCCTCTAAAAGAAGATCATCGTAGTTAGCAGGCAAGAACTCCGTCTTAAGTTCTTTAACAAATTCCTGCCAATTACCTATGTCCTCTCTTGCAGTTCTGAACCACATAAGTGCCCTACCTGACAACAGTTCTGTTGCTGACCTAAAAAGATGACTTTCAGGAACATTGTTCGCAATACGAAGCTCCTCAACACGTTCTAGAAAAGAATTTACTGATGAGCTATCAGCCTCACCAGTAAACTTAACTCCCCATTTACCTAACCGCTCAAAACATCTTTCTTGGAGCACTATCCGCTCTATTCCTCGATCTGATATCCTAACATCTAAAGTCCTAGGTCTATCAAAATTCTGTTCAGATTGTGCAACAGTTTGCCTTACTGTGTGCACTACTTGATTAGAACCCATTGGTTGCGACGATGGGCTAACATGCGTTATTGGTTCGTTCGAAACTTTAAGCTGATGTTGTACTTTCGAAGGAGTCTTCTTAGATGGCTCTTCTTCCATGTAGCTATCTTCATTTTCGCCGGTTAGATCACCTAACAAAATTAAAACCTCATTCTTTAAAGAACTAATCTCATCCTCTTGTTCTTCTCCTTTGCATGGAGTTCTACCTAATCTTCCTATACTCCACTCGATCTTTGTATTTATTTTAATAAACTCTGAAGATTTTGGATTTTGCGGTGGATCCTTAAGAAGTGTTTTAATTTCATCGATTTTTGGCTTAACGGCATCACGATCTTCCTCAAACGTAAATGGATAAACTCTACTATTCTCTAATGAATCCTGTCTAACCAGTAATTTTGACGATCGTAGGGCTTTTCTCATAACCTCTACGGTATCAACCTTCAAACCTCTTACCCTCATCTCATAAGCTAACTCATCTTGGGATAATCTTCCTATATTCATTTTGAAATTATTTGACAAAAATTCCACTATCTTAAAACAAAAATATTTTTAAAACAAAAAAGTTATTTCTGGCAACCTTCTTTATTTGAAATAAAAAAAAAACAAACACCAAAATTGGAACTAAAACCTCACTGAAATATCAGACCAAATTTTTCCACAATAACTTGTCACTTTACTAATACATATATCAAAAAAGTTTAATTCTCGAATCGATTTTGACTTTGTTTTACTTTTCAGAACACTAAACAAATCGAACACTTTATGTTAAACAACACTTATAAGTTATAATAACCCTGTACCTACCTACAACTCAAAATGAAAAAGCAATAACAAAATATCCACAAGTAATAACAAAAATTATTAACGACCAACGGACGATACCTATCGTTAAAAAAAAATTTCTGAAAATATTTTTTTTCAACTAAAACAACGAAGGGATTATTATCAAAGTATCACCGATAATTAATAAATCAATAAACAAAAAGAATTAAACGTAAAACGATTCGCGAAAATTTTTTTTTAAATAATTAAAAAACAAATACAAGACCTTTATGTTTACCTATTCGAAACTCGAGACAGAAATGTAAACAAACGGGAAAATTGTAATAGCAAAAAAAACAAATTCTCTGTTATGAGCCACAATAAGAATATGAAAAATATGTATGTAGGTATATATAGGTATATAAAAATAGCAAAATATATAGGTATGTCACTAAATAAATGGAAATAAATGATTTCAATATGATTTCTCACCAAAACAAAATAATGAAAAGCTATGATTAGGTATGTATGTAGGTATATCCAATTTAAATTTCCAACTTTCAATTTCCCACCTGGAAATTAACAAATTTGTTTTTCCTCAACAATAACGGGTATGTGCAGCCGCTTCTTTAGCACTTTCCACAAACCTAGGAAATATAAAAACAACAAAAAGTAAATTGCACACAACAACAAAATTAATATAAAACAATTAAAGCACAACACTTCCCTAAATAAATCACCAAGGAACACTTTCAAAGGGATTCTTATTCCTCTGATTTTTTTTCAATAAAGCCCCACGTTGGGTGCCAATTTGTTACAATATTATTTCGCGAATTTAGGATGTTGTTTATGAAGACGATTTACTGAAAAACCGCGACTTTGGATTTCAAATCCAATTAATTATTAAAACAAATGGTCAAACGAATAAATTATGAAAAAAATAAAAGTGCAACCGGCACTCGCGAAAGATGAAAGCGAATGAGATCGACAGATTAGCGAAATGTCAAATTCGAAGAAGGGAGAGAAACAATATTAGGCGTGTTTTTTTGCAAGCCCGGGGGTTATTGGACGAAAAAAACGACGACGGGGCTTAATGAAAAACTTGGCAGCACCGTGTAATGTGCAGTGACATTTCGAAATCAGCTGACAGATTGACAGTGACAGAAGAATTTGAATTTAAAAAAAAAATAATTCCTTAAATAATTTTGACCAGAAAATTGGTTATTTTATTAAGAATAACTCGAAATTAATTTAAGTATTCAAAAGTCTAAGAGTAGTACAAAAAAATGTTGAGTAACAAAAATTTAGGCTTCTACAAGAAGGTGTTGTCTAAAGGACTTGGATAAAATGAGCAAAACTTTTGGATTCCCCGTAGGAGCTGCAACTTTAACTGAAGAAGTTAGTATTGATGTAGGATCCCATATCGCAGTAGATTTATAAAAGGTATACACTCTGACAACGTAGAAATTATCCTACTTCATTTACTAAATTTCTTTTTGGTGAACGCTTCAGTGGAGGCAAGATCTTGTTAAAGCTGGATTAATGGGTCGTAAATCTGGAAAGGTATGATTTTTGTACGAATGAAAATCTAAGAACGGTCGAGAGGTCAATCAGGAAGCTCTCGAAATCATCAAACAATAGCAGTGTTGAAGATATAGAATTGCGTATGGTTTCTCGATTTATCTACGAAGCTGTTCTCTGTTTGGGAGAGGAAATTCTCGATAGCCCATTGGAAGGTGATATCGGTGCTGTATTTGGTTTGGGATTCCCGACATTCACCGGTGGTCCATTCCGTTAGGATGATCAATATTCAGCATCAAAATTAGTCAACAAAATGCAATCATATTCTGATTTATATAATGCACCTTTCAAACCAGCTCAAACTTTATTAGATATGGCTAATGGTCCATCAAAGAAATTTCATATAGAAAAAAACAGCTTCGAAATTGTAAGGTATATTTAAAAAATCAATAATACCTACTGATGGTTCTAAATATAAAGGCAAGCGAAAGAAGATATATCGAAATTAAGTGCACTTAAAAAGTTATAATTTATGTAAAAAAAAAATATAATACACAACCTTGCATTTAATGTATTTATTTCTAAAAACGAAATCATAAATATATGTCTTAACGTTATGTTTATAAGAAAATAAAATCATTTTTTATCTAAAAAAAATAACTGGTGGTCCTAAGAAGTTCAATGCGAAGCATGTAGATTCTTATTAGTTTTTTTTTCCTCGGTTTGCAAGAGCACAAAGAGTTTGAAATCTTCAGAAAACGCACCTTATGCGATTTAACGCAGTTTGATGAAAAGTCTGTCTAAATACCTACCCGACAGCGCGTACGCGAAAATGATTTGGGGTAGGTGCTTGCTTCATTGGGATGATTGAAACGGTTTAGAGTTCTTACTTAGGTCCTCTTACGTTATTTAAAATTCAATTTCAATTCTATCAAAAATTAAAAAAAATTTCTATCTAAAAGTAATTCTGCCATGATTTTTGAAAATTGAACAACGGCGGAATTACTTAAAAGTAATTCTGCCATGATTTTTGAAAATTGAACAACGGCGGAATTACTTTTAGATAGAAATTTTTTTAAATTTTTGATAGAATTGAAAATGGATTATGTATAACGTAAGAGGACCTAAATAAGAACTCAAAACCGTTTTAATCATTCCAATGAAGCAAATAGTTTTGAAAAAACAGCATTTTTTATGTAGCTCTTACAAGAATTTCAATAGAAAATCATACGAAATTTGTTTGACGGTTACGTAAAAAATGCTGTAACTACAAAACTACTTGCTTCATTGGGATGATTGAAACGGTTTTGAGTTCTTACTTAGGTCCTCTTACGTTACACAAAATCCATTTTCAATTCTATCAAAAATTTAAAAAAATTTCTGTCTATAAGTAATTCTGCCGTTGTTCAATTTTCAAAAGTCATGGCAGAATTACTTTTAGATAGAAATTTTTTTTAATTTTTGATAGAATTGAAAATGAATTTTAAATAACGTAAGAGGACCTAAGTAAGAACTCAGAACCGTTTCAATCATCCCAATGAAGCAAGCACCTACCCCAAATCCTATAGTGACATGCCCAAGCAGGTGGGTTGCTTGTACGCCGTAATGCTGGATGCTAGCACTGTATTTATGTAAGCAAGCAAAAAAAGCATAGAAGTGAGAAGCACTTAATTTCACGTACGCTGTCGGGTCTTTAGACAGACTTTTCATCAAACTGCGTTAAATCGCATAAGGTGCGCAAGTCTTCAAGGGATAAATCACTTTTGTGTGCAAATGAATTCGATGATTGATTTTCACTTGTACTAGGACCTGGTGTTGTACCTGTTGATGAAGCTTCGCTTTGCTGTTTACGACTGCATCCTGATGCTCAAGAGCCATTTCGGCCATCCGTTTCAGACAAATCTCCATCGCCAGCACCTACACTTCCCTGTGAGAAATCCGTATTTCCACAAACGTTGCGTTTTCATCATCTACCGTTTCATCGCCAGATTCATTATCGGTATAGTGCAGCGAATAGAAAATAAGAGAACCACTCTAGTGCATCCACATAGTCTGTCCAGTGTCTTACAATAAGCAGCCGAGACAAATTGCTCGTTAGGGACCTCAATGGTGGTGATGAGTTTAAAGTCTTGCAGAGATCGTAGTTGCATACTTCCATCAGCACACACTACACAAAGAGCACACAAATTTAGCTTATCAGCAAGAATATTTTTTATATTTTACAAATAAAAAGGTATAACTTACCTTTCGAATCGCCATCTTTGTGTTCAGACATTTTTATTTTTTATGTAAATTGTAAAACGAAAATTGATTAACGTCGGTTTTGACGTTTCTATACAATTTATCGATAACTTAATCAAAGTTGTATTTGGTAGCACAGTTTTTAGCTTGTCCAAGAGTTTAGCACCGAGAATTCTGTACGCTTAAGCTAATCCCGCAGGAGGATTAGTTGTTGTTGTATTTAACATGGCGATTGTTAAGCCCCGCCGTCGTTTTTTTCGTCCAATAACCCCCGGGCTTGCAAAAAAAACACGCCTATTGTAACAACTGCAAATATGATGCAGCCAACCGGCTAGTCAGCTAGGGTGGGTTCGTTGATTCTTTTTTTTTTTGTGGGTACGCAACAAAAAAAGCAAAGTTAACACGGTTCGAATAAAAAAATTAAAGTGGAGATATAAAAAGTAGGTAAATAATAAAACGAATTTATGCAAGTACAGGGGCGTACTTACGTTGTAGGGTGGGCGCCAGGAAACTTTTTTTTAATGGTTGTTTGCCTTAACCAGATGCTGAAAATATTTTTTCAAGCTAATAAAAAAAAAAAACACAAGTTTTAAATTTCCCTAATGGGGAATTGAAATGTTTATTGAATAATGGTTTTAAATGAATCTGGGAAACCTTGGCAAGACCAGGATAAAAACCCAGAATTTTTTCGAAAATAGACGATACAAAATTAAATGCGAATGGATCAAAGAACAAAGGTTTGAAAGATCAGTTTAGAAAACAAAGGCTTTAAGTAAAATTTCGAACAAAGACCATATAAGGATTGACCGCTAAGACTCGGTCCCGAAATAAACAGTAAAACAAAACTACGTTATGTAGGTCACGAGTCCCACGGTTTTGGGAATAAAGAAACGAGAACAAAGGCCAACCGAATTTTTTTTTTTAACACTTTTTTTTGCTTAAGAAAACGGATTAAAACACAATTATTTAAATGAACACTCTACTTAGCTTTTTTTCTTGAAATCCTTTCCTGCTTCCTTCCTTTCTCAATATCTCCTTCGCCCCTTTTCTGGCGAAAATTATCTCCTCTAGATATCTATTCTTTTCACTTTCTCACTCCTTTCCGAAATCCCTTCAAACTTATTTTTCAAACGAATTCTTCACGACTTAAAATCTTTTCTCAACTTTTTATTTCTATTTTTTTTTGCTATCTCTTATCACTTTTTCGAAACAATTCTTTTCGATGTGCTAGTCAACCAAGAAGTGGTTGGTCATGCGCAGCTTATTTTCCCTCCGACCTCTACTTTCACACACACATTCATACTCTCAGGCAAAAGCTTTCATGGAATTCGGTTACGGTACCACTCCGAGGTTGAATCCCAACGAAACTCTCACTCACTCACACAATCATTAGATTCTCCAAGTCCCAAAACTTGACGAATCCAAGGCCGTATCACACCCCTTATAATATTTTAAGAGAAAAGCAAGATAAACAATAAAAAGTTGAAAATGTTGTTCTGGACATTCTTCCAGCTACTCTACCCATAATTATTTTTGAAAGTCATTCGAAAGAGGAGCGTTAACCAAGACCAAATTTGTAAACTATTTTTGAGAAATCGAAGGAAGGAGGAAAATACATAAAACAAAGTACCTATCGCGAAATTTACTACTCGGTGGACCTCTGTGCAGATTTGGGGAATAAGGGTAGAGCGTTTAGCGTTCCATCCTTTAAAACGGTCAAAGTTCTTTAAGTAAAATTTAAAGTTATAACTTTAGGGTGGGCATTTAAGCCATGTTCAAAACAAAAGTTAATATTGGTGCTGGTGTTTCGTTGGTCGTTCATAAAATAAGCGTCCGACTAACTCATTATTTCCTCAGCTCATCCGCTGGTACATCTTCATGAGAACACCCGTCTGCATGATAAGTAAACTCGTTGATATAAGGAATCAACTATTCCCCTCAGTATGTAACCAATATAACTGGAACACCTGCTTTGTTGCTTTTGCAAAACACTAGCTAAGTAAGCCAATGGTTGATGGTACCATGGCTGCCCTCAACCTTGCCAGTATTTTGCAGCTACAACAAAAATAAAAAGAGTTAAGAAGGGAATCGAAGGCTGATCATTGTTGCGGTAAATCTTACCGTAACAAACTTTTTATCACAAAAGCAATCTGGATTCAGACAAAAACACAGCTGTTCTACAGCACTTATAAATGTCATAGAACACATATGGGGGGCTTTAGAAGAAGGCAATGGAACATTTTTAATATTACTGGAGTTTTCATAGGCTTTTGATACAGTTGATCATTTGAATCTTTGTAAAAAGCTATCGCAATTGTACAACTTCTCAAACTCTCAAACTCTCAAACTCTGCAGTTCAACTGATTTATTCCTATCTAACCGAAAGAAAGCAGGCTGTAATGGTGAATAATAAGCTATCAGATTTTCTCTCAACATCAAGAGGCGTACCTCAGGGATCTATTGTTGGTCCCCTTTTGTTCTCCATATATATAAATGAACTGCCTCAAATTATTTCACAAACCAATATTCAAATGTACGCTGATGACTCTCGGGTTGATTAAAAATTCTGTCTCAGTCTTTTGAAGTGGATACACACGGAAAGAATTGAAAAATCACTAATTGCGAAATTTTAGGTTGTAATTTACAAAACTCTTTTTTTTAGTAAATCAAGACGCTTTTATTGATTGAAAAAATTGTAAATAAGCATTAAAATCTACGTAATATACAAAATTTTATAATTTGGTATTTTTTATCAAAAGTCATAATTCGAGCTTGTTGACTTCAAAGCAAATTACAACTTTTGAGTCGCAATCTACTACTTCTGGGGAATAATTTAATTTTACAAATTATTAATCTTGTTTTGCGAAACGTATATGGTGATTTTAATTTTCTCAATGCTCAAACCAATAAAATGTAATCACGATATATAAATATTGAGCCCACACGATCGTAATTTATGAAATACCTATTTGCTGATTTAAGATCAAAACTAAACAGTAAATTACAACTTTTTAGTCGCAATCTACTATCGTCAGGGGAATAATTTGAACATTTATATAGTGATTTGCATGCTCTCGATACTAAAACCAGACCACGGGCTACTATTTTTTTCTAAGTGTCTGAATTTAATAAAATTCTCTTAGAAATATAGAATTCACAGTGCATTCATGCTGTGAGTTTTAAAAGAATCGGTAAGCATCGACCATAATTCGCATCTTAGTAGGGTACGACAGCATCTGACTGATGAGCCCAACTGTCGTACCTGGCCAAAACACAATCTTTGGAGTTAAGGTCACTCGAACTTATAAATTGAAGTATGTATTTTGCGATTTCACTACCTCATCAGACTTTGTAGCTAAGTCGGAAATTATTTTCACTTAATTTGCAGTTTTTCATTTGCAGCAAACGAAAAATTGTTCTTGAATCTCGACAGGATTGCTTGAAAATGGAAAGTAGATTAATCTTTAAAAGCTGCAAATTGCCAAATAAACAGTTTCAAATTACGACTCAAAAGTTGCAATTTAAAGATAAATAAGTATCAAAACCGGCAATATTTTTTTTCCTCGATCGAATAATTGATACTCAAAAGTGGTGAAATATGATTTTTATGGTCAATTGGCTTTTTTCTTTTTTACCTCAGAGCAGATCACCGAGCTGTCAAAAATAAATTCTGTATTTCTTTTTTACCTCAGACAAATCAGAGCACATAAGTCGTGTTTCTTTTTTCCATCTGAGCTTGCTCGGAGCATGATCTGTATGCTCAGAATAAAATGACCGAGCAAATCGAGCAAAACGCTGAGCGAAGCCTACTTCATACAATTTTTATGTAATTTGACAGATTACTAGGCATATGACATATTCAGTGCTCAAGTGTTTTTCATAATTAAATCTGAGGGCTCTGATCATAATCTGCTCAGAGCTTTGCTCTGATCGGTCAACCTCTGCTCTAAGCGTTGCTCAGAGCCAAAAAAGAAAAACGCCAAATATCTTCGATTCGCTCATTTTATGAAATTGCAAGCAAAAAGTCGTAATTTACTAATTTCGTAGCCAAGGTACAAAACTGGATTCATTTTTCGTGATTTGTAGCTTATTTTTCTTGATCTGATCTAATAATTTTTTCTGTGCACCTAACTGGCTAGTACCAGTTTCAAAACCGTTCAAAATTTCGTACTAAAAACGTTGGAACAATTTTTTGAGAATAAATTTTACTGAGGCAAACACAACGAGGAAGAGGAATACAAAAAAAAGTTTGCTACTATATTCACGGACAGGGAATTTAACAGAGTTTTATCTTACTGTGCTCAAATAAAATTTACGGGTGTTTAAGATTCTCTAGATAATATATGTAGGTAATCTATGGATTTGATTTCAACGTCCAAAAAAATAAATTTATTCCAAGAAAGATTTTTTTCTTTGTCCGTATCAAAAAGTTAACCATTAATTCTAAGCCTGGTTAATTTTTTCAAAATATTTATTACGGCAATTGTAATTACAAAGCGTTTCTTCTTCAATCACCCGAAAAATTGAAAAACTATGCGGTGAGGTCGTGACGATAAGAAACGCTTTACTATATATATAATTTCAGTGTTTGAAACTGACTTTTAAGAGAAGAGAACTACGAAAATAACTCGACGACGACTATTTCACGTCGCATTGTAAATTATAAACTAAATTAATAAATTAAATTATTAATCCAAAAGTCAGCCTTGTTAAATTTTAACCATCAGGTTTTGCATTTTGAAAAATTAAGAAGCCAAAGCAAGACAACTCTGCCAGACTATGATTTTACATCTTAACCAGTTCCAATTCCCAAATTATGTATAACAAAAAGTTTTAGGGCCAGTTTGTTCACAGCTGATCATCTTTAATCAAGGATTATCGCATATCGCAACTGGTAAATCATCCAATGTGCATGGTTACCAAATTTTTTATTAAAAAATCCATTATTTCAGTTGTTAATCATGGAAATCAATAATTAACTAATTTAAGTTGATTAGCAACATTTAATTAGAATCTGTCATGGTTCAGATTTAACCCACTGTCAACAAACTGGCCCTAAGTCTTTATCAATTAATGTGACTTAATCTTAGAATACACCTTACGTTCCTATTTTGAATGAAATACAGTAAATTGATCTATTTATTTACATCTTTCAGAAGCTAAAAAATGCAATAGTCTGGTTTGGAATTTACTTGGATTATTGTTGATTTGTAAATCTCATGCTGTATTGCATAAAATTGAAAAAATTCACGACACTTTGACAGATGCAATAGACGTTGCAAAGCGTTTGAAGAACATTCACGTTATTCGATATATAGAATTGTTGAATTTCATTAATGATGAAGATACGTTGGAAAAGAAACTTCAAGAAGAATTTCGGAGAACTAAAAGTAGACAATCAATGATTTCATCTGGACATAAGAACAGCAGTATTGCTTCATCTTATTGAAGGAAAAATTCCATCGATTTGTTGTAGATTTGGATACTGAAGGTCATTAGATACTTGTACCTATACATTCAAAAAATAGATATTTCATTGAATTATATCAGAAATACTTCTTATTGTTCATTGCTCATTACTAGCGGTTGGGATCGAAACGGAAAAAGAATGCTATAATACAATATCAGGTAAATTTCCTTTTTGCGAGGTTCTATTGAACTTAAAACGGAAAACTAATAACATACTATTTTGTATAATGTACTGTTCAAAATCCGGGGAGAGTAACGAAATCCCGAATCACAAAATCGCGAATCACGAAATCCCGACAAAAAAATAAATAAAAATCCCGCCAAAATATTTTTTTATAAATATTTGACGGGATTTTCACTACTCTTTTTAAAGTATTATTTTGTACTTTTAAAAAAATATTTCTAAATTAATATTTTTTGACAAAAAATTTATTGTATTGAAATATTTTTTAATTATTCTTAGCCAATCAGAAGAAATGAACTGGACGACGGCAAAAATTTAAAGCAAACGCATTTTAAGCTAGAATTTTGTTTTTAATTCTGCAAAATGCCTTAATGCATAAAAAAAATTAAATGAATTTTTAGAGGAAAAATATTGATTTTTTTGAAAATATTTTTGACCTGAAAATAGTTTCGACCTGAAAATATGTTTGACCAATTGGGCGCCGGGGCCACGGAACAAATGACGAAACACTTAAAAGGCATTTTAATAACAAATTTTCAGTTATTTTTGTAATTTTGACTATATTGTGCAAAAACGCTTAAAAAGTACTTTAAGCGTTTTTTACAATTATTTGCTTAAAAAGCATAAAAAAATGCTTAAAATGTTTTGAAACGTAAAAGGCAAAAATTCCTTACTTCATTTGGCTTTATACAATGTTCTGTTATTACATATCATATTTATGTGTACTTAATCTATTACATGATTTTTATATTTAAATATATTAATAATTAATTGAAAATAAAAGGTTGGTTATAAAGAAATATAGGGTTTTATCCTCTGTAATGTTGATTGTTGGTTTCCTCGTAGAACGGCGCGTCTTCGTTGTGGATGATGTGTTCAAATTCTTCGTTGGCGATTGCTCGGGAGTATAAGTACCTGTCTCTAGGATCTAGTTGTTGCTGAAGGAGTTGTTGAACTTCTGGGTTGGGATGGTCTTCAAGGTTCCTGATAACGTTTCCGGAGAGTTGCAGCAAGTATTGTTCCAGTGGGATCAATTTGGCTTCTTCATACAGCTTTTTCGTTGGAATAAATTTTTTCGTCAACGGGTTTGGGTATAGTCCTGTGCATATGCGGAGCATCTTCCTCTCGAAGAGTTTCATCTTCTTCATCGCTGTCGGGGATATGGTGAAACAGATGGGGAATCCATACGTCAAAATGGGTCGAATCAGTTGCTTGTAGACAAGTAGCTTCGTCTTCTTACTCAGTCCATTTCGCTTTCTGAAGAGCGGATGGGCCAAGTGCAGGGAAAAGTTGGTGCTCTTCAACATCAATTCAGCATGTCTCTTGAACTTCAGTTTGTGGGAGAAGTTAATTCCCAAGGATTTTGTTGTTGTCTTGACTGCTACTTCGGTGTTGTCTAGAAGCTTCAGTTTGATAGCATCGCAGCGTGTTGCGAAGGCTCTTCTTCGTCTTAAGACAGTCACTGGTGGCCTGAAGCAAATTAGTTCAGTTTTGTCGCTGTTGATCTTCAGTCCCCATTTAAGGTAATATTCCCATAGGTTTTTGATGTGTTCCTGTATTCTGCTAGCAGCGATTTTTGGAGAAGAAGAGGTAGCGTAGGTAATGGAGTCGTCTGCATATAGCTTCGTCTTTGTTCCAGAAACGTTCGGTGGCTGATCGGCGGTGTAAATGTTGAAAAGCAGGGCTCCAAGTTTAGATCCTTGTGGCACTCCAGCACAGATTCTTCTGGTTGATGATTCCTGTTTTGCTACCTGTACAAAGAAAAATCTATTAGTAAGGAAATGTTTGATTATTTTAACCAAGTGGTTTGGAAGTCCAAGTTCCGACAGTTTGAATAGAAGTCCTTTTATCCAAACACTGTCGAAAGCTTTTTCGATGTCTAGCAAGTACGCTATGGTCGTCTCCTTTTTGTTGAGTTCTCGTGTAACGTCACTGTGAAGTCCCAGGAGTGAATGTATGGTGGAGTGCTTATTTCTAAAGCCATACTGGAACTCCGGTATGACATCTCTCTCTCTGCAGAAAACGTTGAGTTTTTTCAATATGAATGCTTCCAGAACTTTGCTTACACAGGACAGCAGTGAAATTGGTCGGTATCCTTCCACATTTGAGCGATTTGTCTTCTTCGGGATGGGAAGAACTTTTGCCGTCTTCCAGGCTGCCGGGAAATAGCTGTTTGTCAGACAGTTGCTGAATATTATTGTCAGCAGGAGAACAGCAAGACTTGGTAACTTTATGAGAATGTAGTTAGAAATCTTGTCATTTTCTGCTGATTTCTTCGCGTTTCCGGAGAGGATGACACCGGACACCTCTTCAGGAGACGTGAAAAAATCAGTCATTAGCGGCTCTGTGGAAGGGTTTTCAGCATTGAATGAGGTCACGTTGTCTGTGGTAGCTGATATATCATCGAAGCGGGATTCTACTTCTTCCATGAAGTCCGGGAGGTGGATGGGAGGGCGGTCTTTGAAACTTTACTCGAAATGATTAGCAAACGCTTCAGCTTTTTCAGCAGGAGTTGTCGAAACATCTTGTCCGTTAAGGATGATTTCTGGAATTGAGTTCGGTCTTCCCACAATTAGGTTGATTTTTTTAAAAGTATCAGGGCCAGGTTTGATGTCCTCGAGTCTCTTCCTGAATTCCTTTTGCTGATGGTGTTTAACTGCCCGGTTGAACATATTATTGGTGCACTGAAGTTCTGAGTGTAGTCGCCGGTACTCGTCACTTTCTCTGTTGAAGGTCCTGTGGTGAATTCTTTGGAGTTTTTTGCGGAGCCTTTGCCGGTGTGCATATATTGCTTGAATATGCTGTGGCAAGTTCGCGTACCTGTCTCTGCTGGTTAGAGGAGTTTTCTGTCTTTTCAGAGCATTGTTGACTACAGTTTCAAATTGACGAATGGTGTTATCAATCTCGTTGTTGGTCAGGTTTCTGATGCTGGAAAACCTCCGGGAGTTGTTCTTTCACTTCAGAGCGGAATCTACGCCAACTAAATCTCTCATATCTTAATTGATGCTCGGGATTGTATCTTTCAGTTGAAATTCGGTGATCCAATTGGATTCTCATCTCAACTGCTAGATGGTCCGAGTCGCTGTCGTGTGCCACACAAGAGAAATTCTGGAACTCAGGCAGAATGTTGGCGAAGTTGGATGTCACTAAGAAGAAGTCTAGGAGCGATGGAGTTCTTGGTTGTGAAATAACAACTAGAGACTGTTGTTCAGGGTTGTCCTCTAGCCAATCCACAATTGCCCTTCCTTGTACGGATTCTTCGTTATCCAGCCAAAGTGGGTGCCGTGCATTGAAGTCACCTCCAATAACACAGTACGTGTGTTGGCTTGCCAGGTTGTTGATGGCGTGAAGATCGTGTAGGATGTCACACCTAGTTGCGCTGCACTTGTTGTATATTGAAACCAGGAGCAGCGTCTCAGTCTCCGTTGTATTGATGACAGCAGCCGTTGTTTCCATGCAACGAAGTCCATGGATGGCTGTTCCTCTGCCTTCTGTTGTCTTGTCCTCTCTGTAGGATGTGTAGCCTTCTGGTGTAAAAAGATAATATCAGGTTTCTTTGATTTAAAAAAAAGGGTTAGTGAAATGCGTCTGGATGTGGAATAAATAGAATTAACGTTATATGTTATAAAGGAGAGGTGGTATATACATAATGAACAAATAAGTTTACCCAATATCACTGTCTTTTCTTGATCATTGAGATTACCGTAGTTGCTTGGAACTACCTCCTTTGCCTTCTGGAGAAGAGAAAGAAGATCCGTTCCAAACAGTCTTTCGGTATCCTCAAAGATATTGAAAATTTGTGATGAGCCTTTTTGGTTTGTTTTGTTGAGCGGGTAATTTTAGCCTGGCTCGCTGGTTTCGAACCTTTTGAAGGTTTGGCTGCTGTAGGTAGTGCTGTGGGGGATGGAGCTTTGCCTGGTTTCTTAGCTGACAGCTGATGCTTAGGGGCTGGTCCGGAGGTGGCTGAAGTTACGGCAAATTGGTGGCTTTCTCGTTTTTGCGCTGCTGTCTTTGTTTTATCAGCAAGTTTCTTCTTCCTTGTTGGACATCCATTATAACTGGCAGGGTGACCGGTTTGCTGGCAGTTGACGCAGAATACCTGGTTGTCACTAACTTTGTTGAGGGTCCTCGGGCAATTTCCTGGAAGATGATCGTCCTTACATTTAACGCACCTGTACTTCATGCCACAGTTGCTGGCGACGTGTCCGAACTTTTGGCAGTTCTTACACTGCGTGATTGAGGTGGATTTAAACTTCTCCCAATGGACCTTTTGATGCATGAGAAGTGTCTTCTGGTAAATTGCTGGAATGTCCGAATTTTTGGAGACTTCAACAACAAAGCTGATGCACTTCCTGTCTGATCGGGTCTTGAAGGGCCTTACTGAGAGGACTTCGATGCCTTCCGCTATACGTTCCTCCTTGACTTCCTCTGGTTCATGGGATTGGTGGACACCTTTGAGGACAAGAAGTGTCTTTTTGTCTTCTTTGGCAGTGTAAGTGTTGAACTCCGTGCTTTTCATCTTCAGGAAGTCGCGGATCTTCAGGTGCTCCTCCTTGGTCTTGGTGGTGATGACAGATTTATTGGTGTTGATGTTGTGGATCTTGAATACTACACCTTGACTTCGAAGATGTTTGCTGATCTCCGCTTGAAGCACACAATTGGCGGCATCAATGTGGAGCGGAGTTCCGTGCTGGGCTTCTTGACGCTGACTAGAACTGGGGTTTTCCTGGTTGATGGCAGAGTCTTCTTTAGTGTTTTCTGGCTTTTTTGGTGGTGTAATCAGTTGTTCGGAAGTTTTTTTCTGGTTGATGAGAGAGTCACCTCCCTCAGTTGCTGGCTTTTTGGTCTTCTTTGGAGATGTATTTGGGACAGGGATGGTTTTCTCTTGAAACTCTGAACTTCTTCGAAGTCAGAGTCTAGATTAACCAACTCCTCGGTCTCCGACGTCTCAGATGGTAGATCGTCTTCTGGTTGTCAACTTGACGTCACTCTTCCGCCTCTCGGACTTTCCCATTTTATGATGGGATTTACCGGTATTGATGTTATTGTTGTTTGTCACTATTGTAGGATTAAGATTTTGAATTGTTTATGTCACAAGAAGGATAATCCACTATGGAAAAATCCTTCTTGGAAGATTTAAATTAATCAGGTAGCGCAGGTAGACCTTATAGCTAACGAATTTTACCTTCGTTCTTATAGATTCTCATGATTAAGTGTGACCTAAACTAAAAGTATTTTATTATGAAAAAGCGAGGTGACGATGTAGTCGAAGTTCATTTTGGTGCCGACAACAGTGTATTAGTGGCAAATGGATCCAGCAAGTCTTTAAATCCCAAAATCCTATAGTGAGCCAAGAAGGGGGGCAGCTAGACCCCCATAGTTACCTCATGAGTACCACGCGAGGTACTTTTGCTTAAGAAAGACTTTTTTACAAGAAAACTGTTGTAATAGGCGCCTGCTTGGCGACTTGACATACCCTAAGCGGAGCAACGGAGTTAAAATCCTTGGATCCCGCGAAGCGTGCCACGCGAGGTACTTTTGCCAAAGAAAGACTTTTTTACAAGAAAACTGTTGACATAGAATGAATTAATTAATTTATTTTTTCGAAAGTTTTGGAAAAAAACTTTTTTTACCTACTTTTTTTTTAATTTTTCAGAACTGCCACTTGAGGTACTTTTGCTAAAGAAAGACTTTTTTTACAAGAAAACTGTTGACATAGCAAGAATTTATTTATTTATTTTTTCGAAAAGCTTTGGAAAAAAACTTTTTTTACCATCTTTTTTTTTTAATTTTTCAGAACCGCCACTTCCTAGATAACGAATATGCATTTTTGAAGTCGCTAGGTCGCTTAGTTTAGCCGCAAATCAAGTTTAAAGGTGTAAACTTTGATGCCTCTAGGACGTCTAGTTTAGCCGCAAATCGCGTTTAAAGATAGAAGTCGATTTTTCATATAATGCGATGCCTCAAATGAAAGGTGACACTTCCTAGACTACGAATACGCATTTTTTCAATTTATTTTTTTGAAAATTTTGGAAAAAAAAAACTTTTTTTACCAACTTTTTTTTTGATTTTTCAGAACTGCCACTTCCTATACTCTGTTCAGTTTATATTTGCAGTACAGGGAAGATAGGATATTTGCCTTTCAGTCTCTCCATTACGGAATTCAGTAAGCTATCTTCATTTTAAAGCTCTTACAGGGTTGCAGTAGTGAGCATTTAAAATTGCCGATATCGATAGAGTTACCAAATATTTATTAATATACGCACATTTTATAATCAAAAACAATGATATCCTAAATAAATTTAATCTATATTTTTCCACACATCTCTGAAAGACAATAGCCAACAATTTATATAACTGCATTTTAATTTTTAACTGTTTTTCCATACATAAAAGGAAAACCTAAAACATGAAAACAGAAAAACACCAAGCGTCAACACTTTTTCTCTAAAGTAGAAATATTTGCTCTAAAAAGACAAATTTTTTTTTCCTGAGAAATTTTTGGTAGGACATTCGCCACCCACACCCAACAATTTACCACACATAAATCGAACCAACACTCGGTAAGGTCCTCCCATCGTAACCCGTACCAAAACAGAAAAAACGACGACACTCGTCACTTAGTCGTCCTCCTTTGTCACCTTCTACGTCATCGTCATATGTCACGTTTTTTGTCATCGTCGTTTGTCACCTTCTACGTCATAGTCCTTTGTCACGTTCTACGTCATCGTCCTATGACCTATGTCAACAGTCTTCACCCGTCTTAACCAAACCCAAACAAAGGAAAATGAAAAAGGCTTAAAATATCTCTTCAGGAGGTCTTGCTCCTACCGAGTTCTAATAAGAACTGATTTTATTTTCGAAAGAATCCTGCTTATATACTTTTTTAAAAAGGAGGAGGAGCCTAAGCCAGTGCGGTTTTCTGCAAACCAAAATAGTAGGAAACTTCGTTCTCGTTGATTCTCATCGATTGGTGTCACCAGTTACTATGGAAATGAAAATCCATACAGTGCTGTCAATTTAGTATTGAAATTTCGGGATTTTGTGATTCGGGATTTCGTGATTCGGGATTTCGTGATTCTTTCGTACCCAACCCAAAATCAGAAACGTCCTGGAAAAGGATCTATAACTTTCAATTAAAAAAACATGTGTAATGTTGGTATGTGCACAGGTACGATTAAAAGAGCCAACGCACAAAGGCAGCAAAATAACAAATGATTAGCTATATCGAATGATTATTAATTTTTCAAATTGAATTATAATCCCAACGATGAAATCACAAGTCGAGAGAATCAAAGAAAAGAAAATTGTTTCAACAGAATTCGTACAATTATTGTATAATAATATGTTACTAAAGATGTGATCAGCTTGAAGATATAAAGTAAAGAGGAAAGATCAATTCTAGTTTACAATGTATAAGGCATAATTCATTATGTATGTATATAATTATGTAGGTATTAAAAAGTATTTACATTACACATTGGTAATTAAGACTATGGTGCATTGCAGAAGGCAAGATTAGAGACAAAGATTAGAGATTAACAATAATAAGTCATTTTGAAACAAATAAATTAGGAAGGGATTATTTTAAATCCAACAGCAATAAGAAGCACTATAGAGCAAATATAAGGTAATAATGTAATAATGTTTGCAAATATGAAATTGCAATGAAAATTAATTTCAGTTATTAATTTAATTTCAGTTCATTTACTTTAAATATCAGTTCATTTATTATCATAGTTTAGTACATAAGATTATACAGTTTTCGGTTCAGAGGTAGTTATAGTCGATAATTATAACTTAAGGAGTTAGTTTTGTAATAAGTTTAGGTGACATTAGAAATAGGTTAGTGATAGTTCTCAGTTTAAATATATACATATGTATATAGAAATAAAAAAAAAAGGTACAAAAAGAAAAAATAACAACATAAATAAATAATAGAATAAGGTCTTAGCTAAGGCCTAAGATTAAATTAAAAATAACAGCAAATTAGGTTCAAAATAAAGAAAATATAGACAAGTAATGGATAAATTTTTGAGAATCGTTAGAAACGGACATCAATTTGGCTGCAAAAGAAACTGATCACTCATTTGTAGCTTAAGGGTATGATTGGAATATTGGAAAAAGTCAGCACAATGCCCATAGGACCACATAAACCTGTGGAGCCAATTCCATCCGGAACTCAAATGATACCACCAGTGGGAGTGCTCTACTTTATCCGTTCCCTCCACCTCAACTTCCGACATCAGCCAGTCAAGATAGCTTGACCGACTCTGATACTTCGGCAGTCTAAAGTAGTATCACCGAAGGAGGTGCTACTAGAGGGAGGACAGAAGTAGATAACATCAGCGGAATCTCTGCCAGCGTTGAAGTCGCTAGGGGTTCAAACTTCGAATAGGGGGAATAAGAATCCTCCATATCCGATGAGTTGATTTTGTCATTAAAAGAGCCGTAGGCGATGCATGTCAGCAGTATACCCCCTCGCTTAGTAGTAAATTAGTAGAATCACCAACGGATTCACTAGTGGACAGGGGCAGAACAACTGTAGTAAACGAGGTAGTTGCTTAAACGTCAGGTAAAGGGGTAGCACGTGAAACACGCTGTCCTTCGCGATTATATCCAACATCGAGGCCTTTCGTTCCTGTGGGAAATGCGAAATGCTAAGGGTAGCGTGTAAGGACGTGGAATATTCGATTCTTCTCGAAGAACGAGACGCTACTAAGCATCAAAGACCAGCTCGATATGCTGTAAACGAGCTGGAATTTGAAGATCCGCATCTCGATGTTGACGCCCTGGCGGCTTTTTTGTACAAAGGAACGCGTTCGAAGGCCTCTTCATTAGGAGGTGATTCAAGTTCCAAGACGTGTTGGAACTGTAAGACACGCGGCCACACGTTCATGGATGACCGTCCACAACCAGGAATATTTTTTGTTTCAGGTGCGGTCAGGACGGAGTTATAAGCCCTAAATGTCGAAATTGCAATCCGGGAAACAAGGTCAGGAACACGACGCACGTTGACGGGGGAGTCGTGTTCCACTCAGACACCCTTGTGGTAATCCAAGGAAACTTAGGTGTTCCAAACAAAAGAATATTCTAATCTTAACCCATAGAAAGGAAACTGTGGGATTTCTCGTACTTGTTCGAAAAATATTGCCGCATCCAAATGTTTCATCTTCCGGTCCTCCCTATAAAAAATACATTTGAGTAACCTGACTTGGGATGACGCTCAATCGTTTCGTTCACTGTACCAGCAGTTGCTCAAGAGCACGACGCGCCGCGACGTACAGTGTGAAATTCTCACAATCCAGCGGAGCTTAAGTTTAACAGTTTTTAATATAACGGACAACGGTTGATTAATTTCAAGTAGTAAAAACTTGATATTTCCATTTTATTTTGTACAGAAAGCTGTCAAAGCCAAACATTGTGTGAACAAAAATTAAAGGCATTGTACAGCCGATGAGCTGAGCTCTGCTGTTTTTACATATGATTTGTGAACGGTAAAGTAATTTAATATTTTTTATCTTTGAAGTTAATACTACATGCTAAAGTAAGATTTATTAATTTTATTAAATTATTTATATTTTTTAAATAAATTTTCGCTAGGGTATAAAAAAAAAACGTATTTTTTAACTTTGGGACAAAACTTTTTAAGTTTACCTGCGTGTACCCGCTCTAATTTTTTCATATTTCGATTCTGTGGACTTTATATAATAAGAAGAGAGAGAGTGCATAAAGTCAACGTTTTAATCAGTGCCTTAAGTTTTTCATATAATTTATTAAAATGAATAAAGTTATTTAAATTGTTTTTATCGAATAATTAAATAAGTAAAGCTAAACATCCTAAAAGTGAATTTAATTCAAAAAAACATCCTTAAGGTACTTTTAAAATCCCAATAAGAAAGTCGACATATCTCTTGTGCCGCTGTATGCAACCCAAACGAAAATCAACGGAAATACCCCCAATTAAAACACCCAAAAGTAAAAAAGATCCTTCTCAGTTAAATTTTCAAATGAACGCAAGCGATATTAAATCAATTATAAATGATTGTTTAAAAGAACATCTAAAGAATATCGCAACTAAAGACGACGTCTCGGCTGTCTCTAAAGAGTAATACAGCTACTTCGATCACAGAATGCTTACCTGGCGGAACGTCTCTTTGTTGTTGAAAATTACTATGAGACACTTGAGAAGTGTTGTAGTATATGCGTATGCATATTATGAACACATAGTTACATATATGCATATAGCAACTCTCCATGTAAATAATATTTTATATACATATGTATACCTACTTTATATAATATTGAATTATCTTACAGTCAGTTGTTAATAAACTCCCAAATATTAAAGACGTGTTTTGACTTGAATCCAGGAACATAACATGGTGTCAGATGTTGTGGCACTAGCCTAAAGAATTAGAATAGTATGAGTACGTCAGAAAGTGAAACGGAAAAAAATAAAGAAATTAAAACAGAACCGATTAATGAATTAAAAGTCTCTAAAATGAATACAGTGATGAGTATACCACCGCCTCTTGCTATGAACACGAACGAGAATCAGGTGGAAATTGGAAGACATTTAGGGACCAATGGGAAAATTTTGAGATTGCTGCTGATCTAAACACAAAAAAAGATGAACAGCGAGTGGCAATCTTAAAAGCGTGCATGGGGGACGAGTGCTTCAGAATTCTTTCACAGTTGAAAACTTCAGAAAATGAGAAGAAAACAGTTAAAGGAATTTTAGATTCTGTTGAGGCGTATTTTAAACCAAAGGTTAATACGAGGTATGAAAGATTTTTGTTTTATACAGCAAAACAAGGTAATGACGAGAGTATAGAAGCATACGTATGTCGACTGCGAGAATTAATTAAAACTTGTTCATATCCCGCTAATGAAGAGGATGATTTCGTGTGTGATCGGTTGATTCCTGGAATTAGCAGCAATGACATGAGGCGAAAGCTTTTGATGACCGAAGATTTAACATTGCAAAAAGCGATTGAAATGTGCAAACTGATTGAACAGACTTCTCTAAGAATGAAAAATTTTGTCGATTGAAGGTGACAACAAAGAAGCAGAAGGAGAAACACATGAGAGCAATAAGATTATATATACAAAAAACCAACACCTTCAAACAAGTCAACGATCCAAATTTGAATATAGTGCGCCATGTGATTATTACGGTTTCTCTCACGAGCGAGGTAAATGTTTGGCATATGGAAAAATATGCAGAAACTGTAGTCGAAGAAACCACTTCAGCTCAGTATGTAAAGCAACGTTAACGAGTATAAAAAAAAAGATTTGCAGGCAGTAATCATAGAAGGGGAAATGTTAATGCAGTTATAAACGACAGTTCATCGGATGACGAAATATTAATAGTGCAAACACTGGTACAGCTAAGAAGAACATTGTTAGAAAAAATTTAGATTTTGTTAAAGAGAACAGTGAATGCCAAGAAATTGAAAGTGTGAAATGTGTAATTGACACAGGGGCATCATGCAACATTATGAATGTAGATATATTTACACGATTAAAAGGCAAAAAGAAGACTTTTCGTATGAGCGAAGCTAAATTAAGTCATATTCTGAATCCAATCGGGGTAGGTAGTCTAAAATGTGTAGTAAATGGAGTTACCCATAACTTGTGTTTTCAAATTTTAAACACAAATTGTAATGTAATTATAGGAGCTACCGATTCAATAGAGATGAATATCATTCCAGTCAATGCTCTGATAGAGTATGAAAACGATTCGGCAAAAGCTATCTTAAAACAGTATGCGGATGTTTTTGAAGGTGAAGGTGTTATTGATGTGCCCATTAAATTAGAAGTCGATGAAAAGGTACCTCCTAAGCAAGATGTCCCAAGACGCATACCAGTATACCCTTATGGAATCAGCTTAGACAGAAACTGGAGGAATTGGAACAACGAGGAATCATTAGTAAAGTAGACCATCACACACCTTGGATATAAGCAATTTAGTTCCTATCAGACGCAATGAGAAATTTCGTATCTGTTTAGATCCTACATATCTGAACAAATCGCTTAAACGCTTTAATTATCAGATACCAACGATTGATGAAGCACTGCCTAATTTAAGTAAGGCGAAAGTCTTTAGTATTTTCGACGCAAAAATGGTTTTTGGCAGGTTCCATTGGATGAATCAAGCAAGGACTTGACAACATTCTGGACGCCTTTTGGAAGGATGCGCTGGAATTGCATGCCATTTGGAATAGCCCCTGCTCCGGAGTATTGGCAAATGGTTGTTCATGAGATTTTGAGTGGATTAATTGGAAATGGAATAGAAGTCATAGCAGATGATTTTCTTATATTTGGCAAAGGTGATTCTATTGACGAAGCCATTAGAGACCATAACAAAAATCTAAAATTGTTTTTGAGCCGATTGAGAAAACATAATCTGAAGTTAAATGGTAAGAAAACAAAGCTCTTGTTAAAACAGGTACCATATTTTGGACATCTTCTTACTCGGGAAGGCTTGAAAATTGTCAAATCAAAAGTCGTTGCGATTGTTAAAATGCCGGCACCAAAAAACAAAGCAGAAACACAAACTTTCATTGGGGTCTGTACATATCTTTCAAGATTTTTGCCTAATCTTTCTTTCGTTACAGAGCCATTACGAGAGATATGCCGAGAAAACAAAGAATGACAGTGGAGCGATAAGCAAGAAAATGCTTTTCGTCATTAGAAGGTTAGTTAGTTAGTTAGTTATGATAGTTTCGGCTCCCGTTTTGAAATATTATGATGTTAATGAAGATGTAACACTGCAGTGTGATGCCAGCCAATATGCACATAGAGCTGTTTTGATGCAGGAAGGGCACCCCGTAGCTTTTGCATCACGAACGATGACGAAGACTGAACAACAGTATGCTCAAATAGAAAAATAGTGTCTGGCTGTGCTGTTTGGTTTTAAGCGATTTGACCAGTACCTTTGAGGTAGACGGAATATAACAGTAGAAAGTGACTACTTGCCATTAAAAGCCATTTTTCAGAAACCAATTCTAAAAACACCAAGACGTTTGCAAAGAATGAGATTAAGTCTACAAAGATATCATTTCGATTTGGTGTACAAAAAAGGAAAGCATATGTATATTGCGGATGCCTTATCTCGGTCGGCACTCAATTTCGGAAGGTTCAGAGAAAGATGAAGTATACCAATTCTAAGAGATTGAGAAACTAATGATGGAAATGGCAGAGATAAATGTAATTAAAGAAATACAAGACGTACACATTATGGAGCAACGGATTGAGCAAATAAAAATGGAAACATAAACAGACACAACACTTCATAAATTAACAAAAATAGTTCTCCATGAATGGCCGACAGAAGCTAGCAGATTGAAACCGGAATTGAAACATTACTGGACATTCAGAGAGGAAATTACAACGCAAGATGATCAACTATTCAAAGGAGATAGAATAATCATTCCATTAAGTCTTCGGCCATTAATTCTTAAACGTATACACTACAACCACCAAGGAATAGAAGCATGTATGAAGAAGGCTCGAGATGCTGTTTACTGGCCGAATATTAATCATCAAGTGAAAGACATGTGTTCTACCTGTGAAATTTGCCTGGCTAACCAGCCCAACCAACGAAGCCCGTCTTTACAATGTCCAGTTTTACCCGACTTACCCTTTCAACGAGTCGGTTTAGATATTTTTGAAAGCACACTAGGTAATGCTAAACAAATTTTTTTGATAACTGTCGATTTTTTTTCAGATTTCTTTGAAGTTGATGAGATATCTTCAATGACGACACACTCAATCATAACAGTCTGCAAGAAAAACTTTAGCAGACATGCCATACCACAGATCGTTACTACAGATGGAGGAACACCGTTTATAAGCGAACAATTTCAAAGTTTCGCAAAACAATGGGAATTTCAACATACAAGAAGTTCTCCGCATCACCAACAAGGAAATGGCAAAGCCGAGTCGGCGGTAAAAATAACAAAGAACCTGATGAAGAAAGCCAAACAATCTGGAAACTGCTTTTGGAAAATGCTTCTAGACCATCGAAACACCATCAATCACATTGGAACTAGCCCCGTACAACGGCTAATGTCTAGAAGAACAAGATGCTCCGTTCCAGTCATACAAACAAAATTACGACCAGAAACCCAAAATGATGTCAAGGAACAAATTGTTCAGAGTAGAAAATTAGCTAAGAAGTACTACGATAGAAAGTGTGCTGTTTTACCCAAGTTAGAGATGAGACAGGACGTGATGGTACAATTAAAGAAGTCTCGCGATAACGTGTGGTCCAAAGGAGTAGTAGTTAATCCAGTCACGGAAAGGGCAGCTATAGTTCGAGTAGGTGATACAGAATATTAACGAAATCGCCAGCATATTCAAAACATCCCTGCTTTAATTTCACCGCCATTGAATGAATCAACAAACCAAACAAGAGAACATCAGCTTCAAAGTTCACCAGAGACCTTGCCACATGAACCTAAAGGACTCTTTACAGCACAAAGAAAAACAAAACGGATAATGAAGGTACCAAAAGGATATGCGATGTAAGATGAGATATACAAAAAAAAATATATGTATTTTGAATTTATATGTAATTTAATATTTTTGTTCAAAACTTGAATTCTAAATTTCATATTATTTTATATAAAAAAAACATAAAGTATTAAAATAGAAAAGGGGAGATATTGTAGTATATGCGTATGCATATTATGAACACATAGTTACATATATGCATATAGCAACTCTCCATGTAAATAATATTTTATATACATATTATGCATACCTACTCTATATAATATTGAATTATCTTACAGTCAGTTGTTAACAAACTCCCAAATATTAAAGACGTGTTTTTACTTGAATCCAGGAACATAACAAGAAGCAAATCGAAATTTTATCACAAAGGTCAACCGATGACACTGTTGTTGTGCATTTTCCTTCAGATGAAAACCAACAAGATTGAATATGCAACACAAACATGTCGGGGTCTTCTCGATCTTAACGAAAATACAGATTTTTCTGTTAAAACATCACGAGAATTCACAAACCGCCATACGAATAAAACTACAATGGTTTTAAAATTGAAAAACTCTGAAACTGTCAACAAAATCATCAACGCTACTTCTAAGCTAAAGAGCACTGGTATCTATATTCATAGTGAGCAGTCATTGGCTATACCGAAAAAAAAGGAATGCCCTTTTCGAAAATAAAAGAAGTCTCACTGAATAAAATCCGAACACGGTTATTAAGATTAAAGGAGCAAAGATGCAAATCGACAAATTTATGTTTACATTTGATTCATTCTGAGGTTTTAAAACTAAACAAGAGCTTGAATACGTCAGAACGAATTTTGGAGACGATGCAACGTGTTTCTTTGACTTTATTTATTTATTTATTTATTTAGCTTAATACAAGCAATCTTAAATCTAGTCTTAAATCTATAGTGGATTTTTCGTTGTTGTTTTTTTTTTTTTGGTTTTTTCGGTTTTTTCTTTTTATTTTTTTTTTTTTTTTATTCGTTTTTTTTTTTATCTGACCACAATGAGCTGTACAGCTTTTTGTATATTTCAAAAAAAAAAAAACAGCCACGAGTTTATTATTCACTGTATATAATAATTATATATAGTTTTCTTTTAATTAATAATTTTTTTCGCGACACAAATAAGCACTAAAAACTTCAATATATTTTTCCGGCTTCTTTTTTCTTCATATAAATTGAAACGTCAAAAATGCTGTACGTGAAAAGTTAAAAGTTGGCGAACCTTTGCGGCTCCGTCTGCAGTTGCGTTCCATTCTGCTCGTAGCATTGGTTTTGTGTGTATTTAATATTTTGACAGATGTTCCAGCTCCGGCTGCGGCTCCGTCGCATTGTGTTCAGCCAGTTAGTCGATCTTCATAGGGGGGTAAGATGAGATTATCAGACCATGGAAGACCACGAAGGGCAAATCGTAGAAATCTGCGTTGCACGACTTCAATTCTTTGGGAATGAGAGTTCTAATATGGCGACCAAGCTTGGCTAGCGTATTCAAGGAGGGGTCTAACAAATGTTATGTAAAGAGACTTAGTGACATAACCCGAGTAGCACAGAATTCGATTTATAACAAGAATTTGTTATACTTGTGTTTTGTTTAAGTAATCTGCAACATTATTTGTTGTAACTCAGTTTCTCAATTGTTTATCAAAAAACAGATGTAACTTTGTGAATTAAAATGCTACAAATCGGTTTCGCAAAGGTTTGAACTTGTTTCAAAAAAACTGAAGTTGTTATTAAAAGGTTATAAGCAAGTCAAACATTTGAAAGTTGATAAAAAGTTATTATTACATCTATTTAATTTTTGTTTCGTCATCTTCTAACGTAAATATTAAAATAACTTTCTTGCGACAATCTATAAAAACATTTGGGTAACTTTAATATAACTTACAATTAAGAAGGGGGAAATAAATAACAAAAACATTTTTGTAACGTTTTTACTCTTAAAATGTTTATTTTAACAGAATTTCTATGAACAAGTTTATACAATATATATATAACAATAAGTTATTTTATTCGGTGTTGTCTATTCGCAATACGAACAAAATTATGTATATTACATATAATGAAATACATCATTCCTTGAATAGCACATGGTTTTTTCAAAGAAATTTGCATAAATCTTCACCATTGTTTTTTTTTTAATTACATTTCAAACATCTTGTTACATATTAACAACATCAAAACAAAGATGGAACTCTAAATGTGTTTTGTTATGTCGTCGTTTTGTTATATTTGGCATAACACGAATGCAACAAACAAATTTTTAAAATAAACATCGTTTAAACTAAGTTGAAACATAACTGCTTGTATTTTTGTATGGTTGGAGACTTTGTTATATTTTGGACATTAAAACAAATAGGTAACCAAAGTACTAGAATTAACAAAAAAAACATTACATTTGTTTTGTATTTAAAACAAAACTTCAACATTTCTTCAGATTCAAGTGATGTTGAAGTTGAGTTTCTAGAACTAATAACGTTGCAATTACGTTTTACGTTGACCTTTTGGGTATCAAAGTTGTAATAAGTTATAATGATATTTTATAACTGTTAGTGGTATATTTTTATTTACTAAATTTAAATTTAAATCAACCATGAAAAGTAAACAAACAAAAATTATTGCTTGGACATGAAAAGAGTTACTATACATGGCAGAGTTGCCGCTGGATTGAAAAATTGTGCCAAGTAAGATTAAACAATCCGTAGATTTTAAGATGACCATAATAAACATAACGAAAATAAAAAAATTATATTGCATGTCTTGTCATATAGAACACAAGTAGGTAAGGGGGCGCCTGAAGCCGGGAATTTTTTGTGAAAGTGTGTCGCGTGCCAAAGACGTCGGTAGGCTTTGTAGTTGGATGAAAGAGGCCGCCGGTCTTATCAGTATGTGGTCGTGGTGCCAAAGAGTGTGACCGTGGTTGTATGTCTTATCAGTGTTTTATGTTAATGGGTGATAGAGTGTTTGAATAGAAATGTGTGTGTGTGTGCAAGATGTTTTTTTAATCAAAGAGTGTGACGGGGAGACCGTGGTTGTATGTCAGTGTTTTATGTTAATGGGTGATAGAGTGTTTGAATAGAAATGTGTTTATGTTAATGGGTGATAGATTGCTTGAATAGAAATGTGTGTGTGTGACAAAGATGTTTTTTTTTAATCTGCCCATTGAATAGTTATTTGGAATTTCAAAACAGGAAGTTAATGGGAGAGAGCTTGAATAGAAATGCGTCATGATTGTGTGGGAAAGGTGTATATTTTTTTATCTGAATTATTGTTGTGGTTTGGAATAATTAAAAATAATGTTTAACTAATTGGAATTTCAACATTAGACGTACAACATTTAAGATAATATTAAACCTTTTTCTATTTATCTGGAAATGAATATAAAGAAAAAAGAAAATCATAGAGATACACAGGCAGTTGATCGTGTTAAAGACAATCGCAGAGATATACAAGCAAATGCGGGTGATAGATTTCTTGAATAGAAATTTGTGTGTGACAAAGATGTTTTTTTTTAATCTGCCCATTGAATAGCTAATTGGAATTTCAAAACAGGAAGTTAATGGGGTGATAGAGAGCTTGAATAAAAATGCGTCATGATTGTGTGGGAAAGGTGTATATTTTTTATCTGAATTATTGTTGTGGTTTGGAATAATTAAAAATAATGTTTAACTAATTGGAATTTCAACATTAGACGTACAACATTTAAGATAATCTTAAACCTATTTCTATTTATCTGGAAATGAATATAAAGAAAAAAGAAAATCATAGAGATACATAGGCAGTTGATCGTGTTACTGGAAATGGATATAAAGAAAAAAGAAAATCATAGAGATACACAGGCAGTTGATCGTGTTAAAGACAATCGCAGAGATATACAAACAATTGATCATGTTAAAGACAATCGCAGAGATATACAAACAATTGATCATGTTAAAGACAATCGCAGAGAACAGGTAATTGAACGTGTTAAAGACAATCGCAGAGATATACAAGCAAATGAACGTGTTAAAGACATTCGTAGAGATATACAGTCAATTGAACATGTTAAAGACAGTCGTAGAGATATACAGGCTGTTGAACATGTTTATGACGTATTTCAATCACATATAACTTAATATATATATCTATATATATACAAATGAGATATTAATAAATAAAAAAAATTTATAAATTTTACAGTTGAGTGTGTTTTCTAATAGTTTATGATAAACCCTTGAATAGTAAGCATCTTTTTAAAAATGTTGTTTTTCCCGGTCGTTTTATGTCTGATACCCTTACTGTCTTTTGCTTTACCCATACCAGTGGATATAAATTTACAACAATCAAACATAACTGACAATCTTTCTTTTTCCTTGAGTCTACCTAATAATGATACTGTGCAGATAGGATTATCGTTTCGTTTGTTAACCTATACTAATGGTAAAAATTTACCTAATATCACAAAAACGGGTACAACACCATTTCAAAATGATGCATCAGATAATACAGCAGTGACGTCAACAACAGCAAGAGCGATAAATAAAATTTTGGATGATAAAAAAATAACCGTAGATGAAGCAATCGAGAGTTTTAGGCAAGACTTGATTAAAAAAGAAACTGAAATATCAGGAATTATACAAAGTAAAGAGGTTTTTTATAGACATTTCAAGCTTGAGTTTGATGAAGATAAGGCGCTAACTATTCGATGTTCGTATGATAGCAATTATAATTTGCGTACACTCAGCATTAAATGTTACGAGTATCATGAATATGAAACTGAGAGAGTTTTAAGCAATGGAGAAGTTGAGGTCTTTATGAAGGAGGATCTCGAATATAAATCTGATGTTGAATTATTGAATTTCAAATCATTAAAACAAGCATACCATATGAATATCTCTTAAGAAAAAAAAAATGTATTTATAAATGTCAATAAATATTTAATATTTAAAAAAAACAAAAGATGTGATATTTATTTATTTTTAGGGAAAGGTATCCAGGAGTTGTGATCGGATGAAAAACCAAGCCATTTTACAAATAATCGATCTTTTTTCCTTTGAAGCACTTCTTCGATTAGATATGTATCGGGAAACTTAGTTTTCTGTAGTTCAAGCTCATAAAATCCGCCTTTAATGGGATGCCCTTGGTGATCTTTCAATAGATACGTTATTGGATTTGAGCGTTGTACTTTGGATATTTTAAAGATTTCTGTGGTCCAATTCGGTGTGTACCCTTTATCGAAAACATGTTTGTATTTACTAATTCTGACAAAATCCCCAGTTTTAAACTTCGGAGTAGTATGTATTTTGATACGATTATAAATCTTGGAGAGCAATATTTTTTCATTTGAAACATTAACTTCAGATGGTGTCATTTTTATCGTACGGTGTTTGGAATTATTGTACGTTTTTGTCAGTTGTTCTATAATATCAATCCAACGATATGAACCATTTAAACTGAATTCTTTCCACATCCAAGTTTTCAAGGTACGATTAAATCGTTCAACAATCGATGCTTTTAGAACACTAAATGTAGAGTAATGGTTGATTTGAAATTTTTTCATAAGTTTTTGAAAAGATGCATTGAAAAATTCTTTCCCATCATCTGTTTGTAAATTTTTAGGGTGACGACCTTTATTAAATATATCTTATATAGCCTGAGTAACACTCGTTCCTGTTTTATTTTTAATAGGAGTCGTCCAAGCAAATTTAGAAAATGTATCAATAACTGTGAGAAGATATCGATAATTTTCGTTTTACGGTGGGAATACACAACCATCACGACTAGGTCAGCCTGCCATAAATCATCTAGACACTTAATAATTACTCGTCTTTTTGGGGAATTCCTTCGAGCAGGATTATGTAGTTCTTCGACAGCATTTCTTTGATTCATCTTTTTATTGAATGATAAAAAAACAAAGTGTTTATTCTTCTTATGTACGTTTATTAATTTAAAGTATTTCTAATAATAATTTAAAGTTTTGATCAGACTATTTAAACCTTTTTATACAGAGACATAATTTTTTGTATTCTTAACATCATATTTTCAAGCATGTAACAAGCACACGTATCTGGTCCATCCTGACATAAGTTTGAAGACCATGGACAGTTATTAAAATGACAGCCATGTTTTGAGGTTATGGTAGATACATTCATAAATCTTTTCAAGAAGACTACACTATCCAAAAGATCATCGTGATGCACATCCGATATATTTTGATGATTTGTTTTCAAAAATTGCAAAATTTCATCAAAAATTAAAAAAGTATCTATGCTAGACATATTTTTTTTTGAAATGTTACACTTAGGTGTTATGTCAAAGACTGAAGTTAATTTAAATTTTAGGTTTTCCTTAAGTTAAAATATCAGATTTTTCTTTTTTTTTATTATTATTATTATTAGTTGTGTCAAACAGTAGTTTCTCAAAAAGAAAATGCATTAAAGAGAATACCTAAACACTTCTTGATTTAACTTTACAACTTTATTAAGTACAAATATATTATATCTATT
This sequence comes from Epistrophe grossulariae, assembly GCA_929447395.1. Taxonomy (NCBI): domain Eukaryota; kingdom Metazoa; phylum Arthropoda; class Insecta; order Diptera; family Syrphidae; genus Epistrophe; species Epistrophe grossulariae. Next base: position 49,017,074 of record OV839569.1, read on the forward strand.
TAAATATTAAAAAATACTTTCAAATTATGTTATTTTTTATGTTTGTTTTGTATTGGTTAATAAAAAGATTGAAAGAAACAAAAAAAAATGTTTTTAGAAAGCTATATTTTATAAAGAAATTTTAGGATAGTAAAATGTTAATGTTTTGTTATGTCATAATGTAATTGGTAAAAAATATAAGTTTAAGAAATAAAATATTGTAAATATGGAATTTTATAATTATAAATAGGAATATGGTTTCTTACTTTATATTTTGTTCTAATTTTGTTACAAAAAGTTTAATTTAGTTATTAAAAAAGGCATTTTTCCATATGAGTATGTTACATCAGCTCAGAAACTTGAAGAGACTAAGCTTCCACCAAAGTCATCCTTTTATAGTGCTTTGAATTCATCAAATATAATTGACAGTGATTATTTACATGCTCAGAGAGTATGGGATTCTTTCAATATTAAAACACTAGGAGAATACAGCGATATTTATTTGAAAACCGATGTGTTGCTTCTAGCTGATATTTTTGAAAACTTTCGTGATGTATGTATTAAAACTTATGATCTCGATCCATGTCAATTTTATACAGCGCCTGGTCTTAGCTGGGATACTATGTTGAAAAGCACCAAAGTGGAATTAGAACTTTTTATGGATATCGATATGATCCATTTTATACAAAAAGGCATAAGAGGAGGGTTAAGTCAATGTAGCGGTAGACACGCTGTGGCTAATAATAAGTATAAGGAAAACTTTGATGAAACAAAAAAATCAACGTTTTTAGGATATTTCGATGCAAATAATTTGTATGGATGGGGAATGAGTCAATATCTGCCAATCAATAAATTCCGATGGTTAAATGATGAGGAATTAAATAATTTAAATATAGAATCAATAACCGATGATTCTAGTAAAGGTTACATATTATGTGTAGATTTAGATTACCCTGAATATTTACATGATTTACACAATGATCTACCATTTTGTCCTGAAAACTTGAAACCTCCGTATACAAGTTCAAAGAATACAAAATTAATTGCAAATGAAATTAACAAAACCCGATATGTTATTCATTATAGAAATTCGAAACAATGCCTATCAAACGGTTTAATATTGAAAAAAGTTCATAAAGTTCTAGAATTTAACCAAAGTGCCTGGTTAAAATCGTACATCGATCTAAATACACATTTCAGAACCATATCCACTAATGAATTCGAAAAAGATTTTTATAAATTGATGAATAATAGTGTTTTTGGGAAAACAATGGAAAATGTGGATAAAAGAGTTGATGTGAAAATCATCACAAAATGGGATAATATTGGTAAAAGTACTGGAGCAAATTCCTTAATAAGTAAACCAAATTTCCACAGTATATCAATAATACACGAGAACTTAGTAATAATTCAAATGAATCGATTAAAGATTAAATATGATAAGCCGATTTATGTTGGATTTTCTATTCTAGATTTATCAAAAACCTTAATGTACGACTTTCACTATAATTTTATGAAAGTTAAGTACGGTGATAAGTTACATCTTTTATATACTGATACCGATTCGCTTATTTATGAGTTTGAAACAGAGGATTTGTATAATGATATAAACCAAAATTTGAATTATTTTGATACAAGTGACTATCCAGAGGATAATCAATAGACAATAAAACATTCCAAGAGTGTACAAAAAAGTCGTAGGAAAATTTAAAGATGAGTGTTCATGTAAATTATTACTGGAATTCGTAGGTACAAAAGCAAAATCATATTGTATTGTTACTGAAGATGACATAGTTAAACAAATTAAAGGAGTAAAAAAAAATATTGTAGCAAATCAAATAACTTTAAATAATTTTAGAGACTGTATGAATAATCCGTCTTCATCCGTATTAAAAAAAAATGCATTATTTTAGGAGTAAAAAACACTTTACATATACTCAGTTAGTAAACAAGATAAGTTTTACTGCCGATGATGATAAGAGATTAGTTATCCCAAATTCATCAAAAACTTTAGCTTGGGGTAATAAACGTGTAGATGATTATTATTTTATTTAAAAATAGTTTAAGATAATATTATTCTTCCTTCTCTCTTTAAAAAAAAATCTATGAAACATTGTATTTTATATATTATGTATTATACGTTCATATTTATTTTGTAAATGTTTTAAAATTAAAAGAAAATGCATTAAAGAGAATATCTAAACACTTCTTGATTTAACTTTACAACCCTATTGAGTGAAAATATATTATATCTATTTAAATATTAAAAAATACTTTCAAATTATGTTATAGTTTATGTTTTATTTTGTATTGGTTGATAAAAAGATTGAAAGAAACAAAAAATTTTTTAAGAAAGCTATATTTTATAAAGAAATTTTAGGATAGTAATATGTTAATGTTTTGTTATGTCATAATGTACCTAATGATATCACTTTGGTAAAAAATATAAGTTTAAGAAATAAAATATTGTAAATATGGAATTTTATAATTATAAATAGGAATAAGGTTTCTTACTTTATATTTTGTTCTAATTTTGTTATATATATATATTAGTGAAAAGAAAAGATACAATAAATTCAATTAAAAAACAAAACAAATACAAATCTTCTTTTTAATACTTCTGGACTTTAATATTGCAGCAGTTGGTGATGTTATGTATTGCAGCTTTGAAAATGAAACTACAGCAGTGGGAAGACATATCAAGAATAAGTAAACATATTTTAAAATTTTGTCTACCCAAAATTTTATTTCATAATAATTCCTTCGTATAATGACGCTTAAAGTTCTTATTACAAACTGATTTAAACATTTGTACATGGATATAATGTGATTTAATATCAAAACGTTAGTTTGATTCAAATGCATTTAATAAGGAACAAACAAATTTTAAATATCAGTTCGTTTTTGGTGGCATTTCATCTTCATACCCATTGTGTAGATAGGATTTCGAAGGCTTAAACTCACAAGAAAAAGATAAGTGCTTATAAAATAAGCCAAGTTTCCTGCATAGTTTTTTAGTCAATTAAACATTATATTTGGTCTGTTTGGTAACGTGAAATTTCTTGCGAATTTGCACAAATTTTCACAAAATTTCACAATTTGCTGTCAAAACCCATAAAAAAACTCAGTTTTTGGGAAATTTGTTGAAAAAAAAGTTACCAAACAGGCATATTATATATGAACTATTCAACAAACTACAAAACGTAAACGTATTAAGACAGGCCCAGTTTTGAAACCGAAGAGCATCGGGTTTTGCATTTATTTGTTTTAATAACACTTCTTTACATTGTCAGTCATTCCCAGGTTTTGCTTTGCTTTAGGAACTTTATCCCCTAGTAGTTTTTAAAATTTATGAACACTATATTTTTTTTTTTATAAAATGCGGTTGCTTACTCCAATTTTGTACGTGGTATAACTACCTTCGTTCTGTCGTTAAATAGTCCATGATCTCTAATTTACCAAGCTCTTCTTGTTTTTAATACAAGGTGTTGTATATGGGAATAATATTACTGTTTTGAACAGAACAGGTCCAGTTAATACAGAACAGGTCCAGTTTATACAGAACAGATCCGGTTTATACAGAACAGGTCAGTTTTAAACAGAACAGGTCAGTTTGTGAATAAAACACCTTGGTGGCTCAGCGGCTCAGAAGTGGAAATGAGAAACCAAAAGATCAAATTTTGGAAGCCCAACGGCTTAGCGGCTCAAAGGCTTGGCGGCTCAGCGAGTATATACATTCAGAACCCAAAATTCACGTTTAGAACGCAAAAATCACGTTCAGAACTCAAAATTTACGTTTAGAACCTAAAAATTCACGTTTAAAACGCAAAAAAAAAAAACACGTTTAGAACGCAAAATTTAGGTTTAGAACCCGAAAATTCACGTTTAGAACGCAAAAATTCACATTTAGAACGCAAAAAATCACGTTAAGAACGTAAAATTCACGTTTAGAACGCATAATTTACGTTTAAAACCCAAAAAATTCACGTTTAGAATGCAAAAAATCACGTTTAGAACGTAAAACTCACGTTTAGGACGCAAAATTTACATTTAGAACCCAAAATTCACATTTAGAACGCAAAAAATTCAAGAACGTAAAACTCACGTTCAGAACGCAAAGTTTACGTTCAAAATCTTAAGTTGATGTTAAATACCCACGTTCAGTGTAGTGCAGTGTAGTGAGAAAAGCGGCTCAAGGAATACTTAAATAAAAAGACATTGTTTGTTTTTATATTTTTTTCTTTTTTTTTATTCAATCTGGTTTACATTTCCATTTCAGCTCCTATTTTGTAATGACCCCACGTCAGTATGATTTTTGCGTTCTAAATGTGAATTTTGGGTTCTGAATGTATATACTCGCTGAGCCGCCAAGCCTTTGAGCCGCTAAGCCGTTGGGTTTCCAAAATTTGATCTTTTGGTTTCTCATTTCCACTTCTGAGCCGCTGAGCCGCCAAGGTGTTTTATTCACAAACTGACCTGTTCTGTTTAAAACTGACCTGTTCTGTATAAACCGGATCTGTTCTGTATAAACTGGACCTGTTCTGTATTAACTGGACCTGTTCTGTTCAAAACAGTAATATTATTCCCATATACAACACCTTGTATTAAAAACAAGAAGAGCTTGGTAAATTAGAGATCATGGACTATTTAACGACAGAACGAAGGTAGTTATACCACGTACAAAATTGGAGTAAGCAACCGCATTTTATAAAAAAAAAAATATAGTGTTCATAAATTTTAAAAACTACTAGGGGATAAAGTTCCTAAAGCAAAGCAAAACCTGGGAATGACTGACAATGTAAAGAAGTGTTATTAAAACAAATAAATGCAAAACCCGATGCTCTTCGGTTTCAAAACTGGGCCTGTCTTAATACGTTTACGTTTTGTAGTTTGTTGAATAGTTCATATATAATATGCCTGTTTGGTAACTTTTTTTTCAACAAATTTCCCAAAAACTGAGTTTTTTTTCTATGGGTTTTGACAGCAAATTGTGAAATTTTGTGAAAATTTGTGCAAATTCGCAAGAAATTTCACGTTACCAAACAGACCAAATATAATGTTTAATTGACTAAAAAACTATGCAGGAAACTTGGCTTATTTTATAAGCACTTATCTTTTTCTTGTGAGTTTAAGCCTTCGGAATCCTATCTACACAATGGGTATGAAGATGAAATGCCACCAAAAACGAACTGATATTTAAAATTTGTTTGTTCCTTATTAAATGCATTTGAATCAAACTAACGTTTTGATATTAAATCACATTATATCCATGTACAAATGTTTAAATCAGTTTGTAATAAGAACTTTAAGCGTCATTATACGAAGGAATTATTATGAAATAAAATTTGGGTAGACAAAATTTTAAAATATGTTTACTTATTCTTGATATGTCTTCCCACTGCTGTAGTTTCATTTTCAAAGCTGCAATACATAACATCACCAACTGCTGCAATATTAAAGTCCAGAAGTATTAAAAAGAAGATTTGTATTTGTTTTGTTTTTTAATTGAATTTATTGTATCTTTTCTTTTCACTAATATATATATATATAACAAAATTAGAACAAAATATAAAGTAAGAAACCTTATTCCTATTTATAATTATAAAATTCCATATTTACAATATTTTATTTCTTAAACTTATATTTTTTACCAAAGTGATATCATTACTTTCTTTCTTTAATTTCTTTCAATTATTTGTTTAATGGTGTATCATTATCTCGTGTAAACTATATGTCTGTCCTTGGTGTGTCATTTGATGGCAAACTTAAGTTCATACAACACATAAACTCTATAACTAATAAGGCCAATTCAATTCTTGGTTGGATTAAGAGAGAGTCAAAACAATTTTCTGATCCTTTTGTTATAAAACAACTTTTCATAACATTTGTTCGGCCAATTCTAGAATACGCAAGTCAGGTCTGGGCACCCATAAAGCCAGGCTAGAGCTGGTCCAAAAAAGGTTCCTAAGATTTGCACTTAGGGGGTTAGGATGGGATAATCCCTACGATCTTCCACCTTACCACCATAGACTTAAACTTATTGATATGCCGAGTCTTGAGAGCAGACGTTCTTATTTATGTTTTGTCTTCATTTTTAAATTAATAAATGGAAATATAGACTCTTTGCACCTTCTGTCTCGTATAAACTTTAATGTTCCCCAAAGAAACCTGAGGAATTTGACCGATTGCATACATATCTCAAACTATCGGACCAACTATGAACAATTTTCTCCTTTAAATAGAATTTTTAAATTATTTAATTATTTCAATGATAAATATATCAATTTGTTTGATCAAAGAATAAATTTGTCGAGTAAATTCAAGTTAACTTTTTTTGCCAACTATTCATAATCTGTATATAAACTCTTTGTAAATTCTTTGTAAAGCTAGTACTTAGCTGAGTTAAATAAATAAATAAATAAATTACATTATGACATAACAAGACATTAACATTTTACTATCCAAAAATTTCTTTATAATATATAGCTTTCTAAAAACATTTTTTGTTTCTTTCAATCTTTTTATCAAATAATACAAAATAAAACATAAACTATAACATAATTTGAAAGTATTTTTTAATATTTAAATAGATATAATATATTTTCACTTAATAGGGTTGTAAAGTTAAATCAAGAAGTGTTTAGGTATTCTCTTTAATGCATTTTCTTTTAATTTTAAAACATTTACAAAATAAATAAAATAACGTATAATGCATAATATATAAAATACAATGTTTCATAGATTTTTTTTAAAGAAAGAAGGAAGAATAATATTATCATAAACTATTTTTAAATAAAATAATAATCATCTACACGTTTATTACCCCAAGCTAAAGTTTTTGATGAATTTGGGATAACAAATCTCTTATCATCATCGGCAGTAAGACTTATCTTGTTTACTAACTGAGTATATATAAAGTGTTTTTTACTCCTAAAATAATGCATTTTTTTTAATACGGATGAAGACGGATTATTCATACAGTCTCTAAAATTATTTAAAGTTATTTGATTTGCTACAATATTTTTTTTTACTCCTTTAATTTTTTTAACTATATCATCTTCAGTAACAATACAATAGGATTTTGCTTTTGTACCTACGAATTCCAGTAATAATTTACCTGAACACTCATCTTTAAATTTTCCTACGACTTTTTTGTTCACTCTTGGAATGTTGTATTGATTATCCTCTAGATAGTCACTTGTATCAAAATAATTCAAATTTTGGTTTATATCATTATACAAATCCTCTGTTTCGAACTCATAAATAAGCGAATCGGTATCAGTATATAAAAGATGTAACTTATCACCGTACTTAACTTTCATAAAATTATAGTGAAAGTCGTACATTAAGGTTTTTGATAAATCTAGAATAGAAAATCCAACATAAATCGGCTTATCATATTTAATCTTTAATCGATTCATTTGAATTATTACTAAGTTCTCGTGTATTATTGATATACTGTGGAAATTTGGTTTACTTATTAAGGAATTTGCTCCAGTACTTTTACCAATATTATCCCATTTTGTGATGATTTTCACATCAACTCTTTTATCCACATTTTCCATTGTTTTCCCAAAAACACTATTATTCATCAATTTATAAAAATCTTTTTCGAATTCATTAGTGGATATGGTTCTGAAATGTGTATTTAGATCGATGTACGATTTTAACCAGGCACTTTGGTTAACCCTAGTTTACGGCACGCAAAATAATGCAATAACCAAACTTGGGGTTCGCGCGAACCCCAAAGCTTTTATGCACCTCTAATTGTTCATTATCAACAATTTGATGCATTGTCTCTTTCTGTTATTGATTAAGGTGACAGTTGCGGTGTCTTTTTATGATAACACGTGTTTGGTTTTGCCAAAATATAATAAAAATTGTTGAAAATAGTGAAACAAAATTTTAAGTTACCAAAAAGTAAGTTGTAAAATTTTGTATTATAAATAATTGTAAAACTTATATATTGTTTGTATATTTCAGTGTCTAATTTAGATAGATTATTGAGAAATTATAATAGAGGTGATGAAAAAGAAAGAGCAATTGCATTGAGAGCAATGTTAGACCTTGATGTTTGGTTAAAATATTTTTTTTTTTTTTCCATTTTAAGTCGCATGAACCCCAAGTTTGGTTTGTGACTTTTTTTCAGAAAAAAATTCCAGAAAATTATATAAAACCGCTTTTATGGAAAAAAGACAAAAAACGTAAACAAAAATGAATTTCGTTCACTGAGTTTTCATCCCAGGTCGAAAAAACGATTTAGAAAAAAGTTATAAACATTTAAACATGCGTTGGGGTTCGCACGAACCCCAATCCGTAAACTAGGGTTAAATTCTAGAACTTTATGAACTTTTTTCAATATTAAACCGTTTGATAGGCATTGTTTCGAATTTCTATAATGAATAACATATCGGGTTTTGTTAATTTCATTTGCAATTAATTTTGTATTCTTTGAACTTGTATACGGAGGTTTCAAGTTTTCAGGACAAAATGGTAGATCATTGTGTAAATCATGTAAATATTCAGGGTAATCTAAATCTACACATAATATGTAACCTTTACTAGAATCATCGGTTATTGATTCTATATTTAAATTATTTAATTCCTCATCATTTAACCATCGGAATTTATTGATTGGCAGATATTGACTCATTCCCCATCCATACAAATTATTTGCATCGAAATATCCTAAAAACGTTGATTTTTTTGTTTCATCAAAGTTTTCCTTATACTTATTATTAGCCACAGCGTGTCTACCGCTACATTGACTTAACCCTCCTCTTATGCCTTTTTGTATAAAATGGATCATATCGATATCCGTAAAAAGTTCTAATTCCACTTTGGTGCTTTTCAACATAGTATCCCAGCTAAGACCAGGCGCTGTATAAAATTGACATGGATCGAGATCATAAGTTTTAATACATACATCACGAAAGTTTTCAAAAATATCAGCTAGAAGCAACACATCGGTTTTCAAATAAATATCGCTGTATTCTCCTAGTGTTTTAATATTGAAAGAATCCCATACTCTCTGAGCATGTAAATAATCACTGTCAATTATATTTGATGAATTCAAAGCACTATAAAAGGATGACTTTGGTGGAAGCTTAGTCTCTTCAAGTTTCTGAGCTGATGTAACATACTCATATGGAAAAATGGCTTTTTTAATAACTAAATTAAACTTTTTGTAACAAAATTAGAACAAAATATAAAGTAAGAAACCATATTCCTATTTATAATTATAAAATTCCATATTTACAATATTTTATTTCTTAAACTTATATTTTTTACCAATTACATTATGACATAACAAAACATTAACATTTTACTATCCTAAAATTTCTTTATAAAATATAGCTTTCTAAAAACATTTTTTTTTGTTTCTTTCAATCTTTTTATTAACCAATACAAAACAAACATAAAAAATAACATAATTTGAAAGTATTTTTTAATATTTAAATAGATATAATATATTTGTACTTAATAAAGTTGTAAAGTTAAATCAAGAAGTGTTAAGGTATTCTCTTTAATGCATTTTCTTTTTGAGAAACTACTGTTTGACACAACTAATAATAATAATAATAAAAAAAAAGAAAAATCTGATATTTTAACTTAAGGAAAACCTAAAATTTAAATTAACTTCAGTCTTTGACATAACACCTAAGTGTAACATTTCAAAAAAAAATATGTCTAGCATAGATACTTTTTTAATTTTTGATGAAATTTTGCAATTTTTGAAAACAAATCATCAAAATATATCGGATGTGCATCACGATGATCTTTTGGATAGTGTAGTCTTCTTGAAAAGATTTATGAATGTATCTACCATAACCTCAAAACATGGCTGTCATTTTAATAACTGTCCATGGTCTTCAAACTTATGTCAGGATGGACCAGATACGTGTGCTTGTTACATGCTTGAAAATATGATGTTAAGAATACAAAAAATTATGTCTCTGTATAAAAAGGTTTAAATAGTCTGATCAAAACTTTAAATTATTATTAGAAATACTTTAAATTAATAAACGTACATAAGAAGAATAAACACTTTGTTTTTTTATCATTCAATAAAAAGATGAATCAAAGAAATGCTGTCGAAGAACTACATAATCCTGCTCGAAGGAATTCCCCAAAAAGACGAGTAATTATTAAGTGTCTAGATGATTTATGGCAGGCTGACCTAGTCGTGATGGTTGTGTATTCCCACCGTAAAACGAAAATTATCGATATCTTCTCACAGTTATTGATACATTTTCTAAATTTGCTTGGACGACTCCTATTAAAAATAAAACAGGAACGAGTGTTACTCAGGCTATATAAGATATATTTAATAAAGGTCGTCACCCTAAAAATTTACAAACAGATGATGGGAAAGAATTTTTCAATGCATCTTTTCAAAAACTTATGAAAAAATTTCAAATCAACCATTACTCTACATTTAGTGTTCTAAAAGCATCGATTGTTGAACGATTTAATCGTACCTTGAAAACTTGGATGTGGAAAGAATTCAGTTTAAATGGTTCATATCGTTGGATTGATATTATAGAACAACTGACAAAAACGTACAATAATTCCAAACACCGTACGATAAAAATGACACCATCTGAAGTTAATGTTTCAAATGAAAAAATATTGCTCTCCAAGATTTATAATCGTATCAAAATACATACTACTCCGAAGTTTAAAACTGGGGATTTTGTCAGAATTAGTAAATACAAACATGTTTTCGATAAAGGGTACACACCGAATTGGACCACAGAAATCTTTAAAATATCCAAAGTACAACGCTCAAATCCAATAACGTATCTATTGAAAGATCACCAAGGGCATCCCATTAAAGGCGGATTTTATGAGCTTGAACTACAGAAAACTAAGTTTCCCGATACATATCTAATCGAAGAAGTGCTTCAAAGGAAAAAAGATCGATTATTTGTAAAATGGCTTGGTTTTTCATTCGATCACAACTCCTGGATACCTTTCCCTAAAAATAAATAAATATCACATCTTTTGTTTTTTTTTAAATATTAAATATTTATTGACATTTATAAATACATTTTTTTTTTCTTAAGAGATATTCATATGGTATGCTTGTTTTAATGATTTGAAATTCAATAATTCAACATCAGATTTATATTCGAGATCCTCCTTCATAAAGACCTCAACTTCTCCATTGCTTAAAACTCTCTCAGTTTCATATTCATGATACTCGTAACATTTAATGCTGAGTGTACGCAAATTATAATTGCTATCATACGAACATCGAATAGTTAGCGCCTTATCTTCATCAAACTCAAGCTTGAAATGTCTATAAAAAACCTCTTTACTTTGTATAATTCCTGATATTTCAGTTTCTTTTTTAATCAAGTCTTGCCTAAAACTCTCGATTGCTTCATCTACGGTTATTTTTTTATCATCCAAAATTTTATTTATCGCTCTTGCTGTTGTTGACGTCACTGCTGTATTATCTGATGCATCATTTTGAAATGGTGTTGTACCCGTTTTTATGATATTAGGTAAATTTTTACCATTAGTATAGGTTAACAAACGAAACGATAATCCTATCTGCACAGTATCATTATTAGGTAGACTCAAGGAAAAAGAAAGATTGTCAGTTATGTTTGATTGTTGTAAATTTATATCCACTGGTATGGGTAAAGCAAAAGACAGTAAGGGTATCAGACATAAAACGACCGGGAAAAACAACATTTTTAAAAAGATGCTTACTATTCAAGGGTTTATCATAAACTATTAGAAAACACACTCAACTGTAAAATTTATAAATTTTTTTATTTATTAATATCTCATTTGTATATATATAGATATATATATTAAGTTATATGTGATTGAAATACGTCATAAACATGTTCAACAGCCTGTATATCTCTACGACTGTCTTTAACATGTTCAATTGACTGTATATCTCTACGAATGTCTTTAACACGTTCATTTGCTTGTATATCTCTGCGATTGTCTTTAACACGTTCAATTACCTGTTCTCTGCGATTATCTTTAACATGATCAATTGTTTGTATATCTCTGCGATTGTCTTTAACACGATCAACTGCCTTTGTATCTCTATGATTTTCTTTTTTCTTTATATTCATTTCCAGATAAATAGAAATAGGTTTAAGATTATCTTAAATGTTGTACGTCTAATGTTGAAATTCCAATTAGTTAAACATTATTTTTAATTATTCCAAACCACAACAATAATTCAGATAAAAAATATACACCTTTCCCACACAATCATGACGCATTTTTATTCAAGCTCTCTATCACCCCATTAACTTCCTGTTTTGAAATTCCAATTAGCTATTCAATGGGCAGATTAAAAAAAAACATCTTTGTCACACACACATTTCTATTCAAGAAATCTATCACCCGCATTTGCTTGTATATCTCTGCGATTGTCTTTAACACGATCAACTGCCTGTGTATCTCTATGATTTTCTTTTTTCTTCATATCCATTTCCAGTAACACGATCAACTGCCTGTGTATCTCTATGATTTTCTTTTTTCTTTATATTCATTTCCAGATAAATAGAAATAGGTTTAAGATTATCTTAAATGTTGTACGTCTAATGTTGAAATTCCAATTAGTTAAACATTATTTTTAATTATTCCAAACCACAACAATAATTCAGATAAAAAATATACACCTTTCCCACACAATCATGACGCATTTCTATTCAAGCTCTCTCCCATTAACTTCCTGTTTTGAAATTCCAAATAACTATTCAATGGGCAGATTAAAAAAAAACATCTTTGTCACACACACACATTTCTATTCAAGCAATCTATCACCCATTAACATAAACACATTTCTATTCAAACACTCTATCACCCATTAACATAAAACACTGACATACAACCACGGTCTCCCCGTCACACTCTTTGATTAAAAAAACATCTTGCACACACACACACATTTCTATTCAAACACTCTATCACCCATTAACATAAAACACTGATAAGACATACAACCACGGTCACACTCTTTGGCACCACGACCACATACTGATAAGACCGGCGGCCTCTTTCATCCAACTACAAAGCCTACCGACGTCTTTGGCACGCGACACACTTTCACAAAAAATTCCCGGCTTCAGGCGCCCCCTTACCTACTAACACATTTTGACGTTTCATGAATATTTCGTTCCAAATGTCAAGAGGCTTCCTAGAAATCGTGATTTTATGAAGCATTAAGAAAAAGGCAAACGAAATTATGTTTTTTAAGGGTTTTTTTTAATCCATTTTAATCGTAGCCATCTTTAGATGGAATTTGATGTTTGGCGTCTTGAAATATAGAAGACAAACTATGTTTCAAAGTTTCATGAATATTTCGTTCCAAATGTCATCAGGCTGCCTAGAAATCGAGATTTTATGAAGCATTAAGAAAAAGGCAAACGAAATTATGTTTTTAATGGTTTTTTAAATCCATTTTAATCGTAGCCATTTACAAAAACAACCCCCTAAAAGAAATTTATTTTCTAGAATTTGACATTTAATGGGGTTTCGAATAAAGAGAAAATTGATATTTTGACATTTAACGTAATTTCTGTTATAAAATTTGTGTTTTAAAAAATAAACAAAAAGTGAACTGCGGCAACTCTGGCGGACAAAGACCAAAGTTAAATGCAAGATTTTGCTTAATTTTTTCCCGCCAGAAAAAAAGAGATGGTTTTTTTAACATTAGAATTCTAGTTTCAGTAACGAAGATTAGAAAATATGATAAAAAACTATATTTCTCTGTTGTATAAACAATGTAAATTGGTTAAAATAAGGATTTTATAGCCTCAAGTGTCTACTTTGTTGTATCTTTGGTGTAATAACATGTAAGTTTTAAATTTAAGAGACAATGTTTTATTGAAATTTCCGACAACAAGCGCCATATTGTTCACAATATATTGCTTTTTTATTAGAATTTGATCTTAAATGCGAAATTTTTAAACTAATTTTTCCAGTTGGTATCACTATTTCCATAGTAAATTTCAATGGAAATCGCTGAAATATTCGTTTCGCATTGTAAATCACAAATATTTTTGCAACTTGAATGCCTAAATACAAACATGAATATTTTCTATTTTTCAAATTTTCGGCCAATTTTAATTTTTTGGGTGGCGCGTGAATTTTCTGGAAGTAAAACATCATTCTTTATGATAAAAATGGCATTTGTATTAGATTTTCCCTTCATAAATAACTAAAAATCGCATTTTAAGTCACAATATTAGAAGTTTTAATTTTTTTTCAACACTTTGAAGTTTATCTTTTTTATAACATCTCAAAGTTATCATACGTATTAAAAGAATTTGATTAATAACTTTTCAGAAACTTTTACAATGTTTTCGGAAACATTATTTATCATTATATTATAACATATAAGAGAACAGAAATAGTTAAAGTAATAGTAATAGAACACTTCTGCAATATTGATAAAGCTCATCTTCGAGTTCAATTAAAGTTTCACAATTATAATATTAAGTTACATGTATGATGTAACATTTCTTAGTTCAAATAACTTTTATAAAACTGAGAAACGACAAAATTGAACTTAAATAAAACCCAAATACAACAAGTTTGTTGTAAATGAGAGGGGAAATGCGGCTATTTGGGTTACACAATTGTACTATAAAATGTTTCTGAAATAAATGGACAACAACTTGATTGTTTTACTGTTGTTATATCTACCAAATGAAAACCCGTCTGTGCTACTCGGAAAGGGTTCGTGAATTCCTTAGACCAACGTTTTATTAACCCTGTTAATTATGTGATCATAATGGGCACGAAAGTTTAACTGAGTGTCGCAAATAATTCCCAAGTCTCGAATAGAGGAAACAAATGGAATAGCAACATCGTAAAAGCAATATGTTCGGGATGGTAGGGGTAATCGCTTACGGGAGAAAGTTATGGACAGGGTTGTGACTTTACTGCAATTGCAGTAGATCTACTTCATTTTTTTCGAAAAACAAATCTACTGCCTTTAAATTAAATCTACTGCACTTTTGGTTTTACGAAAAAAAATCATTCAATAGGCGTTTTTCATTTTTAGATCAGAGCTGATTGAGCTGAGTACTGAGCAAAGTCTGAGCGAACAGAATAAATTTTAAGCAGAGTATGTTCACAGTTCTCTGATTTAATTATGAAACAACTTAATCACTGAAATGTCATGATTATAAATTATTTATTTATTATTATTATTATTATTTTACCTTCTCCACTAGAGCAACCAGCCTATTCCGCCATTTTTTATTGTTTTGACGACGTTTTTTTTTAATTTCCCGTCATCTCGTTTGTTTTCATGCTCAGAACTAAAAAAGAAACACAAATTTGAAGCCTGAACGATCAGAGCTAAAACAGAATAGGTATATATTTTATTATTTTAAATTATTTATGTTTATTTATGTTATTTCTTATTTTTATTTTCAAAATATAAAAATCTACTGCGAAAAAGTTGAATCTACTGCGTTTTTTTTCCAAATCTACTTCGGACATTTTTTAAAAAAGTCCCATCCCTGGTTATGGACTGACATTTGGCAACATTAAGTTCTAAAAAATTCTTGTCACACCAGGTTTCGAATAAATCAAGGTCGTTTGGAAGTGAAATAGAGTCGGTGGGAGTAGAAATGACTTTAATTATTTTCATATCATCGGCGTATATAGAGTTATTTGATTCTTTGATTACGTTGATAACGTCGTTAATTGTTAAGACAAAGATCAAAGGACCACCTTGGGGAACCCACGAGGTAGCATAAATGGGTCCGGAAATGGAGAACCTAAATATAACTTTGTATTGGCGGTTCTCTAGGTATGATCTGAGCCATGAGATGAAAAAAGGTGTAAAACCAAGGGTTTTAAGCTTAAGGTAAATGATCTGATGACAAATTTTATCGAAGGTTTTACTAAAATCTGTGGTGATAACGTCCACTTCATGCCCATTTTCTAATGCATTAAGAGTCTTAGAAACGAATTCCATGAGGTTTGTTGTAGTAGATCTGCCTTTTAAAAAACTATGTTGTTTTGGAGAAAAAATAGATTTGCAGTGAAAGTACAAAGAGTCGTACACAATGCTTTCGAAGAACTTGGGAATGGAAGAGAGTTTGGCTATAGGCCGGTAGTTAGCAATATCTTCCTTTTTTATGAAGAGGAAAAATGAAAGAATCCTTCCATAATTTTGGAAAAGTGGCTTGAGATAGTGAAAGACGGAATAATACGTTGAGTGGCTGACAGAGAGAGTTAGCACATTTTTTTAGGAATATTCCAGGTAAGCCATCCGGACCAGGAGAGAAGTCATCTTTAAGTAAACTTATCTTTTTGATGATAATATCTACACTAATGTCAACTGAGGCAAAGGAAGTGTGAGAGGTATTTTTGAAGTTACTAAAAAAGAATTGGTCGGGTTCTTGCGGGTGATCACTATACGATTGGCTGAAGAAGGAGGCAAAAAAGTTTGTGATTATTTTAGGATCGGCAGTTGTCGTGTCCAAGAATTTGAGAGTTGAGGGAAAGCCATCAGACTTACGTTTAACGTTGATAAATTGGTAGAAACGTCTAGGATCAGAAATTAGACAGTTTTGCATTCGATCAATGAATTCGAGGTAGAGAAATTCGCATAGAGCAGAGAAGTGGCTTTGAGCTTCCTGATAATTTGAGAAGTCAAAAGAAGAACTGGATTTCAGATAAGTGTACCATAATTTATTACGGGCATTACGAAGGGATCGCAGTTCTTTATTATACCAGAGAGGGGAAGAGGAGACATTTTTACGTGGTATATAGGAGACAGACTGTACGAGACAGTCAAAGATAGACATGTAGAAGGATTCTAGGGCCGTTTCCATTGAATTTTTACTGTGCAGGAAGGAACCAAAATCAATGTTTTTGATTAGTTTATATAAACGAAGTCAGCGTTGCGGAAATTGAAAAAGAAAGAATTTTCAAACAATAATGAGTCGTTGACGAGTTCAAAAGAGGGAAAGAGGAGGATGGAAGTGGTCGAGTTTAGAGAGTTGGTGAGAGCTTAAAGAAACAAAGGAATTACTGGGATCTGATAAAAAAATTAAGTCAAGCTGTCTACCTAAGTTGTTGGTAATGCCACTAACCCGGAAAACACTTAAGTCAAAAAATCGGTCAGAAAGCAGGAAATCTCTTTCCAAAGATGGATCCCATCGTAGTTGTGGAAGGTTAAAATCATGGACAATAATGAAATCGTCTAAGGGATCAGCAACTTCAACCAGGGAGTCGATTTCATCAACTGCAACTTGGTATACTTGAGTGGGTTGCGAAGGGCGAATATAGCAGCAGACAAAAAATATATTCCGTTGTTTTAGGAAATTTTAACGCACACAAATTCAAACGAAGATGCACAAGACTTTTAACTAAACAACACTCAAAAAAAAATTTCGTAAATTCACTACGAAACATTTTCGTAGATTGATTTTTCGTTTAATATACGAAATTTTGTAAAATAAACAAATTTTTCGTAGCCAACATGGAGATAAAAAAATTCAGAAATACGAAAAATTTTTAAAATTTACGAAAGAACATTTGTAACGCTTTTTCACACGAATGTTTCGTGATTTGTACAAAAAATTTGTAAACTGTACTCAATATATCTCTTTTGATAGCAGAAATATGCATATTCAGTTTTCGAATATTTTTACGAATGATTTTGTAAAACTACAAACATTTGGTAAGTATACTAATACATTCGTGTAAAATTTAAAACATTTCGTAAATTATACAAAATATATTTTGTGTAGATACGAAATACAGTTGTAAAAATGTTTTGTAACAAAACTAGGTTTTTACCATTCATAATATATACGAAAGTCTTCAATAGTACATCAAAACATTTCTTTTTACACACAGCTGCAGCTTACAGTTGCTTCTCCGTTCTGACCAAGGATTTCGTAAAAGTACAAATATTTTGTAAATTCGCGAAAACAGTCGTAACGCCATGAATGTGTTTTCGTATATGTATTATACTAACGTTTTGTTTTTCCAAGCATACATTTGTATTGTTTAGGATTTTTTTTGTATACCATTATTCCTACTTTTTACCATTCGTAAATTACACAAACGATTTTAATTTTATTTCATGCATACGACTAAATATTTTGTAAAGCTGCAGCTGCACCTAGTCATTTAGTCGAAACGTGTTCAGTTGCTTTTTGAACGCCGCGCTCGCCGTATTAAAAATGAAAAAAGTGAATTGAAAAAAATTAAAAAGTTAATAAAATCAAGTAAAAAAACTAAGAAATCAAATAAAAAGGAAAACTAAAAACAAAAAACGAAAGAAAAAAAAAGGTTAATAATTGTATTTTGGTAAGTGTATTCACTATTTATGTTATATCAGTGCTAAATAATTGAATTTGAATTTTTAAGTCCTTTTTAGGTGGACTAATACGGTTTTTGGACATTGGTCACAGACAAAATTTTGGCAAATCATTTAAAAAATGCCAGAAATCCTAATAAAATTAAATTGCCCGAAATATTTATTAAATAAAAAGGATAATTTTTTCAGACATACATAAGTTCCTACATTTTTTATTCTTTTTATCAGGTCTATCATCGTAACGATTGGAACAAAATTTTCTCCGATTTTTACGAAATGTACGAATTTTATATCATTGTAAGCCTTCCGAATTTCGATGGATAAATCGGAGAGGTCT
The DNA here is from genome assembly GCA_929447395.1 of Epistrophe grossulariae. Taxonomy (NCBI): domain Eukaryota; kingdom Metazoa; phylum Arthropoda; class Insecta; order Diptera; family Syrphidae; genus Epistrophe; species Epistrophe grossulariae. The sequence continues at coordinate 49,035,721 of OV839569.1, forward strand.
ACGAAAAAAATTTAAGGTGCGTTGAAAATTTGAATTTCTGTGCGATGCATGGCGACGAGCTGTCAAAATATGAGCGATGGATTGCTTTTCGCGCGTTGCAATCCTTTTATTTTTCTTTCCGATTGGTACGACAGCAAATTGCAAGTGAGTAATTTTCCGAAAATAATTAAAAGACTAAAATAACAAAGTTTAAAATAAAAATGAATGAGGAAATACAAAAAAAAGAGTAAGTAAACATTTTCTCGTATATATTTATTATTAGATTGAAAATTACTATTTAACCTTTCAGCAAAAAGAAAAAAACTAGTCAGGTGCAATATGACAGTCTGGTTGATTTAATGAATTCCAAACCAGACATCGCCCGAAATTTCAGTACGCGTCCACCTGAAGAAACAAATGAGTTTTGGGAAAATATTACCAAAACACTTAATGCAATTGGTCCAGCTGTAAGGGACAAAAATGGATGGAAAAAGATTGGCTGTTGCAACGGATTACTTAAATAAAAATATTAACCTTAATGTTTGTATGCTAATAGGTTTGGAGTAATTATAAAACTTATATAAAGCGGAAACTTGCGGCCAATACCAATGAATGTAAAACAACAGGTGGTGGTCCATTTAGACAGAAAACATTTAATGACATCGAAGAAAATGTAATCCGTCTCATGAAATTGAGCTCTGTCACCGGAATAGGTGCGAAATCTTTTGGTGAAAAGAACACAACAGAAGTGTCTAACGCTGCTCGTAGTAATACTGAGCCTGATTCTCCGGTTGCTGCTCCGAATGCTCCAACAGCAACCAACGACGGTGACCTCGAACCAGAACAAGAAGAAATACAGCAGACAGAGGAAGGCAACGGCAACGAAGAAGACCGCTTACGTCCTTACAAATTCTCAGCAAGCAGATTAAGATTCAAGAGGCAACAAGCAGAGCCATCAAAGAAATGGCAAAAAACTTAAAACGTGTAAATCAAAATTTACACGACTTAAAAGAAAACGACAAGAAGAAACTTAATGAAATGCAAAAGCATAACGAAAAAATGGAAAACCTAGCTAAACAAAAGCTAGAACTGAAGGCCAAAGTGTTGGAGCTGGATATCCGCCGTCTTGACACGATGATGATGAGGGAATGATTTGTGTAGTGTTGGTTAAACATCGATAGTCTATCGATAGTATCGATAGTTTTTTACCATCGATACTATCGCCGATAGTTTAAAACTATCGATACTATCGAAAAAAATGTAAAAAGCGGGTGAGATAATGATAAAAAAGAGATATCGCCTTAAAAATAAAAATTTAAATAATTTGTTATTTACTAAACAAAAATCCAAAATTTTTGAAGACTAATTTTATATGTAATTTTATATAAGTTATGAACTTTATGGTCATAATTTTATAAAACAAGACTTTGTGTTCGCCATCATAATGTGTTCTTATAAATTAATTACCTGTTACATGTAAATGACTTCAGTTTTTTTACCACTTAATTTCGAAAAAGTGGGCCAAATAATCATTAGTATATTTTTTATTAACATCATCTAATGGAGTTGGGTAATTTTATAAATCTTCAATTTGTTGAGATTCAGATATTGGCTTTAAACGTATTTTTATTATTAATAATTTATTAATTTAAAGTATTATAAAATTCTAAAAAAAAAAATTCTTTTAAATATGAACTTTTTTGCAGAAAATATCTTCTTTAAAAAAAAAACCACCTTACTCATAAGTCATAACTGTGACAAGAATATAAAAGAATATCAAAGAATCGATTTTACTCTTGTTGAGATTTAGATATTGGCTTTTAACGTATCTTTTATTATTAATAATTTATTAATTTAAAGTATTACGATATCTTAATATAAAATTAAAAAAAAAAGTAAATTCTTTTATTTATGAACTTTATTGAAGGATTTTTTTTAAACCACCTTGTACTCATAACTGTGTTAAAAAAGAATATAAAACAAGATTCAAAGAATGGATTTTACGTTTTAAATAAAATGTCGAAAAAATGACTTCGGATTTTACTTATATATGAATTATGAAGAGACGTAAAGCAAAACTCGTTTTTTCTACCTAATCCCTATACCTCCAAAAGTATTTCGAAGGTAATTAATGCATGAGGTCTAAGTTTAATTCAGAATCTCTTACTGGTAATCAGCCACCAAATCGGTCCTGTTGCACCCAAGTTCAGTGCACTCCATGAAAATAAATATACAAGTACATACCTACACTTATATATGAAAAAATTATCTTTCTGTTGATCGATAGTTTTTGCGAAAAACATCGATACTATCGATAGTTAAATTTTCCGATGTTTAACCAACACTAGATTTGTGAAAGCCCGAAATATTATTGTGATATGTGCATTAAAAGTTATTTTTTTAAGTTTCATTTAATTTTATTTGTTTTTGAACTATGTTCCTATTTTTATTGAAGTGTTTGAATTAGCATACACACTTGTGCTTTTATGTTTTTCTTTTCATTAATAAAAATTTATGAAAAACAATATCTTAATATTTCATTACTTGCGTTAACTGCATCATTGTTATACAGTGATCTGGAAGTGTAGTAGTCATCATTTACTTCGTGGGTGTTCTCTTCGCCGGATCTTTCTTCAAAGTCCATGTCATCGTTGAAAAACAGGCATATGTTATGTAAGGCAGAACAAACGTTCACAATTTGGGCTGCTTTTTGTGGAGTGTAATGTAGCTGTCGGGCTGATAACACACATCGAAATCTGTTTTTAGTAATCCGATCGTTCTTTCCACGACATTTCGAGCTTTATAGTGGGATTTGTTATATCGCATTTGGGGGCTATTTGGAGTTGGTTTCCTAAAAGGAGTCATCAACAAAGGCTCCAGTGGGTATCCAGCATCTCCTTAGAAAAATAAAATTCAATTCATAATGTTTCAAAATTCGAACTCAAGATTAATCCATACCTAAAACATATTCATTTCTGACACCGTTTTGGTACTTTTGTTCGAAATAACGTCTTTATGAACTGACATTCCAAATATGGGAGTCATGATTTGCTCCTTGGAAGTTGGCATTGACACCTCGAATCCACATTTTATGATCGCAAATCTAAAGAAAAGAAAAAATAGGTAAAGGTTAATCTGGCATTGTATTGACTATAGTTTTGTGCATATTACAATAAGAAAATTAAGGGAGTAGTATCCCTTCCTGTTGTAAAACAAGTGCTTGTCATCTTTAGGCGAAATAATTTTTATATGAGTTCCATCAGCGCATAATATTACATCAGGAAATCTTGTTTTTGTCTGGACATGCATCTTGGATTCTTCAATTTGCTCCGTTGAAATATCCAAGGATATCCATTTAGCGCACAGTGTTTCTTCGAGTACGCATAAAATTTCATGGAGAACATTTGAAAATGTTGACTGCGCCAGAGGTGAATCAAAATCTTTGCCAACGCCATGCTGGTATGTTCCCTCACCAAAAAATCTTAAACATGCTGCTAACTTTTGTTCTGGTGTCAAAAATTTGTTTTAAAGCTATGAAGAGAAATTAGAATTTTACTTTCAAAACCCGAATATTTTTACTATAACTAATCTTACGCTGTATCTGGCAGTTGCAAAACGTTTGCTATATTTCTTAAAGATCTTCTTTTTTCTTTATTAAGTGTCCTTTCTTCGTATCTTTCAGCTTCCAAAAATGCTGCTGCGCTATCCATGTTTGTTTGTTTATTTCACTATTGCTTATTTAAAAATATTGGCGCAAAATTTTAAACGATTTAGTAAAATGTTAAAGCCATTTTAGTAATTTACTAAGTTAAAAAGAAGATTTTGGTAATTTTAAACGATTTTAGCAATTTACTAACTCTTAACATTTTACTAAAGTTAAAATCAGAAAATGGCTACTTTAAATTTTAGTAATTTGCTAAATCCATATGAAATCTGTCATTGTCCTAGAAAATAATTTCTTGGCAATTTTATTTGAAAGATTTAAATTGTATTTATTTTCGTGTGCTAATTCTTTTCAAAGTAAATAATAAAAAAAATGTTTTCGGAAGATGAAGATTTCGATATGTTCGAAGACTCAGCTTTGTGCAGAAAAGTGCGATGTCTTAAGTCCCGAGAAAATCCCTTTAAAGAACTGGACGATGTAGAATTTTACTCCAGGTATAGATTCTAATCTTTAATGAGTTGTACAATTGAGTCTGCAACAAAAACTCAATTTTAACGTAAGGATGGGAAAAGCACATAAACTGCTAAAGCCCTGACTGCGGCTGCTCGTACTATGTTTTCTTCATTGCAACCTTTAATAAGGAACAGCAACAACACAAAATAAAATAACAATTTTTTAATTTCACTTTATTGAAACTTTTCTTTTACAATAATAAAATAACAAACTAGTTGTATTGTTGTCACAAATAAAAACAAAAAAAATATAACAAAATAAATTGTAGGTTGTCACTTGAACTTCTGACATTGCAAATTATTAGGTCCGTTCCCTAGGTTTAGGTTTGTTTGCTTTGTTTTTCTTTCCGAACTGTCATTGTTTGGACGTGTTCAGTTGCACCGTTTTTAATAAAAGGGAATTAGTATTTTACTAGTTAGTAAAACGAAAAAAAAAGGATTAAAATTTTGGAACAGCTAGTAAATTACTAAATGTTTTACCAAATTGCTAACTAGTAATATGCTAAGCCCTTAACAATAGGTTGTTTAAAATTTTGCGCCATTAATTTTGATGTTCATGTCAAATACATGCGTTGGTACACGGCAATATTTCTTTTACGATTCTGTTAGTATAAACAGAATAAATTCTACGATCGGAAAATTTTTCCGATCGTAAGATTTCCCGAACGGATACGATGATAGATCTGTATATTTTTAACTGATGCGATTTGCTTGTAGGAGTTCACCCAAATTTTTAACATTCTTGGTGGTAAAACAAGGAGAACAGTAGCCATTTGTGTCCAGGGCTTTATTTGTAGCTTAATGTAAAAATTTCTTATGAATTTCTGGTTTGAATTGTGGAAATAAGTTGGTGCTACAATTTACATTACAGATTGTTTTAAAATTTGCTACCCTTTCCCCTTGACTTGAAAAAGTATACGCAAAATGTCAGTACCGTGGCATGTCCCATCCTTAGCCTAGTTCCTTCACTTTGAAACTCTGTGATTTTCTGTACAAAACTGCGAATTTCTACACCAAAGTCTGTCAAAGTTCATATAAAAAATAAAATGACGTAAAAATTCACACAAATGCACAGAATTTCAAAGTAATGGAACACACCTCTTGTTTTTCCAATTAAATCTACAATTTTCTATCAAAATACATCATTGAATAAAAATGTTGTTCTCAGAAAAGTTTGAGTACAATAGTTGCTTGATTTTATTTTGAGAATATCAAGTCAAAATATTTGCTCTCTAATTAAATAATAATAATTGAATGTTGTCCACGGATTTCATTTTCTTTTTGAATTCAAAAGATTTTAGTTTTATGGCATTTGTGTGGTGCCGTTTGAAAGAGGCACTATTTATTTATTGTTAACAAAAGTCAATTTATTTTACTTACGTAATTTTGCTGTAAGAGTGAAGTGTTTTTATTCTAAAATCGTGTGTCACAAAATTACCTGTCAGCACCGTGGTTGTATTATTATTATCGTGTTATGAAATTTGTTGGGGTGATTTTTAAAATATTGTATTTCTTTTTAAGTCATATAAGTTAAAATTATAACGGATTTTATTTTTCTCACAAGCTTTGAGATATGAGGTTATGTTAAAGCCTAAATGTCAGTACCGTGGGTGTAGGTACCGTGGTATATTTATTTATGATGAACTTAAATTAAATGATTTCAAGCAATTTTGCTAAAAATCTTGTTATTTTTTTACTAAGAATGGTACCAGTACTTCGGACAAAACATATTAAAATAAATTTGTGCAATAAATGTTGACTTATAACCTAGCATAAAAATAAAGACTCCAACCTCAAAGAACAGATTTGAAAAACTAAAAAACATACAATTTTGAATAAAACATTGGCTTTTTAAGTTGAAAACGTCAAAATGTAAGAGAGAATTTTGAAACTCAACAAAAATGTTTTCAAAAAGAGTTAGAACGTATAAAAATTCAAAAATAAAAATCAGTGTCAGCACCATCTCTTCGAGATTTAGTACTTTTTACCATATTTTTTGTTCCTTAAAAGTTGTAGTAAAATGCTCTTACAGTTTTAATACCATGACTATTTAAAGACAAATAAAATAAAAAAATTAATTTTCAATGACTTTTAATTTAAAATTCTTATTTGCTATTTTTGAAAGTTGTTCCAGGTTGTTCCCGATTTGTTCCGCATTGTTCCAAGTTTTTTTTTGAAAAATATTCGAAAATGGGGGTTTTAGAGCCAAAAAACCGTTTTTGACCTAGCCCCCCTTTTTTCGAAAATCAAATTTTTGAAAGTTGTTCCAGATTATTCTAGTTGTTCTGAACATTGTTCCAAGTTTTTGGACCTCTATGTTCAAAATTTCAAAAGTTATGGGCAAAATTCAAAAAAATTCTAGCCCCCCTTTTTTCGAAATTCTTAATTTTGAAATTTTTTTCGGGTTTCAAAAAGTGTTCTAAACATTGTTCCAAAAACTCAAAATTGTAGGACGTGTATTTTTTAAAGATAAAACCTTCCGAACATTTTTTCAATAATCCAAAAAACGGCTCTCTAATATTTGATTTTTTTTTTAATGCATTGACATTTGAAATCTTATGATAAATGCATGTATTGAAAAAAACTTCTGACCTTACATTCTTACTATCAGCTTAAAAACTAACTTTAAAAAAACATCTCCATCTCCAAAAACACCCCTGCCCCCCCTTTTCCAAAAATCCAAAATCTAAAATTCATTCCAAGTGCAGAATCCCTCAAATCCAATTGTTCCAAGGAATCATCAAAAAATATTGAAAACTGAAGATTTTAAGCCCAAAAAACACTTTAAATGAAAATATCTTATTATCCTTGCTCTGGCCCCCCTTTTTAGAAATCCAAAATTCATAAATTTGTTCCAGGTTGTTCTAGGGCTCTTCTAAATTGTTCCAGACTTTCGTTTCTTAAAATTGATTTTTAGTATGAAAAATTTAAAAAAAATGCTCCCCTGTCCCCCCTTTTCCAAAAATCCAAAATCTAAAACTTGTTCCAAGTGCAGAATCCCTCAAATCCAATTGTTCCAAAGAATCATCAAAAAATATTGAAAACTGAAGATTTTAAGCCCAAAAAACACTTTAAATGAAAATATCTTATTATCCTTGCTCTGGCCCCCCTTTTTAGAAATCCAAAATTCAAAAATTTGTTCCAGGTTGTTCTAGGGCTCTTCTAAATTGTTCCAGACTTTCGTTTCTTAAAATTGATTTTTAGTATGAAAAATTTCAAAAAAATGCTCCCCTGCCCCCCTTTTCCAAAAATCCAAAATCTAAAATTTGTTCCAAGTGCAGAATCCCTCAAATCCAATTGTTCCAAAGAATCATCAAAAAATATTGAAACTTGAAGATTTTAAGCCCAAAATGAAAATATCTTATTATCCTTGCTCTGGCCCCCCTTTTTAGAAATCCAAAATTCATAAATTTGTTCCAGGTTGTTCAAGGGCTCTTCTAAATTGTTCCAGACTTTCGTTTCTTAAAATTGATTTTTAGTATGAAAAATTTCAAAAAAATGCTCCCCTGCCCCCCCTTTTCCAAAAATCCAAAATCTAAAATTTGTTCCAAGTGCAGAATCCCTCAAATCTAATTGTTCCAAAGAATCATAAAAAAATATTGAAAACTGAAGATTTTAAGCCCAAAAAACACTTTAAATGAAAATATCTTATTATCCTTGCTCTGGCCCCCCTTTTTAGAAATCCAAAATTCAAAAATTTGTTCCAGGTTGTTCTAGGGCTCTTCTAAATTGTTCCAGACTTTCGTTTCTTAAAATTAATTTTTAGTATGAAAAGTATAAAAAGGTCAGAACTTTTTTTCAATACATGCATTTATCATAAGGTTTCAAAATTCAATGCATTTCAAAAAAAAAAATAGTAGAGAGCCGTTTTTTGGATTTTTGAAAAAATGTTCGAAAGGTTTTATCTTTAAAAATACACGTCCTACAATTTTGAGTTTTTGGAACAATGTTTAGAACACTTTTTGAAACCCGAAAAAAATTTCAAAATTAAGAATTTCGAAAAAAGAGGGGCTAGAATTTTTTCGAATTTTGCCCATAACTTTTGAAATTTTGAACATAGGGGTCCAAAAACTTGGAACAATGTTCAGAACAACTAGAACAATCTGGAACAACTTTCAAAAATTTGATTTTCGAAAAAAGGGAGGCTATGTCAAAAACGGTCTTTGGCTCTAAAACCCCCATTTTTAAATATTTTTCAAAAAAAACTTGGAAAAATGCGGAACAAATCGGGAACAACCTGGAACAACTTTCAAAAATAACAAATTCCAAAAAAGAGGGGCTAACTTCACGCACTCAGCAAAGGTGTCTCGTGACGATGATAAAAAGTGATTAAGGTTTAAAGTTTTTGTTTTTATTTAATTTTAAAATAAACCAACGTAAAAATTAACCAAAGTTTTTTTATTTTAAGTTTGTGTTTTAATCTATCTGGCAAAAGATAGACACATTTCTACCTTCTGTGCCAATGCTACAGACCTGTGAATACTTCAAATATTTGCTATATTCAACCAATAAAGGAAGAATTTATTACAACCAATGATATTAATTTTAATGCAAACAAAAGCATTTGTACGATTTACAAAACATTTGTGATTTACTGGCTGAACACAATGGAGAGAACTGAATAGAATATTGAATACACACAAATTCAATGTTACGAACACAACGCAACGCAACTGCAGTCGGTGCTGCAGACGGTGCTGCAAAGGTTCACCAACTTTTAACAACAGTTAACTTTTTCACGTGCAGCACTTCTGACGTTTCAATTTATATGAAGAAAAAAAGAGCCGGAAAAAAATATTGAAGTTTTTAGTGCTCATTTGTGTCGCGAAAAAAAATATTAATTAAAAGAAAAATATTGGAAATAAAAAAAGTGAATAATAAACTCGTGGTTGTTTTTTTTTTCCTTTAAAATATATAAAAAGCTGTACAGCTCATTGTGGAAAGATAAAAAAACGACGTACGACATTTTTTTAAAGCAGTTGCAGCTGCAGCTCCGATTCCAGTTGCAGCAGGGCATTGTGTTCAGCCAGTTAAGATCCTTTAGTTTAGTAGAATACACGATTATGTTCCTATATACTATAACGAATTCAATTTAATTGAAATACAAATAAATTCGTAGTATGTACATATATAGAAAATAAAGGATCTTAAATCACAAATGTTTCGTAAATAGTAGGTACAAACGTATTTTTCAAGTAACTATAGCTATATATCGTTCATTCTACAATGTTATTTCGTATATTGTACAAATTTCTTGTATTTCTTAGGGATACGAAAGTTTTGCAAGATATACGAAAACATTCGTATTTTACTTTCAAAATATCGTTCGTGCAATTTACAAATGCATGTTTATAAAATGTACGAGAAACATTCGTGGAGCAAATGAACGAATTTTTTCGCAGCATCTACAAAATTTTTCGTTCTATTTAGGTACCATTTATTTTTTTCGGTGAAGCATCAAAACGATTGTGTACCGCCAAAAGAACACCACGGCCAGAGATATCATTTTTGTTATTAAGACCACAGATAATAAACTATACAGATGTAGCATCCCCGTAGAAAAAATGTCCTAATTTATTTTTACACCAGGCAGACGATCAACAGGCAAGAAAGCTCTTTGCCTGTTCATAGTAAAGCACAGAAAGAAAGCTATTTCTATTTTGCAAAAAGTTCTCTCTGGCTTGCTTGCTCATATGTTTTCCCTCTTGCTCTGTTACTCAGGATATAGAAATGAAATGAATGGAGGAAAAATTGAATACAAACGTGTTTTTTTGTTTCTACAATACTATGCAGTCAGCAACGATTAAGAGGAAGACGAAAGACATTGCGACTATGTTTGTTTTTTTTTTACTGTGTCGTTGTACGATTTTTTTAAGGTGGTCTGAGGCTGGCGACAAAGAATAAAAAGTATATGAACTCTTTTTCTCTGCATTGATCCATGGATATATTCTTTATGTGGGTAGGTAGAAACTGTTTTTGATTGGTGGGGGTTATTTTTTTAATGACGGAAAAATGTCTTCTTTTTTGTGTAGTTTTCGTATTCTATTCTAGATTCGTTAGATCGGAGCATTTTTTGATTAGCTAGGTAAACATCATTTTTAATTTTAATTAGATAATCATTTTCCAGTTTCTTATATTAAGAAATTAATTTCTTGGGATTATTAATACATTTCAACATTTTGAACCTGTTGTTTAGTAAAAGCAAACAAATACAAAATAATTTAAAAAAAATGTAATTATGTTTCACAAAATATTTGTGCTACAAAATTGTAGTTGTAGATTACAAAGGAAAATTTTTAAAAATTTAATTTTTTCCGTTTCACCAAAAGTTAATTTTCTTTGTTGCTAACAAGTACAAATTTGTTAAAATTCATATTTTTTTGTAAGTTTGTGTTTCACGAAATCAACAAATTTTACAAATTTGTTCAGTTACTGAAAATTTCTTACAATAGAAAGATCGTCTGTCGATTCAAAAATAATTTGTATTTTTCGAAAGAAATCGCATTACAAACCTAAAAATGTCCTTACGTTGTACAATGTGAAATTACCCTAGCGAAAATTTATTTAAAAAATATAAATAATTTAATAAAATTAATTAATCTTACTTCAGCATGTAGTATTAACTTCAAAAATATAAAATATTAAATCACTTTACCGTTCACAAATCACATGTACCATTTATTTTTTTCGGTGAAGCATCAAAACGATTGTGTACCGCCAAAAGAACACCACGGCCAGAGATATCATTTTTGTTATTAAGACCACAGATAATAAACTATACAGATGTAGCATCCCCGTAGAAAAAATGTCCTAATTTATTTTTACACCAGGCAGACGATCAACAGGCAAGAAAGCTCTTTGCCTGTTCATAGTAAAGCACAGAAAGAAAGCTATTTCTATTTTGCAAAAAGTTCTCTCTGGCTTGCTTGCTCATATGTTTTCCCTCTTGCTCTGTTACTCAGGATATAGAAATGAAATGAATGGAGGAAAAATTGAATACAAACGTGTTTTTTTGTTTCTACAATACTATGCAGTCAGCAACGATTAAGAGGAAGACGAAAGACATTGCGACTATGTTTGTTTTTTTTTTACTGTGTCGTTGTACGATTTTTTTAAGGTGGTCTGAGGCTGGCGACAAAGAATAAAAAGTATATGAACTCTTTTTCTCTGCATTGATCCATCATAACTCGATGTGCTTGAAACTGTTCGGTTGTGCTTTCTTTTTCTTTCATCATGTCTAAAAAAGTAAACCTAAAGTGCGCTAAATGTCTAAATTCCTTGCTTGACGAGGGTATTAAGTGCGGTTTATTTTGTGGAAAATCTTTTCATAGAATCTGTACCGGAATTTCTGATGATTTGTTTAAAGAAATTAGCAAAATTAATTCTAATCTTGCATTCCATTGTCCTGAGTGCTCCAAATTCCCAGTTAGAGAATTATTTACCAAAGTAAATGAATTAGTCTCTGTGGTAGATGTTCTCACGAAAAAAATGTGCGAATTTGACTCTCTTCAAGTGAAATTGAGTGAACTTTTAAACAGCAAGCCGGCAAAACCCAACAATAACTCTGTTTCTAATGCAAGCGAATCATGTAAAAACAATTTTAATCAACACCATGATTCCTCTTTACTCTTACCCTGTGCTTTGCCTTTCTTAAGAAACAATGCCAGCTTGGAGACAACTCAATTTTTACCTGATATAAACAACAATTCTAATAATGGTATAGCTGATAATGAAAATTTGAATGTGCTTAATTTGCCTAACAATCGAAGTCGTCGTGCAGTGATCGTCGGTGTTGACAACTTGCCCGATGATATGAACGTTGTATCCCCAATAAAATGGTTACATGTTTCCAAATTCTCAATATCAACTTCTGAACAAACAATTAAAAACTATGTGTCTAATAAACTGAAAATTCCTTTTGATGAGGTTCAGTGCTATAAACTCATTAAAAAAGATGATAAAATAAGCAAACTTAAATTCATAAATTTCAAAGTCGGTATACCTGCGGACAAACTAACTGATGCAACCAATGTAAATAATTGGCCTGTAAATGTGTATGTAAAAAACTTTAAATTTTTTCCAAAAAACAAAAACTCTTCAACAAAAATTTAACATCTACATTACCATCAATTACTCATGCTCAAACTAACAATGCTCTTCACATGCACAATAACAATAACAACTCAGAGATCTGTATGTACTATCAAAATATGAACGGTTTTTCTTCTAAGCTGAGAGAACTATTTTTTGCTATTGATGCCTGCCGGTGTCAGTATGATATTTTTCTATTTACTGAAACTTGGCTATATGAAGGCATATATGATGAAGAGTTTTTTGATACATCTTCGTTCTCCGTTTTTCGTCATGATCGCATTGATGTTAACAAATCAAGAGGAGGGGGTGTTTTGATTGCTGCGAAGCGCATTCTTGGAGCTATTGCAGTTGACATTGATGTTGTTGTTGCTGATAAATTACATATTGATCAACTTTGTGTGCGTGTGGATGCTGTTGGCTGTGGTTTCCTGATATTTTTGAGTTATGTTCCACCTAAAAGCTCTTTATTTATTTATGAAAAACATTTGTCAAATATTGATATGGTTATCTCCATGCCAGAATATATGAATTATAAATTTTGTGTAATTGGTGATTTTAATTGCGGTGATATAATTTGGTCATCAACAAATAACAATTGCCTTGTTCCATTTTCTCTTCCATCGGATATTGATGTTTTATTAATTGATTCATTGTTATCGAATAATCTTATTCAAATAAATAATGTTGCTAATTCGCTTGGAAGATTTTTAGATTTAGTATTTATTTCTGAAGATTTACAATCTTCTGTCATGGAGATTTGCCCTTTGCTTTTGAATTCTTTTCACCATAAATCTATTAATATTTGTTTTAAAAACTACAATTATGATAATTTTTGCAAATTTAATAATTCTAAAATGGTTTATAAATTTAATTCTCATAATTTATCTTTGATGAATAATTGTTTTAGTAATATTAATTGGTCAAATGAGTTTCTGGATAAAAATATACATGAAAAGTTCCACTGTTTTAAATCCTTATTTCACAATGTTTTAAATGATTGTATACCTATGTATAGTGGAAAAGTTGGCTCTCACCCGATTTGGTATAATAAAAGAATATTAAATTTGAAAAATGCTAAAAATGCAGCGTTTAAAAAATATAAAGAAAAACCTTCTGATGATTCTTATGCAGTTTTTTCTCGTCTCAGGAAAGAGTTTATTTTCCTTTCAAAATTTCTATATTCTAATTATATTCATTCTGTTGAAAGTAATCTCAAGCAATCTCCAACATCTTTTTGGAAATTTATAAATACTAAACGAAATACTACTGGATTTCCAACAACTATGTTTTTTGGCAATAATAAAACTAGTGATCCGAAAATGATTGTAGATTTTTTTGGACAGTTTTTTGAAAGCATATATAACTCTTCTTCTTCGTCAGCAATAAATTATCAATATATCAATTCCTTGCCATCTGTTTTTGATTGTTCTAGTATACGCTTTGACTTAAGTGATATCGAAGATGCATTGGTTAAACTTAAACCAAAAAAAACTGCAGATATATTAGGATTTTTCCCTATTGTTTTTCGTCAGTGTGCAAGTTCTCTTTCTGTTCCGCTATTACAACTATTTAATGATTCTATGTCTAATGGTATTTTTCTGAATGAGTGGAAAGTTTCTATCATTGATCCGATTTTTAAATCTGGATCAAAAAACTTGGTAACGAACTATAGACCAATAACTAAACTACCTGTTGTTCCAAAGCTTTTAGATAGCCTTGTTCAAGATAAATTTAAATCTATCATAAAGCAACATGTAAGTAAATATCAACATGGTTTTTGGAAAGGTAGGTCTACCAATTCGAATCTAGTTGAATTTACAAATTTTTGCATTAATACTTTGGACAATCGGAAACAAGTTCATGTGATTTACACAGACTTTGTAAAAGCCTTTAGTAGGGTTAATTTACACATTCTCTTAGAGAAACTTCAAGCGTATGGCTTCCACGGACCTCTTCTTCAATGGTTTTCTTCATATTTACTTGGTCGAAAACAATATGTAATGATTGGGGACTTTTTCTCAAAAGAGATTAAGGTAACTTCTGGTGTTCCAGAAGGTAGTCACATGGGTCCCTTATTTTTCTTACTTTTTATTAATGATCTTCCGAATGTTCTTAAAAATTCTCATTGCCTTATGTATGCGGATGATATAAAGTTCTTTTCTCGGATTTCTAATTTAAATGATTGTCTTTTGCTTCAAAATGATCTAAATTCTTTCGTGGATTGGTGTAAGTCCAATGATTTGTTGTTAAATGTTGACAAGTGCGCTTGTATGGCCTACAATCGAACTTTGTTAAATATTATTCCAAACTATTCATTAAATAATTTGCCGTTACAAGTAGTTGAACAATTCAAAGACTTGGGTGTTATATTTGATTTAAAATTAAAATTTAACTTACATATTAATTTCATTGTATCCAAAGCAAATTCTTTACTTGGATTCATCAAAAGAAACTCATTAGAGTTTAAGGACCCTTATACGATTAAATCTATATACTGCAGTATTGTGCGTCCTGTTCTTGAATATAACTGTGTTGTTTGGAGCTCTACAACTGAGTTTAATAAAAAGAGAATTGAAAATGTGCAAAAAAAATTTCTCAGATTTGCCCTTAGAAATATTTTTGAAAACAATGTAGAAGGTTTACATCATTCTTATAATTCTAAATGCTTATTACTTGGAATACAGACTCTCGAGGCGAGAAGAAAAATGTATAGTGTCATGTTTATTCGTGATATTTTGACTTCAACCATTGAATGAGTGAGTGTTTGCTTAACTGCTTGCACCTGTATGCTCCATCAATTTCTTTGAGAACCAGACCACTCTTGGCAATTGATTCCCATCATACGCTATATGGACAGCGTGAACCGATTTCTTCTAGTTCTAATTTTTTCAATTTGTTTTATTCGAATTTGGATATATCAATGTCCAGAAACTTATTTAAAAGTCGATTATTAACTTTACTTAATTAATTTTTTTCATTTTTTTTAAATTTTTTTTAATTTTATATATAATATGTTAAATGTATTTATAAAATGAATTGTTAGATACTTAATTTGAAATCTGTTGAATGTATATTCGTAGATTGGTTACTTAAATAAATAAACAAACTAAATAAATAAATAAACATGTAAAAACAGCAGGGCCCAGCTCATAGGCTGTACAATGCCTTCAATGTGCAAAATAAAATGGAAATATCAAGCTTTTACTACTTGAAATTAATCAACCGTTATGTTAACAACTGATAAAAACCGGTTTTATACTCAACAACTCAACTTTATTTTTTGACTTAAGTTCCGCTGGATTGCGAAAATTTCACACTGTGGGTCGAAGGCATAGTAGCACTGATAGTGATATAAGTGAAGATTTTGTGCTTAATAGACCAAGGAAAATATGTCGTCCGCCAATTAACTATGAAATTTCAGATTCTTTTCTTTCAAAGAAAATTTTCGGTTAAAAAGAGTTAAGGCAGAGCAAATAATAAGACAAATTGGACCTAGGATTGCAAATGAGTCTGAAAAAAACTTTTCACCGACACAGCAATTTCTAACAGCTTTACATTGGCTTGAAAATGGTGGACAGTATCACGGGATCGCAAACATGCACGGTATATCTAAATATACGGTGTGCAGAACTGTCCATTGTGTTTGTTCAGTCATTGCTGATGCTTTCTTTGAAAATACTGCGCGTTGGGCAGAAGAACACGAAAGTATTCGTGAACGGTTCTTTAATATTGCTTGCACATTTGTGAAAAACTTGTTGTTTACAACTTTGCAAATTAAATGGTGAAACGGTTTTTTTTGTATTTGTAAATAACAAATACAATTTCCCTTAATTTTTTTCTCTTTTTAACAAATTTGTTGGAATTAAGTTTGAAGTTTGTGAAACAGAAAATTTGTAAACAAATTTATAAATGTAATCAACAAATACAAATTTTGTACTTGTAATTTGGAGAAATAGACCACAGCTAATGAGACTTTGTTCTTCATAGTCTTCGAACATTATCTTTTACATTTAATACAGTATCCATCTCGGAGTTAAAATGACTGTAGTCGCTGATTATGTAATACAGCGTGTTTTCTAATCACTTCAGTAACCATTTATATTTGTAGGTCACGATGTAAATCGCTATTTCTAATATACCACGAAGGACTTTGTTTTTGAATTTTTGGATGGTATTAGCATTTATTTTCTTTGTACAACCCCACAGTTGGATGTCATAAGTCCAAACTGGTTTTAGTATTTGTTTGTATAGCATTATTTTGTTCTGGATAGATAGGTCCGAATTCTTACCGAGTGACCAATACATTCTTCTATGTTTTAGGTTAAGCTCTTCTCTATACTCTCTGGTGTGCTCTTTCCACTTAAGCTTGGCAACCAAAGTCATTCCAAGGTATTTGGCAGTATTGACGTAAGGTACAGCTTTACTGTTAATAAAAATTTTAACATTAATAATCTTTTTGTTGGTAAAGTCTATATGGGTTGATTTGGTTTCATTTATTTTGATACACTATTGTTGCGTCCAATCCTTTACTTCATCGGTTAAATTTTGCAATTTGTCTGTAGCCTTCACAACGCACTAAAATGGCAGTATCATCTGCAAATGTGGCCAAGATAGCATAATTGTCCACTGGAATATCCCTAGTATATAAGAAATACATTGTTGGTCCTAGGCCACTTTCATGTGGTACACCGGGTTCAATTTTATTAATTTCCGAATCCTCTTGCTCGTACCGTACTCTAGAGAATCTGCCTTGGGAGGTCTCTATGCAGTTTGTACTCAAATCCCAAACCTTGTCAAAGGCTTTAGACACATCTAGAAATTGAGCGGAACATACTTGTTTTTCTTCAATACCTTTTCAACAACATTCGTTTTTGCACTTGGTCTATAGTGGAATGTTTATTTCTAAATCTAAACTGCTGGTTTGGGATTATTTTTCTTTCTTCTATTACTTTGCTAAGCTTTTTCATGAGCAGTTTTTTGAAAACTTTTGCCATAATTGGTATAAGATATGTATATTGGCCTGTAGGAAGTTACTTCTGTTGGTGGCTTTCCTTTCTTATGAATAACAATGACTTCTGCAATTTTCCAATGATGTGGTACATATCGAAGCTTAAGACATGCGTTTATTATATGTTGAAGTTTTTTGAAGGCTTTTGGCATTTCTTTCAAAACCTGAGCAGTAACTAGATCATACCCGGGCCGGGTGCTTTTTTGATTGATAGCTTGTGATGACAAATGCTTTTTACTTCTTTGAGCGTGAAGAAGGGAATATTCAATTCGTCGTTTCTATCAACAAAATGTACATTAATTGTAACTGCACTCTCTGAAAAAAGCTTTAAAACATTCGAGAATTTCAGCTTGCTGTTTCGGGTTTGCAATCCATTTTCTGTCTTGTGCTTTGACAGGCGGATTTTGAATTAGTGGTCTTTTTAGGCGTTTAGCGGCTTTCCATAATTTTAATTTATTTTAAAAATCAAAATTTTCAGCAATTGTAAGATGTTTGCAATGAAAAAATCTGACAATGACCAATGAGTCTGACAATGTCCTAATAGACTGACAATGATAAAAATTGTGTGTTCAGACGATTGTAAGATACCTGACAATTTTTTGTCAGATCGTCGTCTGACAATGACGATTCTGACAATATTGTCAGACAAAATTGTGTGTTCAGACGATTGTAAGACATTTGGAACAGTTTTTTCACTGACAGATGTGACAATATTGTAAGATCTGACAATCGTCTGGACTTAGCTTAACCGACGACGCGACGACGATCTTCCACTTAACTACCCTCATTAAATTTATTAAATATAATACTTTGTGCAAACTGACATAGAATTTCCTTATGAAACGTTCTTGTTTATAGTGCCTATTTAAATTTATTTTCATTTCAATTATTTGTTTCCAAACATTCTCAAAAAATCAATTTCAATATTTTTCTAAACAAATATCATGCAAAATACATATGTATATAATGAAGCACACATCTAAATCTAACGATGTTGACGAATTTCATCCTCGATTTGAAAACCGCTTACCAGACACAGATTTTCTTTATATCAAATTTGTCTCAAATTTGACCTGCGGTAGCACATAGCGATTAAAGATCATGAAAACAAAAACAATAAACACACGATTCCTAAAATGAGAGAAGCAAAAAGGTTTTTTTCTGAAATAAAAAAACAAAAACAAAATTGTGCGTTTTTTTCTGTGTGTAGCTCTTCCATAGGTTAGAGTAGTAGAGAAAATAAATTGAAATGTAGTACCTTCTCTAAGAAGTTGAACTTTTAAGAAATCTGTTTTTTTGGACGAATTTCGTTTTCATGGAATTTTTTTCCCATATGGAGGCTACATCTGTATAGTTAATTATCTGTGCTAAGACCATCGGCACGAAAGACGGCAAATTTAGAAGAAAAAAGTTCTTCGTTAAGGATAGAGGGGCAAAGGTTTGTTTCAGTTAAAGCAAAGATTTCATATGGAAGTATTTGAGAGTTAAGAAAAATGGACGCCGTTTTTGTGCATTTTGGTAATAAAGAGACGAAATATGGGGGATTAGTTAGGGTCGATAATAATTTTTAAAGGTGTTGCGAGTGTTTTTGAGGTATGATGTGCGTTTAGAGCTAATATGAGAAGCGTAAGTTGTAAGGTCTTTAGTAACTGTACTAGGAGAAATATTGAAGCCTTCATGGAAACGGATATAAATCTTTCGAAGGCATTCAGGGTCTGTTGGAAGGCCTTCTTTTTGAATGGATACGATAACATTTTTTTTTGGTTTTACTTCAATACAAACGGTATCGGGTTGGCCATAAAAGTACGCAAGATAAAGCCGAACGTTATCAAAAAGTTTACTGTCTCGTAAACGAGCCATCATATAACGCCCATCTAGGTCATTAGTAGTAGGAGATGGAGCAGCAAATCTAGAGGTAAGTTTCACAGAGGGTGGAAGCATAGGGCCAAAAATTGGGGGATGACAATTTGCAGAAGCGGGATCTCGAGATCTCCTAGGAATAATATTGGGTTGGTGATGAGCAGTAGAGTTGGAAACTGAAGGGGAAAGAGAAGAAGGGTTTATGGTATGGGAGTGTTTGAAATTTGGATAATGGATGTTAGTGGAGGAATGAGAGGAAAACGTAGTCTTTGGAAAAGGTTCAAGGTTAAATGATACACGTTTTTGTTTTGGTAATAGAGGATTAACTGAACTTTTCGGACTGAAAAGTCGAGAAAAATTAGGAAAGATGTTGGTTTTAAAGCTCCAATTAGATGCATTTTTTTTGGTTGGATAGGTTTTTTTTTAGTGTTAGATTATATATTTATCTTTTTATTGTTGTTAGAATGGTTAATCCACTTAGAGATTTTAGCTTTGCCTATACAAGCGGAGCGGTATAAAGAAAACAACCATTCATATTTAAAGGGAATGAAGATCTTGAAGCTTGAAGGAGAAACTTTAGTACATTCTCCTAGGGTGATAGCAAATTTCTGGGAGAAAGAAATTCGAATCCAGGGGACGTCTGCTTGTGTTAGGGCTCCTTTGATGTAAAAAGGGGTGAATTCGGCATTTGAATACAGTTTTTTGATCCTGTTATTCCACTAATCCATGTCGTTCCAAGACGATTGATAATTAGCTGGTCCACCTCAGGAGAGACAATACGGTTCATCTGTGGTAAACTAGGAGGTGAAAGAGGGTATGTAAGCCTATCGGGAAATCTTTCATTTCCGCCAGGATAGATGTGTTATAGATGGAAGTGGTGGGCTGGATGTGATCAGGGATTTCACCAATCTTATAGGAGGCTGTTCTGATTTCTTCTGAGATTTCACCAATAGAAATACGTGCAGCGGCAAGGTCATTGCTAATTTCATTAGTATAGATACTAGATCAAAAATTACGGGAGTGAGTTGACAAGAAGCAGTAGAAGAAGTTGATTGAAGATGAATGTCCAGGTCTGTGCGAATAGAGCTAATACTGTTGTAATTTTTCTTTTTCAAATAATATTAAATTAAAAATTTTTTGCTACAATATTACAGGACTTAAAAACAAATTAATTATGCCTGAATTTTTTTAACTTGTTTCAAAACATGATATTTTTATACTTTAAGAAAGTTTTTTGGAAGAATTAAAAGAATTGCAGTATCTTAAATATTTCGAAAATTTTAAAATTGAATGTATTCCAGCTATAAGAAACAATAGACTATGGTAGAGCTAGTGGAGGAATTATCTGTGGTACGAAAAATGTTGCTTTAAAAAACCACATTAAATTTTAAAGAAGTGCGAATAACATTATTATTGATATTACCTTTGAGTCAAAACATTTTCACATAGTTCCTATCTATCTAAACTTTAGAGATTGGATCTCAAAATATAACGATCTTTATTATTTTTTAATTAATCAAAACCATAACAATTTGATGGTTATAGGTGATCTTAATGGACGTATAAGTGGTTTCCAAAACTCGTTTTTCCTGAACAATGGTCTGTTTTCAGCTGAAAGACAATCTCTAGATAACTATCTAAACACGAATGGCATTTACTGATAGAAATGATCGAAGACTTTGGATTTTTTGTTTTAAACGGGATTTCTCTTGGTGATTGTAAGGGTAATTAAACTTTCGTTTCTGATCAGGGCTGTTCAGCTATAGATTATTGTCTTATTACAGGTAAATGGCTTAAATTCGTTAAGGATTTCGAAGTTTACCCGGCTTATTTCTTATCGCATTTGGCCTTAATTGTTTCCTGCTAGTTTGACAATTATTGTCATTCAAGTACTCCACTAACCGAAACCACCGCCGTCACCGTCAAATGGATAGAAAAGAAATCTGATATGTATAAACGTAATTTATGTCGGCAAATGGCAAGTATGCCCAACCCATTGTAAATCTCCGTAGAAGAGGCAGCAGATTCTGTGTTCGTCGCGATAAGACAATCTGCTTTTCACCCTACGGCTTCGCAGAAACCTTTACTTCAGTCGAAATGGTATGATATTGACTGTAAACAAAGTAGGCAGAAAGCCTTCACTTTTTTAAAACTTTTTAGAAAAACAAACAATGTATCTTGAGCAAAACAAAGCATACAAGAAGATTATATCGAAAGATATCGGCTTATGAGCTTGCAGAATGAAGTGATTCAAAATCTTTCTGGTATAATGTTCGCGCGTTAAGTGGTCAGTGTAAGACATTTTCGTTAAGCATCGATGTTGACTTATTAGCAAACTATTTTGAAAACCTGCTGTTGCCTGATCCCAATAAAAACACTATGAGTTTTTCGCTTCATAAACATCTTAAATCCAGATCTGGACTGTTCATTCTCAATGCTAGAACTAATATCTGCTTTGAAAAAATGAAAAACAACAAAGCATCTGGTTTTGTAGAATCCCAGTAGAATTCTACAAAAACGCACCCCCGGAATTCTTAGAGTTTGTTTTAGTTCTATTCAATTAGATAAACAATGAAGAAACAATTCCCGAAAATTTTCTCTCTTCCAGAATTTCTGCAATTTTTAAGAAGGGTAATCGGAATTTTCCTGAGAACTACAGAGGTAATGCTGTACTCAACTCTCTTAGAAAAGTGTACACACAAACCTTTTATAACAGACTTGTGATCTGGGTTGAGCAAAACAATATAATAAGTTGTTTTAAAGCTGGTTTTCGAGCCAATCTTTCAACTATTGATCAAATTTTTGTTTCTAAATACTGTTGCAAGACGCTTTGTAGACAAGAAGAAGTGTTTATACGCTTTTTTTGTTGATCCGAAGGCAGCATTTGACACCATTAACCGAAAATCTTTACATATAGCAACGTCCAAATTGACTTCCAAAAACATGTAACGTTATCAGCCACTTTGAAGGGTACTTGTATCTCGAAAACTATACGAGGTATTAGGAAAATGGTAAAAATGTGAGCATTTCGAAGCGCTATGAAACGCAAATAAAAAATATTTACCTTTCAGTTGTTATTTTCTGATTATTAGTTAAACATTCGTACGAATGTAACGCTATAAGAACGTGGCCATGACCATATAAAGATTTGAGCTAGAGTTATAGACCTTTAAAGAATTCTTATATATTTTAGGGAGTCCTAGAACAGACGTCAAACTAGTTGAACGTCTGGGCGACTATTACATTCGAAGGAGATGCATTTCACTATTTCATACTTTCTAAACTCACGAATTGTTTATTTAAAAAAAAAAAGTAGAAATCGAAAATTTCGTTGAAAACAAAGTATGTAGTTATTTAATAACTTGGTTTTTAAATTATTTGCGGATATGTAGGTATCTATCATATGAGAGAACTGTCAAACTAACAACACGTTGAATTTAAGCTCGTGTAATAAGAAAATATTTTAAAGTTAAAAAACCATCTATACATAATATATCAAAATGGCACACAAATGCTCAACCTGTGACACTGCAATATATAGAAATAAACCTGGAGCCCATTTCTCAGATCATACATCACATACATTTCATATATCAAACAACACTTTCATACATCATACACATCATACAATTTTCTGTTTCTCAGATTTCATAGGAAGTGTTGTATGATATTTTGTTTGTTGTATGTATATTGAGCGTCAAGGCAAAATAAATTTCAATTTTTTTTATTGTGAAGTAAATTATAGATCGTTTGTTGCTAGAAATAAAAGTAAATGCTAATAATTTTTAATATAATACAAAAAATCAAAAACAATAATAACTCATCAAAATTTACCATTTTTTTAATTCAAAGATTGCTTACTTTCGTATATTTTCGTTTGTTTACATTCATTTGTCCTTACACTTTAATTACAACAAATTTATATGCTGTTATAATGAAAACAATAAAGATAATAATAATAATAATAATAATATGCTGTATGAAATGTATGAAAAATTTGAGGTAATTTGCTGTATGATAAATTTTTGAGAAACAGAATCATACAACATTCCAATATTTCCAGTGTAATCTCCGGTCATACATTATTGTATGACATTGGATCATACAACAAATCTGAAAAACAGAAATCATACAACAGAATTGTCAAAATCATGTACGTGATGTATGATCTGAGAAATAGGCCCCTGGTGTTATTTGTACAAATTGCAAGAAAGAATATCATTTTTCCTGTGGTAAAATAAATAAATCAGTGATCAAAGAAATTAACTCCGATGCTGTCATGTGGAGATGCATCCCATGCCAAGAAAATCTTTGCCAAGACAATCATAACCTCAACTCTTCTATCTGTGCAGAAAATTTGTTGGATGGGGCTTCAGAAAGCTTGTCTGATGCCCTAAAAAACATACAGGAAGAAGTCGACAAATTAAAAATTACTCAGATTTCATCCAACAGTTCGATCACAACTATATCTTCGACCCTCACGCAATTAAGTAATTTAATGTCTGAGGTGGCTGAAAATAA
Organism: Epistrophe grossulariae; assembly: GCA_929447395.1. NCBI lineage: Eukaryota > Metazoa > Arthropoda > Insecta > Diptera > Syrphidae > Epistrophe > Epistrophe grossulariae. Next base: position 49,059,359 of record OV839569.1, read on the forward strand.
GAGAAGGATTTGTACTCTCGAAGCAGATAATGAAGCTCTCAAAACCAAACTGGAACTTCAGGATCGACGCATCAGCAGACTTGAACCGCAAGAAACACAGAATGATATTATTATAAAAAACATACCGAAGATGGAATCTGAAAATTTGAAGGAATTATTTGAAATTCTTAAATCCAAACTCGGTAATGTCCCAATGGATAAAAATGACATAGTCGAAATATTCCGCAAACCAACAAACAACGCCAAAGCATCTATTTCTGGATTGCAGTCTACACAACAATCGATCGCAAATCACCCAGTTGACGAATTGAACCCACCGATAATTATTAAACTCAGGAATCGACAAATACGTGACCGATTAATGATAGCAGCCAGAACGTCTCAATTAAATATTTCTGATTTAGGTTTAAGTATTGAAAATAATTTAGATAACTATTCAATGAAGTTTTATGTTTTCCAGATACTATTTTGTACAGCCAAGCCAAAACTCACAAAAAAACACACAATTTTAAATATTTTTGGACCAAACATGGTAAAATTTTTATGAGGAAGAATGACACCACAAACATTTTTCATATAACCACTTTATTTGATCTTAAAAAAGTTTTATAAGTAAGTTTGTAAACACAATTCTTAATATCACTTTAGTTTTTACATGGAATATCACTTATGTATATGTATTATCAAAACATTAATCGTATTCGCACAAAGACACATGAGGTAAATTTAGCAATAAAAAATACTAATTATGACATTATATGTCTCACAGAAACTAACTTATCAAAAAAAATATATACAAATGAAATTTTTGATTTAAATTTAAGATACATGAATTTATTTGACAGACTCTCTGAGAAAGTAAATGCTTTTGAACAGAGATCTTCGCTTATTTACTTGGGAGACTTTAACTTACCCGAAACATAGAGTTTGATATCTCTACAAAAACAATGCTGCCGTCTAGCTTCTCTGAACCCAAGGCAGAAGCTTTGATTGAGACAATGTCTTTTTGTAATCTCTCACAACTTAACTCTGTACAAAATATTGATGGAAAGCTTCTTGATCTGTATTTTTTTCAATTTCGTGTATTAATAATTGCTCTGTTCAACTTTGCTCAAATCCAATATCTATACCATTAATCGTTATCATCCACCTTTATTAATCAAACTAAAAACACAAGTTACCAGATTTCTCCCAGAACGTGATATAATTAAAAGAAACTTTTTTAAATCCAAATTTAATGAAATGAATTCTCACTTTAGTCAAGCGGATTGGACAGTCTTAGATAATTTAAATAGATATGGTTCGTTTAATAAATTTTACCAAATTTTGAATGAGGCAATCGAATCATTCACTCCTTTAAAAAAACTTAAATCGTGTAAATATCCGAGTTGGTACTCACGCTCTCTTATTAAACTATTTCAAGGAAAAATCGTTTTCATAAAAGGTCTAACAGGGAAGACGATAAAAACACATTTAAGTACTTGCGTAAAATATGTAAAAGGGAATAACAAGTTTGTTATAATAAATATTTAGAAAATACGGAAGCTAATCTTAAATATAACACTAAATTTTTCTGGTCATACACTAAACAAATAAAAGCAACAAATTCAATACCTTCTGTAATGAATTTAGATAACAATATTATCTCTTCACAACAAGGAACATGCGACTCATTTTCACAATTCTTTCAAAAAAATTATAATAATCCGGATACAAATATGAACATTACTGAGAATAATAAAACAAGCCTATCATCACACTGTCAGCTATATTGTCCATCTTAAAATCCTTAGATTGCTACAAAAATGCAGGTCCTGGTGGAGTACCTAACATTGTTTATAAAAATTGCAGTGAGGTTCTAGCTGGGCCAGTTTCCACTTTTTTTAATAAGTCTTTGCAAGAATCTTGTTTAACTGCATAAATTACGTAGCAAATGTAAAAAATGTAGTGGCCATCCCTGCCTACGAACACTTCTACTTTTTTTGGTATCCGTTTTATCGTCTTCTTCGACTTCTGTTTCCTCAGACCAGTAGGAACAAAGCACGAACGCAATAATTTTGTCTATTCCTCTGACGCCCTCTTTCTATACTCGGCGTTACACTTTTTTGAAATTCTGTTGATTTTTTCACATTGTTAGTTGGTATGCCTCCGCTTAAACATTACTAATGTTAAAATGCGTATGTGACCCCTATTCATAAAAATGGTGCAATTTCTGAAATTTCAAATTATAGGCCAGTATGTGCATATCTTAAATGCATTGGCGCAAAATTTTAAACGATTTAGTAAAATGTTAAAGCCATTTTAGTAATTTACTAAGTTATAAAGAAGATTTTGGTAATTTTAAACGATTTTAGCAATTTACTAACTCTTAATATTTTACTAAAGTTAAAAACAGAAAATGGCTACTTTAAATTTTAGTAATTTGCTAAATCCATATGAAATCTGTCATTGTCCTCGAAAATAATTTCTTGGCAATTTTATTTGAAAGATTTAAATTGTTTTTTTTTTCGTGTGCTAATTCTTTTCAAAGTAAATTAAAATTAAATGTTTTCGGAAGACGAAGATTTCGATATGTTCGAAGACTCAGCTTTGTGCAGAAAAGTGCGATGTCTTAAGTTTTTAATACATAATATATGACAAAATGACAAAATTGACCGCGTTTTCAGTCATAGATTTGTATTTTACCTATAAAAAAAAAAACTGTTTGATTAAATTGCAGTTCATTTATTTTAATCAATAAACAGAGTTTATATTGCGTAGATATAGGGGAGCCAAATGATTTTTTTTTTTGAAAATAAATTAAATCCGTACACTTTTTGATCATCGTCTCTTTTGACACTTTCTTATAAAAAATATACACATCTTATTTTACAAAACAATTTAAAAAAAAATGCATAATATTTTCTAGTAGAAGACATAACTTAAAAAAAATTCATTGCTACAACGATATACATCAGGTAATAACTTCGAATACTTCTCCAGTCGCCTTTGCAAAGCCGAAAACAGTGTTGGCAAAATTCTAGTGGTATGCACACTTATATCTTTCAGCCACACCTTCAACAACGCATTTGCTTCATCTTCATTATGAAACTGATACAGAACTTTGTTGGCTTTACATTTTTCTAATTTAACAAGCGCCAAATTGTTATTAAATTCGTCTTCACATGCAGCTATATTTCTTAAAATATCCAAGTTTCGAGTATGTTGAGTATGTTGAGTAAAATGAATTTCTTTTTTCTTGTCGGCATAACGGCCTCCACAATTGCTTTTGAAAATTGCATTATGTGCATATTATTGCCAATCGAGCATTCGTCAAGGATTATGCACATCAATTGGCTCACCATCGATTCTATATCCCTCGGTTTGAAAATTTCTTCTTGCAACGTATCTGTCTAGATCTTTAGAGCTTTGCTGTCGAAAAGGGTCTCACCCAGATGTATAAGATATCTCCAACAGAAGGCGTGCCTTTCTTTGATTCGAATTCCTTTCAAACATTCGGCATTCAAAATCATAAAGAAAAATCCATAAAACATATCGTCTTTAATTTTTAAAAAATGCTTACATAAAATGATTGCCTTTGACTTAAAACCGCTGATAGTATCAAATCAACATTGGTTCATTAAAGGTCGGCCCACAGTTTCTAATTTAGCTTGTTTAACGCATGAGGTATCTAATGCCCTTCATAATACTAAACAAGTTGACGTTATTTACACCGATTTTTCAAAGGCGTTTGATAAAGTTTGTCATTCTACTATTTTAAAGAAAATGCGGAAAATAGGTTTTCATGGAGGCCTCATTAACTGGTTCTCATCTTATCTTTATAACAGACCACACAGAGTAGTTTTGAATAACATATCATCACTTCCTTTCTTTCCTAAGTCGGAAGTACCACAAGGGTCTGTGTTGGGCCCCCTTATTTTCATTATATATGTAAATGATATTATGGAAAACCTTTCATCTCCCGGGGGCCGGGCTGCTATTTGCAAACGATCTGAAGCTGTATAGGACTATTTCTTGTGTAAGAGACTATATAATGCTACAAAAATATGTGGATATTCTGTCAGAATGGTGTGCCTTAAGTTCGCTTCCTTTAAATACAAGGAAGAGTTTTTGAACAAAAAGATCTTGGAGTCGTATTTGACTCCAAACTTTTATTCGATAAACATTATAACTCTGTAATAAATAAAGCTACAAGAAACATAGGCGCAAAATTTTAAAAAACCTATTGTTAAGGGCTTAACATATTACTAGTTAGCAAATTGCTAAATTATTTAGTAATTTACTAGCTCTTCCAAAATTTTAATCCTTTTTTTCGTTTTACTAACTAGTAAATTACTAATTCCCTTTTATTAAAATAGGTGCATCTAAACACGTCCAAATAATGACAGTTCGTAAAGAAAAACAAAGCAAACAAACCTAAACTTAGGGAACGGACCTAATATTTGGAATGTCAGCAGTCAAAGTGACAACCTACAATTTATTTATGTCGAATTCCTTTCAGCCAAAAAAAATCGATCCCTGTGAGAGATTTTGATCCCGGACCAGTTTTGGCATTCCTTTCAACCAAAAAAAATTGATTCCTCATGATTTGGGATCAAAATCTTTGATCCCGATTTCAAGAGAGATTTACACCTACACAAAACACGCACTTGCACACACAAAATAGTAAAGTGACAGTTATCTAAACGTCATTGTGAATTTTTTCAATTCGGAAATTATTGTTGTTTAATTTTTAGAAGTTTTGTGAAAATAAATTTAAATGATTCCTTTTTCGTACCCTTTTCAATTTTAAATTGTTATTTAAATACATTTTTGAATTCGAAGAACGACGGTGACAACTGACAATTGGTGTTTGTCCGCTGGTGAAGCTGCCGTATGCATTTACTGTTTTGGACAATCTATGTGGACTGTAGAATAGGGAATATAACGCCGCCGTTGCTGCAGGCAATCCAACTGCAGGGGTACATATAATCCGGAAGAAAAGTGTACTTCGACTATATGTGAAATTGCATTTCCAGGCAGAGAAGGTGTTGTATTATCATTTCTTTGCTGTTTTTTTTTTTGTTAAAATAATTGAAATTTGTGCAGTGTTAGTATATGAAAGAAATAAAATTCCTGCTGGTACTAAGGATCAAAAAATCCCTTATGTGTATTTTACTTTTAATTTATATTTTAGACTCATACGAGGAAAGAAAATCGTTTACTCTTTTATAAGTTAAACATGTCGCCATGATTTTTTAATGCTGTTTACCATTTTAAACTTTAGCATTTAAATAGTCTCAAATCTACGACTAACAAAGTTGTCAGTTTTCTGTCACCTACCTATATTTATACGAAGTCGAATAATGGCACTCTGAAGATACTACTATTGATTTGCCTAAAAAAATTTTGATTAATTTGAATCTTTCTAGTATTTTGTTATATATAATTTACAAAGTGGAGAAAGCACAGTTATTATTGCCAATACAATTAAAACCTCAGTTGGACTATTATCAGTTTTTATTGTGAAAATACTGGCGGATTTTGGACCATTTAGAACTAAATGGTAGTAAAAAAAAGAAATTATGATAAAGTTATCATTCGTGTAAATTACATCTCAGAAATTGCTTGAAATAACAACAATTGTGTTTCCTTTTTAATAGTTGTGTTTTATTTTCCCCCAGATCCAATTCAGATCAGATCATGATAATAAAACCAACTGGATCACAGAAAGTTTTAGTTTTCACAGTTGGTCACATTACCCATAAAATTGACAGTTTACAGAATGAAAAATCCATCACTCAATTTGTATTTTGATTGTTTTAGGCATTTGCAAATTCCGACCATCTCGAATAAAATCTCGTGCATGCAGAATGTCGGTGATAATCTGTACAAATAAATAATATACAACAATAAATAATAATTGCGACAAATAAAACACAATTCGTTAAAACACAAACATTTGTACATAATTATGTAAAACAACTTTAATTTAAATTTAAAAAAATGTTTTTTTTAGGTTGAAAATACTTATACTTCTAGGAATTTTTCCCTATCCATACTATCACTGGTTTCATCAAGAAAATAGTGCCATATTTGACATGCCACACAAACAATTACAAAAAAAAATCAACCCCATTTTGCTCTCCATTCACCACGAAAAATCCGCAATCCCGGATCAAAATCCCAAATGGCAAAAGGAAATCGAAATTAGTTATTTTTTTACTTGTGAAAACTGTTTTCTTATTTTATTTTGTTTATGTGCTTTTCCCATCTACAGAAACGACAATTGCACTTCAAGGACACCTCACCGTTCAGGCACGATCTTTGAGCAGCTTGTGTGTGTGTCCGTGAAGTTAGCATATCAAGTGTTAGCATATCAATTTTTTTTTGGAGTACTCATCGCATGCAACATAGTTCTATAGTTCCTCATACTTTTCCAAAATAGTTCTGTTCAATTTCACCGTAAAAACGGATTTCAAAAAATGAGATGCTAACTTCCCGTAGCATATCAATTATTGAAATGTCAAATGAAAATATTTTTTTTAGATGTAAGAAACATTCCTTAAGAGTTCCTCATACCTTAAAATAATTGTTCCGTTATATTCAGACCTAGAAAAAAATAAAACTAAAAAAATTATTCTAATAAAAAAATAAAAAATGGTATGGAAAAATCAACTGAATTTCATAAATAAAAGAAAATTCAATATCATCAATGATCTAAATGCATAGACTTTATGCATATACAATATAATCCAATATTTTTTAATTTCTAATACTTTTCTAACGTACATATATTACGATTTTTTTTAAATTGTTATATGTAATTTTCACAATTATTGCCAACGACCTTGATATGCTGGCATTTTTTTACGAGTTCCAACTCAATTATCATTTTATTCAGATAGATCTAATGTGTTTACAATATAAACCGAAGAGTTCCCGTTTCTAACATTTTTCTAACAAAAAATATGATTTTTTTTAAATTAAGGCGATTTGCCATGAATTTTGGAAGTAGACCTTGGTTCGACCTTGATATGCTGGCATTTTTTTACGAGTTCCAACTCAATTATCATTTTATTCAGATAGATCTAATGTGTTTACAATATAAACCGAAGAGTTCCCGTTTCTAACATTTTTCTAACAAAAGTTATGATTTTTTTAAAATTAAGGCGATTTGCCATGAATTTTGGAAGTAGACCTTGGTTCGACCTTGATATGCTGGCATTTTTTTACGAGTTCCAACTCAATTATCATTTTATTCAGATAGATCTAATGTGTTTACAATATAAACCGAAGAGTTCCCGTTTCTAACATTTTTCTAACAAAAGTTATGATTTTTTTAAAATTAAGGCGATTTGCCATGAATTTTGGAAGTAGACCTTGGTTCGACCTTGATATGCTGGCATTTTTTTACGAGTTCCAACTCAATTATCATTTTATTCAGATAGACCTAATGTGTTTACAATATAAACCGAAGAGTTCCCGTTTCTAACATTTTTCTAACAAAAGTTATGATTTTTTTAAAATTAAGGCGATTTGCCATGAATTTTGGAAGTAGACCTTGGTTCGACCTTGATATGCTGGCATTTTTTTACGAGTTCCAACTCAATTATCATTTTATTCAGATAGATCTAATGTGTTTACAATATAAACCGAAGAGTTCCCGTTTCTAACATTTTTCTAACAAAAGTTATGATTTTTTTAAAATTAAGGCGATTTGCCATGAATTTTGGAAGTAGACCTTGGTTCGACCTTGATATGCTGGCATTTTTTTACAAGTTCCAGCCCAATTATCATTTTATTCAGATAGATCTAATGTGTTTACAATATAAACCGAAGAGTTCCCGTTTCTATCATTTTTCTAACAAAAGTTACTCAATTATCATTTTATTCAGATAGATCTAATGTGTTTACAATTCCCGTTTCTAACATTTTTCTAACAAAAGTTATGATTTTTTTTTAAATTAAGGTCTACTTCCAAAATTCATGGCAAATCGCCTTAATTTTAAAAAAATCATACCTTTTGTTAGAAAAATGTTAGAAACGGGAACTCTTCGGTTTATATTGTAAACACATTAGATCTATCTGAATAAAATGATAATTGAGTTGGAACTCGTAAAAAAATGCCAGCATATCAAGGTCGAACCAAGGTCTACTTCCAAAATTCATGGCAAATCGCCTTAATTTTAAAAAAATCATAACTTTTGTTAGAAAAATGTTAGAAACGGGAACTCTTCGGTTTATATTGTAAACACATTAGATCTATCTGAATAAAATGATAATTGAGTTGGAACTCGTAAAAAAATGCCAGCATATCAAGGTCGAACCAAGGTCTACTTCCAAAATTCATGGCAAATCGCCTTAATTTTAAAAAAATCATAACTTTTGTTAGAAAAATGTTAGAAACGGGAACTCTTCGGTTTATATTGTAAACACATTAGATCTATCTGAATAAAATGATAATTGAGTTGGAACTCGTAAAAAAATGCCAGCATATCAAGGTCGAACCAAGGTCTACTTCCAAAATTCATGGCAAATCGCCTTAATTTAAAAAAAATCATATTTTTTGTTAGAAAAATGTTAGAAACGGGAACTCTTCGGTTTATATTGTAAACACATTAGATCTATCTGAATAAAATGATAATTGAGTTGGAACTCGTAAAAAAATGCAAGCATATAAAGGTCGTTGGCAATAATTGTGAAAATTACATATAACAATTTAAAAAAATCGTAATATATGTACGTTAGAAAAGTATTAGAAATAAAAAATTATTGGATTATATTGTATATGCATAAAGTCTATGCATTTAGATCATTGATGATATTGAATTTTCTTTTATTTATAAAATTCAGTTGATTTTTCCATACCATTTTTTATTTTTTTATTAGAATAATTTTTTTAGTTTTATTTTTTTCTAGGTCTAAATATAACGGAACAATTATTTTAAGGTATGAGGAACTCTTAAGGAATGTTTCTTACATCTAAAAAAAATATTTTCATTTAACAATTCAATAATTGATATGCTACGGGAAGTTAGCATCTCATTTTTTGAAATCCGTTTTTACGGTGAAATTGAAAAGAACTATTTTGGAAAAGTATGAGGAACTATAGAACTATGTTGCATGCGATGAGAACTCCAAAAAAAAATTGATATGCTAACACTTGATATGCTAACTTCACGGACACCTTGTGTGTGGAGGAGAATAATGCTAGTTTCTGCATGAACATCAACACACCATTTACATTGTGGCCAATTGATGATTCTATCGACCAGAAAGTTACAAAGCAAGTGCCAGAGATAGTACCATTGTCAAAAGTAAGACTGACATGCAGTAGATGCCATAACGAGGTTACGAAGGATGACGTTCAGTTTGATCGTATACTAGAGTTTCTATCGGGGACCATAGATGTGGGTGAATTCTTTTGTCACCATGGACCAGATCTTAATGCAGTTCTTATTCCCAAACGCAACGATATGTTTTATGGATTTTTCTTTATGATCTTGAATGCCGAATGTTTGAAAGGAATTCGAATCAAAGAAAGGCACGCCTTCTGTTGGAGATATCTTATACATCTGGGTGAGACCCTTTTCGACAGCAAAGCTCTAAAGATCTGGACAGATACGTTGCAAGAAGAAATTTTCAAACCGAGGGATATAGAATCGATGGTGAGCCAATTGATGTGCATAATCCTTGACGAATGCTCGATTGGCAATAATATGCACATAATGCAATTTTCAAAAGCAATTGTGGAGGCCGTTATGCCGACAAGAAAAAAGAAATTCATTTTACTCAACATACTCAACATACTCGAAACTTGGATATTTTAAGAAATATAGCTGCATGTGAAGACGAATTTAATAACAATTTGGCGCTTGTTAAATTAGAAAAATGTAAAGCCAACAAAGTTCTGTATCAGTTTCATAATGAAGATGAAGCAAATGCGTTGTTGAAGGTGTGGCTGAAAGATATAAGTGTGCATATACCACTAGAATTTTGCCAACACTGTTTTCGGCTTTGCAAAGGCGACTGGAGAAGTATTCGAAGTTATTACCTGATGTATATCGTTGTAGCAATGAATTTTTTTTAAGTTATGTCTTCTACTAGAAAATATTATGCATTTTTTTTTAAGTTGTTTTGTAAAATAAGATGTGTATATTTTTTATAAGAAAGTGTAAAAAGAGACGATGATCAAAAAGTGTACGGATTTAATTTATTTTCAAAAAAAAAATCATTTGGCTCCCCTATATCTACGCAATATAAACTCTGTTTATTGGTTAAAATAAATGAACTGCAATTTAATCAAACAGTTTTTTTTTTTTATAGGTAAAATACAAATCTATGACTGAAAACGCGGTCAATTTTGTCATCTCCAAATGGTTCCTTTTTTTGATATCCTGTTTATGTATTAAAAACTTAAGACATCGCACTTTTCTGCACAAAGCTGAGTCTTCGAACATATCGAAATCTTCGTCTTCCGAAAACATTTAATTTTAATTCACTTTGAAAAGAATTAGCACACGAAAAAAAAACAATTTAAATCTTTCAAATAAAATTGCCAAGAAATTATTTTCGAGGACAATGACAGATTTCATATGGATTTAGCAAATTCCTAAAATTTAAAGTAGCCATTTTCTGTTTTTAACTTTAGTAAAATGTTAAGAGTTAGTAAATTGCTAAAATCGTTTAAAATTACCAAAATCTTCTTTTTAACTTAGTAAATTACTAAAATGGCTTTAACATTTTACTAAATCGTTTAAAATTTTGCGCCATAGGTTTTATTTTCCGAGTAGGGAAAATTTTTAAAAACTCAGAAACATTTATAACACTATTCAATTCACTAGTTCGCAGTACTCTTGAGTATGCATCTACTATTCGGAACCCTATTTATATCACACATTCAGATAAAATCGAAAAACAGCAAAAAAAATTTACCAGGTATCTAGAATACAAAATATTCAGGCAGCATTCAACCTATATTGAAAGGCTTAACTTATTCAAGATGATTTCGTTATTTCAACGCAGGTGCCTTCTAGATGAATTATTTGGCACGAGTACGATAACTATGGCGCCAAGAATTGATAACGGTTTTTTTGTAGAGGGGTCAAAAACAAGCATTTTTTATTATAGGAGGGGGGGTCCATCTCACCCCGTTTAGGAGGTAGGGGCAATTTGAGAAAAATATGACTTAAATTTAAATATTAAAAAACAACGGCAACACTATACCGGTTTTTAAAGCCAGAAATCTGTTCTATAATCCTAAATTTAAACTAAATTATTTATGTCAACAGTTTTTGAAAAATTCGCATGCAAACTCAAAATTTTGATAAAAAAAAGTAAAAAAAAAAGTTTAGACTAATTTTTCTCAAAATTGTGAAATGAAGTGCTGAATTGGCTTTTTGTGATTAATGTTAATATAAATTCTTAATCGAAAAAAAACCAAATGGTTTTATGTCTTCTAGTTTTTGAGAAAATTGAAAATTACTGAAACTACTTTTTTATGAGATTTTTGTTTTTTGCTTGCTTACATAAATTCATCAGTGCTAGCACCCAGCATTACGGCGTATGAACAGTGATTTATGTATGTATGCAACCCCCCTGCTTGGGGACACTATAGGTTATGGGGTAGGTGCGAGGTTGGGTATATGCAAAGTTTCTTTTGCATTTAAAGCATCTGGATTTAGAGAAAATTTGAATTTATCCTATACGGGTGTCCCGTAACTCAAAGTCAAGCGGGTAACGGGTGATAGAGTAGGTTGTACCTGTTCTGGAAAAAATAAGAAAAAAAATCCATCTCGCTTGGTTAAGTAATAATAGCAATATTTAGAAAAATAGTGAAAATCGATACCCTAGACCACATTTTTAGGTACTGTGGTCACAAATTTCCGAATTTTGACGTGTTTATTTTTTTTACGTAATCCTTAATAACCATGCTATTGATTTCAATCACAAATTTAAAAATAAATATTGTAAGTTTCGTAAGAAAAATAAAGTTTGACTGAGTCATGTTTCAAAAACAATTTTTTGAGCTAACTTTGACACTTCATATTTAAAAAAAAATGTACTACACTACCTTGGCAAGTTTTTTAAAAAATTGGCGCGTTTCATCAAGATTTCAAAATGGTACAACACTTGCTACTTATTCATTCGTAAAAAATATTTTTCATTTTTTATTTGCAAAAAGGACCTCAGTTCACTTCAATCACTTTTACGAGAATAATGCTTTTTTGTACTCAAAAATCCATTTTACCAAGGTGTTCGTGACATACACAGAGGCACTAGAATCAGACACTGTTTTCCGTCAGTAAGAGTGAGACAGATCTACATTACACAATATGGTACGCTACAATCTACGTTCGGTACGCTACGTTCCTTGTTTTAGTCGCAACATCTCACAATCGTGCGCTTTTGTTACCCTGGACTTGAATATTGTTGTGGAAATTATGTTAGTTATTATCTAGTAATAGGTAAAAAAAACTTCACAAATTTTTGCCAACAATGTTCAGCAAATATCAACACTGGGGGCGTATAGTTACGAGGGAGCAAACGTTGCATATGGTATGGGTCACGAGTGGTAGTTGTTTTGATTTAAAATTCGATGAGCAATGCTTCTCGGTATTCCAGTGGATCTTTCAATCGCACTGATCAAGCGCTGGATCACATTGAATTCAATTAAATTTAAAAGTACTTCGTCGTTATGTCCTTGGGATCTCCCTTCCGCAGCGCCGCCATACGAGTACTATAGGCAATCGTCCTTGCGAGTTTGATAGGTGTGCATAGATGAACACCCGGTGGTCATGGGTGACGCCCCACATTTGTGTACCTTTCGATCCACTGGAATACCGAAAAGCATTGCTCATCGAATTTTAAAACAGAACTACTTCCACCCGTACCATGTGCAACGTGTACAATGTTTGCTACTTCGTGAATATACGCTCCCAGAGTCGATATCTGCAGAACAATGTTTTCGAAAAATATGGAAGTTCTTAGTTTCTATTATGTACTAGATAATAACTGACACAATTTTTACAACAATAATCGAGTCCAGGGTATCACAAAAGCGCACGATTGTGAGAAGTTGCGAGTAAAACAAGGAACGTAACGTACCGAACCTAGATTGTAGCGTACCATATTGTGTAATGTAGATCTGTCTCACTCTTACTGACGGAAAACAGTGTCCGATTCTAGTGCCTCTGTTTATGTCACGTACACCTTGGTAAAATGGATTTTTGAGTACAAAAAAGCATTATTCTCGTAAAAGTGATTGAAGTGAACTGGAGGTCCTTTTTGCAAATAAAAAATGAAAAATATTTTTTACGAATGAATAAGTAGCAAGTGTTGTACCATTTTGAAATCTTGATGAAACGCGCCAATTTTTTAAAAAACTTGCCAAGGTAGTGTAGTACATTTTTTTTTAAATATGAAGTGTCAAAGTTAGCTCAAAAAATTGTTTTTGAAACATGACTCAGTCAAACTTTATTTTTCTTACGAAACTTACAACATTTATTTTTAAATTTGTGATTGAAATCAATAGCATGGTTATTAAAGATTACGTAAAAAAAATAAACACGTCAAAATTCGGAAATTTGTGACCACAGTACCTAAAAATGTGGTCTAGGGTATCGACTTTCACTATTTTTCTAAATATTGCTATTATTACTTAACCAAGCGAGATGGATTTTTTTTCTAATTTTTTCCAGAACAGGTACAACCTACTCTATCACCCGTTACCCGCTTGACTTTCAGTTACGTGACACCCTGTATATCCAATGTCAACAGCTGTTTTCTAAATATACATATTGGTATACTTTGCTCAAAGTTCCACATTTTTATATATAAAAACGTAATGCATTATAAAAAATTCACATAACCTAGGTACCAGGGATGGAAAATTCGGTACAATTGTATCGAATTCGATACAATTGAGTTTGGTCAAGTACAAAAGTACAATTTGCCTTATTTCAGTACAATTTTATGAAACCTTTCTTTAAATTTGCAAATTTTCTAGATCTTTTATTATTTCGAATTCGAATCGAATTTTTTCTGTCGTTGACAGACTTGACAGCAGCAATTTTGAAGTACAACGTCAATAAATATTCAATTTGGAAATTATGAGGAAGTTTACAAATTTGAAATTTCACTAATCACTTAATAAACTTAATAAACCAAAATAACTAAAAGCATCAAAATAGAACTTAATATTTCCGTCAACAAAATATTAAGGTGAGTGCTTTGTTTTGTTGTCCGATAAGTGTTTTAATTTATTAAAAAAATTTTGTTTTTAATTGTTCATTTCAGTATTGTTTTTGTTTTAAATGTTAATTTATTAAATTTCTAATTAAAATGTAAACAATTCAAAGAATAAGTAAGTGCAATAGACCAAACAAAATTTTAAATATTATAAATAACGGGTGATTTTTTAGCTGGTTTGGTTTTGGCAACACTGGTTTTGACAGCTGACGTGTGTTTAGTACCTTGTGTCACTGTCAAACAGCTTCAATTTGGTTTGCAATTTAACCATGGATCGCAAGAACTAAAGCCAGCCGACCTACCACAACGCCGAATTTTTGGTGAATGGGCTCTTGGAAAGCTGGCCGAGGATCCGCTTTTTTATCGAAAAATTGTGTTCAGCGATGAGGCTCATTTTTGGTTGAATGGGTACGTAAATAAGCAGAATTGCCGCATTTGGAGTGAAGATCAGCCAGAAGCATTGCAACAGCTACCAATGCATCCCGAAAAAGCCACTGTTTGGTGCGGTTTATGGGCCGGCGGCATTATTGGGCCATATTTCTTCAAAGATGATGCGAATCGCAGCGTTACTGTCAATGGTGAACGCTACCGAGCGATGATAACAAACTTTTTTTTGCCCGAAATGGAAGTTCTTGACTTGCATGATATGTGGTTTCAACAAGACGGTGCCACATGCCACACAGCACGCGAAACAATGGCGCAATTGCGAGGCGAGTTTGGTGAACAGTTAATTTCACGTTTCGGGCCGGTCAATTGGCCGCCTAGATCGTGCGATTTGACACCATTAGACTATTTTTTGTGGGGGTATGTCAAGGCTAATGTCTATAGGGACAAGCCCGCTTCGATTGACGCACTGGAAGCCAATATCCATGCATTCATTCGTGAGATACCGGCCGATATGTGTGAAAGAGTATGCCAAAATTGGACTCAGCGGATGGGCTACCTGAGACGCAGCCGCGGTCAACATTTGCATGAAATTATCTTTAAACATTAAATTGCAAGGTTCAAACTATCGATTCAAATAAATATTTCATTCATTTTTTCGAATTTTTTGTGTTTTTTTTTTTTTAAAGTTCTAAACCTCTTAAAAAATCACACGTTATATATGTATCATAATGCCATTTTTTCAAATTTGTTTAAAAGCTAAATAAATATAAACCCCTGAGGAAGCTGGAAATTAGCCAAGCGAAACGTTGGGTAAAATATGAATTAGTTGTTTTCAATTAATTGCATCCATTTAGAATGATCATAAAAGCCCAAATAACAATAACTTTAATTATTTCTTTATATTTGATATTTTGTGTTTATTTATGTACGTATGTACATTGTACATACATATGTATATTTATGAATTGTTTTTGTTTATGTTTTAAAGAATAAAATATTTTCGTTACATACAAAATATTTGTTCATTCAACAAAAAAAATTTCAGTACAATTGACTTCATTTCAGTACAATTTCAAAGAAGTTTTCAGTACATTAAAAAAATGTTATTTTCCATCCCTGCTAGGTACTACTGTACGACTGCAGCAAATCTATATAATTTCTTTATATATTTCGTTTTAGACATAATATATGTATATGTAATGCAACTGTACCGCTAAATTAATTGCTGTAATTTACTTACAAAGATGAACCTATCATCAACATTAATCCTCAAAATGAAATCACCGTACCTAAATACCAAAATACAAAAATCTCAGAAAAAGTAGTTTTAGTAATTTTCAATTTTCTCAATAACTAGACGGCGTAAAACCATTCGGTTTTTTGTGTTCGATTCAGAATTGATATAAGCATTATTGACCATAAAAATCCAATTCAGCACTTCATTTCACAATTTAAAAAAAATTAGTCTAAACTTTTTTTTTCGTTTTTTTATAAAAAATTGAGTTTGCATGTGAATTTTTCAAAAACTATTGGCATAAATAATTTAATTTAAATTTGGGATTGAAAAACAGATTTCTGACTTTCAAAAACTTTATTGAAAGTGTTGCCGTTGTTTTTTAATATTTTTTTTCATTCTATGTCTTTTTTTCTAAAACTGCCCCTACCTTCTAAACGGGGTGAGATAGGCCCCCCCCTTCTATAGAAAAAAAATGCTTGATTTTGACTCTACATATATACCTCACTGTTTATACGCCGTAATGCTGGGTGCTAGCACTGTATTTATGTAAGCAAGCAAAAAAAAACAAAAATCTCATAAAAAAGTAGTTTTAGTAATTGTCAATTTTCTCAAGAAATAGAAGACATAAAACCATTTTGTTTTTTGCGTTCGACTCCGAATTAATATGTACACTGACTTCAAAAAGCCAATTCAGCACTTCATTTCACAATTTAAAAAAAAATTGGTATAAACTTTTTTTTTTTATTTTTTTTCATCAAAAATCTCCTAAACGGGGCGAGATAAAAACTATCGAATGTATTGATAGTTTTAAAAATACTATCGATAGTTTTTCACCTCACTAGTTTATTAGTGGTGAAACCCATAAACCAATATAACTAAAAAACACACTAAGTAACACTTATGCATTCAAACGAGATAAAAGATACAGAAACTACAATGTAAGCTATTACACTTTTACTCAAGAGTCATGAATCTTTTAGAAATTTAAGGAGTGGTAGTGAGAAAGAGATCGGATCTCACCTTCGCACTCATTTAATTTCAAAAGGAGTCATGACTCTTGAGTCAACGTATAATATCTGACAATATAATCTCACAACAATGCACAAGTATGCGATAAAAATAAGAAAAAAAACACATTGTCATTAACTAACACTTGTGCATTCTTATGAGACTCCGCGAATTATATTTTATCTCTGACTCTCTGTTTCTCCTATCTCTTATAAGTTATATTTTTTATTATTGTTTCTGTTTGGGTTCGGTAATCGGTGTTCTTGTTCCTGTTTGTTTGTTTTAATAAAAAAAATAGATATTTCTTTCGGTATTGTTTATTTTTGGTTCTCTAACAAATTTCAAGTAATAATTCATATTCAGTTTATGTTTATATGTTTTTACTTTATCTAGTTTATTTTTTTTACTTTATTTAGTTGTGTTTCGGGAAATGTTAAAAAAAAAAATCTGTGGTGTCGAATTTTTTTAAGCCAGTTGGTGGAGAAAGTGCTTCCAAGGATTATGTGAAATGCACTCTGTGCAAGAAAGAATATAAACACTCAGGAAACACAAGTAATCTGAGTGACCACCTAAAAAGGAAGCACCCTGAAAAAATCTCTCCAGCAACAACCGGAAATGAGGCTATAGAAGATGCAAAATCCGAGGATGATGCTCCGGCTCTAAAAAAAAGCGGCAAAGCATTAAGAGTTACTTTGAGAGAGATAAAACTTATCAAAGGAACTCAAAAGAAAAAAAATACCTTGATGATCTCTACGTTCAGATGATAGCAAAAGACTTTATGCCATTCCGCACTTCCGATGGGGAGGGCTTTCGGAATTTTGTTCGTGGCCTTAACAGCAGGTACGAAATCCCAGATCGATCAATATTAAAGTCAGTTCTTCTTCCATCTTATTGTAAAAAGCTAGAAGATAAGCTTAAAAGTATATTGACTACCATAAGCTACTGTGCCATAACAACAGACATGTGGTCCAGTGTTGCGAACGAGGGGGTCTTGGCGGTGACATGCCACTTTGTGGATGGAGGCAAACTTAAATCACCACTGCTGAAAGTGGTTATAATTGAAGGTCGTCATACGGCAGAAGCAATTTCAAAGGTAAAAAGTGTACTTCTATTTACCTTTCTTATCATAACTTATATTTGGAGTTTTTACTTGGCAAGATTTCTGTTTACTACTTAATAGCCCATAGCTAATTGAAAAGTTTTGAAAACTTGGCCAGGAACCTACCAAATTTTAGTAATTAATAATTTAATAACAAATTTCTGTCACATTTGGGAGTTGCTTCGATTTTACTGTTCTGAAATACCTTTTTTAACTTTGAACTTCACGTTCATTTAGATCTCATTATTTCATAGCTTGGCATTTTTCACATTTATCTTTTTTGTGAGATGCTAACTAAGCTAAGAGGACCAGGAGCTTTCCTTATCAGGGTCAGAGCGACTATATTCATATGTGAACGTGAGATTATTTTTGAGCAAAATATAGTTAATTTTGTTTTTATATATGTATATATGTAGATCGAAGTATTTTTTTATATCTATAAACAAACATTCTTCATTTAGGCTATCAATGAAATACTTTTAGAATATAGTATTCAAGAAAAAATTGTCGCAATGACAACAGACAATGCACAAAATATGTTGAAAATGGCCAAAATATTAAAAATCCGACACCTGCCGCGTTTTGCTCATACGCTGAATCTAACAGTCCAAGATTGTTTCAAAGTAGTTTGTTTTGTTTCAATTTTAACGAAAGCCAAAGCAATGGTGACTTTTTTTAAAAGTAGCACATTGGCAAGCGACACATTGCGTAAAGCACAAAAGCAAAATAATAAAAGTGAACTGAGATTAATTCAAGAAGTCAGTACTAGATGGAACAGCTCTTATTTTAAAGACTAGTAGAGGTTCGTTGTGACCTTGCTATATCAATAAGCGAATGCGTTAAAGCCCCACCTGCATTCACCGCTGAGGAATTGATGATAGTTGAAGGAATCCTCTTGATTCTTGAGCCGTTCGAAACTGCCACAAAAACAATTTCTGGAGAGACGTATGTCACAAGTTCGCTAGTAATTCCATTAATAAGAGGAATCTCTGCTAAATTATTAGGCTTAGAACTAGCCGTAAAAACTTTGCCCGCTCGAGAAGTCCTCAATTCACTTACCAATAGTATAAGTACGAGATTAAAACCATATCTAACAAGATCACCTCTCATTTTGGCCACATTATTAGATCCAAAATTTAAAAAGACTGGATTTAGGACGCCTCAAGAAGCTGACTATGCGGTCCAAGCCCTACAAAGAGAGTATGCATCACATATTGCATGCAAGAACAAGGCAGCTAATCAACAACAAGACATGTCTACAAAAAGTCACAATGCTGCAGTTTTAGAACCTCCTCAAGCATCTACGTCCGCAGAAGCAAGAATGAGCGAGTTACTTTTCATGCCGAATAGATCTGTTCAAGAAAACATATCGACACCAGTCAGCGATGCAATTATAGATATACGCCAATATTTAGAAAAGCCAGTGTCTCAGAGAAATGAAAATTCAATAGCATATTGGGAAAAATCTAGTAACATGCTACGAGAGACAGCTTTTAAGTATTTGTGTATTCCAGCGAGTTCGGTACTATCCGAAAGAATTTTTTCTAAGGCTGGACTAGCCATGTTTGAATTAAGAAGCAAACTTAAAGTTAAAAATCTGCACAACACGCTTATTATTAAAAACAATTGTGATATGTTCGATTCCTATGACTGTAATACATAATATGTATAAATGTAAAAAATGTCTGAGACATTCAAAAAACCTATTTTTTTTTTTTTCGTTAAATCTTTGTTTTGTTTTTGAAGTACCTAAATACTATTTTATGAATGTTTTGTTTTTGTTTTATTGAAGTAATAATTTATTAACGTTATGTTATGTTTTTGTTTTTGAATAAAAATTATTATTCCAAATATTTTCATTTATTTTTATTTCATAAAAGAATCCTGTAGGAAGTGGTATCACTTGTTGTTTTTGTTCTGAGTGGTAAGTTAAATGAGATCCATATTCATATTCGTATGGATGGATGACCAACGGTCAAGGCTTTTAAAATGAAAAATACTATCATACTATCGAAAGCGCCGACTATCGATGTTTAAGCAACCCTACTGCCCAGCTCGTTATAATCGTAATAACTTTATAACATTCAGAATACCATTTTATCGAACTAATTTATTGCTTAAATCACCATAATAAGAATTCAGAAACTATCTACATAACATGCTTTTTACCGATTTTGATGTCTTATGTTCCGAATACGCCTATTCCAGGGGGTTTATATTAAGAATTATAACTGAATGTGGTTCGTCATTTATCTCCATACTAAATTAAATTTCAATTATTAATGAAATTATTTTTGTGTGTTTCTTACGATTTTGGTTTTTGGCTTATAAAAAAAAATATTTGTATATGTATATATGTGTATATATATGTATATATACATATATATATGTGTATATATATGTATATATACATATATATATGTATGTATATATTAGAGCTCTCTATTACACGGATATTTTAAAACACGGATACACGTGTTCTTATAATATCCGGATTTGAATCCGTGTATTTCGTGTATCCGTGCATCCGTGTGTCCGTGTATCCACGTATCCGAAGATCCGTGTATTTTAAATAATCCAATCATCACTGGAGAGGGCCAAATTTATGGGATTTTTTTGATAAAAATACGACAACGAGTTGGTAGTAGAATCTGCCAGTGGATTTAAATTTAGAATTATTTAATTTTTTCTTTAAAAATCGATTTTATTTTGGAAAATCACCAAAAATAAAAATCTATTATATCCATTATCCTTCAAAATTTTGAGCTTGTAAGCCCACCCCTTGAAAAGATAAAAATCAAAAACCATTCCGTGTATTAAGAATCCGTGTAATAAAGATCCGTTTATGCTTAATATGCGGATACACGGATATTAAGCAAATAAATACACGTGTTTTAAGAGAACGGATTTTTATTTGCGTGTAATAATTACACGGAGTCCGTGTACCCGTGTTTTTCAAATACACGGACTGAATTGTAGGCTCTAGTATACAGGGTGTCCCGTAAGTCAAAGTCAAGGGGGTAACGGGTGATAGAGTAGTTTGTACCTGTTCTGGAAAAAATAAGAACACAAATCCATCTCGCTTGGTTAAGTAATAATAGCAATATTTAGAAAAATAGTGAAAATCGATACCCTAGACCACATTTTTAGGTACTGTGGTAACAAATTTCCTAATTTTGACGTGCTTATTTTTTTTTACGTAATCCTAAATAACCATGCTATTGATTTGAATCACAAATTTAAAAATAAATATTGTAAGCTCCGTAAGAAAAATAAAGTTTGACTGAGTCATGTTTCAAAAAAAATTTTTAAGCGAAATTTGACACTTCATATTTAAAAAAAAATGTACTACACTACCTTGGCAAGTTTTTTAAAAAATTGGCGTGTTTTATCAAGATTTCAAAATGGTACAACACTTGCTACTTATTCATTCGTAAAAAATATTTTTCATTTTTTATTTGCAAAAAACACCTCAGTTCACTTCAATCACTTTTACCAGAATAATGCTTTTTTGTACTCAAAAATCCATTTTACCAAGGTTTACGTAACATTTATAGAGGCACTATAATCAGACACTATTTGCCGTAAATAAGAGTGAGACAGATCTACATTACATAATATGGTACGCTACGATCTACGTTCGGTACGGTACGTTCCTTGTTTAACTCGCAACTTCTCACAATCGTGCGCTTTTGTGATACCCTGGATTCGATTATTGTTGTAAAAATTGTGTCAGTTATTATCTAGTAATAGGAAATAAAAACTTCCATATTTTTCGCCAACATTGTTCTGCAGATATCGACTCTGGGAGCGTTTAGTCACGAGGTAGCAAACTTTGTACACGTTGCACATGATACGGGTGGAAGTAGTTCTGTTTTAAAATTCGATGAGCAATGCTTTTCGATATTCCAGTGGATCTTTCAATCGCACTGACCAAGCGCTGGGATCACATTCAATTCAATTTAATTTAAAACTACTTCGTTGTTATATCCTTGGGGTCTCCCTTCTGCAGCGCCGCCATACGAGAACTAAAGGCAATCGTCCTTGCGAGTATGATAGGTGTGCATTGCTCATCGAATTTTAAATCAAAACAACTACCACCCGTGACCCGTACCATATGCAACGTGTATACGAAGTTTGCTCCCTCGTAACTATACGCTCAGTGTTAATATTTGCTGAACAATGTTGGCAAAAATTTGTGAAGTTTTTAGTACCTATTACTAAATAATAAATATAAAATAAAAATTGGAAGTCAATTGTATTTCAAGTGAAAAAAAAATTAAAATGCGAAAATTTTTAATTAAACCGTCTGAAAAGGCAGTAAAAAAAGATTTGATTTTTAAAGCGATCGATTGATATTAAAAACAAAAAAAGAAACCAGCTTAATGTATTATTTTTGCAAAAGAAAAAAAGAAATGACAAATAAAGATGAAATATTTATTCCATCTCCAGAAATGATTCGCTTTTATTTACAATTTAAATTTCGTCAGCGGAAAGCAAAATTGGTCTAAGTCACAAAAACTAAATTTTACAGGAGACGATTTTTAAGGTTTGAATTTAATTATAGCTGGACTTTTTGACTCGAATTTTGTTCGAATAATTTTTTTTAATTTCTTTTATTATTTTTGTTTCTAAAAATTACAAAATTGTTTTGTAAATAAAATAATTATTATTTTTAAATAATTTTATAAATAAAATACCCAAAATTGGAGATAGAACAATTTCCATACAACTCTGAATCTTCCTGAAATAAATCATGGACTTAGAACAAAATATGGCAGTTAGAACAACTGAGCATAATCTTGTTGAAATTAAAGTATGACTGACCTCTTCGTAATGTGTTCTATGTCCATTCTAATAAAAAGTTTATTTTGTGTCAGTAAATCAAAAAATCAAAACTACTAAATAAATAATGAAGACAAATTCGACATTAGACCTCGAATTGAAGTTTTGACTACTTTTGGCAAAACATTTAATTTTTCTTTTTTTCTCAGCTTTTTGTTACTTATTAACGAAACGGAAGTTAAATTTATACCTTCCCCATAATCATCACGATACTTTATTTGAAGTAGATTGCTTTGCTCGTAAAGAATTTCTTTACATTTCGAGTATGGGATGAAGTTTAAACCCATGGTAGCAATGCTGTAATTGAAAAAATCGTTTTCATTTAATTGCATTAGTTTCAGTTTAACGTTTGGATAATCCATGTTTTTTAGATTGCGCATAAGCGAAATTGGGCTGAAGTAAGATATATTTTTGAAATGTCGATCAATGACACTATGGACTGCATCAAGCTCCTGGATTCTAGAATGCCCCGATGAAAATTGTTGAGTAATCATTTCGATGTTTGGATGCGATTCTAAAAACTTCAGAATGGCAAGAGAAGTTAAACGGTTCCTATTTTGAGGTATACACGAATCTGACCAGAGAATCATCATTGTAACCTCCGGATTGTCTTGCACTACAGCTTTCAAAATTCTCACCAGAGCACTCGCGATGTCGTTTCCACTTCTTCCACTTTGAGTCTCATACCACAAAGAACAATATGTTGTTTTATTTAATTTGCACAAACCAGTAAGGTTATACATACCGAACTTCCTTTTATAATAAAAGTTCGAAATATTAGCAGCCGGCATAGAAAAAACACTTTGCAGGTCGTACGATATTAACGCAACTTTAGGATCTTTAAGTTCGCGATCTCTTTGGCGCCGTGTTTTTGCGTTTTCGTTTAATCTCTTATGCTCCTGGTATTCATCATTTTTAGAAACAGAGGGATTCTGAAGGTTTTGAAATTTAGTACATGAATCACACTGGTCCTTCATTCTTATTTTACTTACTTCTTTTTTGTCTCCATTGTGACTTTATAACTTTATTGTGTCAAAACCAATTGCACACTAAATGTTTAAACACATCTGTATGATTTTGTTTTTTAGTCAGCAGAAATACCGTTTGAAATTTCCGTAATATTTTTTTTCGTCAACAACGAAACCGTTTAAAATTTCCATACTGTGCCCGTTTGAGATAGATCAAATGAGAATTATTTGTCGCTTAGAACAAAATGCCATTGCGAGTTTTATGTATGCTATATAATTCTCAATTAGTCTAAGTGATATTGAGAATTGGATTTAGACTATTTTTGAATTTTTCTTATAGAAAATGGAAAATGTATGAAAAATTGTTCTATCCCATACAAAAATGACTCTTCGAACAATTTGGAATTAATTTAGTTTGAAAAAAGTGGCTCTTAGAACAAAATGGTTGTAAATTATCTCCGAAACCGAAAGAGTTAGATCAAAATGGTTTTCAAATTCAGAAAGAGCATGCCCAAATTACTAAAACTGCATCATTACCTTGTTTTCACGAAAAAGTGGATATAGACCAATTTCGTTCTACGCTGACGATTTGTTGATGGTAAATTTGAAAAACTATGAAATGTATTTTAAAACTGTATCTATCAATTGGTAAATAATATTCAATTAAAGAATTATATATTTTCTTTATAAGAATGTACATATTTTATATTTACGGCTGTGCTTAAATAAACTGATTCCAAATAGCTAATTGTGATTTAATTTTTCTTTAAAAGAAAATGATAAGAGCTTAAGTTAACTTAATTTACTTAAGGTACCTACATTATTTCTTTTGTATCTATATTTAATAAAAATAAAAAATAAAAACTAAATTTGTTACTCTCTTTATTTAAATTAATTCTACCACGGAAAATCTGAATCTACTACTTTTTTTTAGCTTTATTTACCACTTTTATTAAATAGGAAGTGACAACACTGGTCCAGGGTAACAAAAGCACACGATTGTGAGATGTAGCGTACCGAACGTAGATTGTACCGTACCATATTGTCATTGAATAAATAAATACAATTAGAAGTAGACACCCAGAAAAACGCCGCTCGAAAAAGAGGATGGCGTTACTGTCGCGTCCCAGAGAGCGTTTGTGTGGCAAAGGGATGGTGTATTTAATAAAATAAATTTCTTTTTTATAAAAGAGTCATGTATTCGAATGGGATTTTTTTTAATATTTTGCAAGGTTGTTGTTTTTGTATATTGCATTTACTATGGAAACGAATATTTTGTTTACTTTTCTAATATTCAATATTTGTGTGTATTAATATGGAAACGAATGTACACATGTAGTTGTGTTTTATTTGAAATTAAAAATATTTTTGTTACATTTAGAATTCAATCATAAATAACAAGGGATATATGTATGTAGGTATACCTAGATATATTTATCTTTATTATTGATGTTCATGAAACGAAAGTTAGATTACTAAGGTATAAATAATTTGAGTTCCACTGACTTAATCTTTAAGGTGAAGGTTTTAAAATGCCGGTGATAAAACAGGGGACATTCTTGTAGTGTGGGAAGGAGGGGAGTGGGCAGAATTTCCAAACGCACGGGGGGAACTAAAAAAGAAAATTACTTAAATTATTGGAAACCTTTGGATAAATAAATTTGGTGGTGCGATAGTTCGTAAAGTATCAGGGCCTTTATTGATTAACTCTCAAACCTGCTGAATCCGCACAGTGGCGTGGATGAGAGGCACTTAATCCTGAAAAAAAAATGCTCTTGGAGAAGGTATGCAAACTGTTTATTGATTAAATAATTGAATAAAGAGAAAAAATTAAGTGATTGATATTCACTTATTCTTTTAATACATAGGTATATAAAAGATTATAAAGTCACAAACAATTATGAAAGCTAAAAACTGATACAGTTACTCTCTTGCACAGCTACTTTATATTGAGGTTATGATTATGATCTAATTGGGTCGTGTCATTTTTAGTAATATAATTAATTAATGTTTTCTTGTTTTTTTCGGGGTTTATATTGAACGGACTGTTATTATTGTTGCTGTTGAGTTTTATTTTTTTAAATGTCGACAAAAAGCATTTCGAAATATCAAGCGAGATTTTTTTTAAATAAATTTCTGATTATTTACTCGATACAAAAATATTGCACTGTTATGTTTGTTTGATGTCCTTCTTAGCTCAAAGAGCCGCTTATATATCCGAGCATCGGTTAAGATGCACGATTATGATTTTTGAGTACTTCTGAGCTCTTCAGCCGCAAATAAGAGTCACGTTATAATTCTAAAACTAGACTAAATTTTATTAAATAAAAGATATTATTTTAAATAACTTAAAAACACTTATTTTATTTATTTATTTACTTAAATCAGTTTTATATATAAAACTTACTGACGATGGAAGCATAGCTTCCGAAATGCATTTAAGTAAATAAATAAATAAAATAAGTGTTTTTAAGTTATTTAAAATAATATCTTTTATTTATTTCATGAAAAAACACGTTAAAAATCTCCAATATCAATATTGTTGTTTACATTATTTGTTTTGATTTATTTTATTTACTTTTTTGTTTATATGAGTATTTGGGCTCTTTATGTATATACACACCCTCACCCTTTAGAAAAAAAATAATTTTGTTATTTTAAAATGAGAAAATTATTTTTCACAAATTGAAAATTACTTTAAAATGATTTGAGAAAAAGAACTTTATACATTTCTTGCTCTTATTAAATTATTGTTATGCACTTCTTTATTTCCTTTTTCAGGTTTTATGATGCTATTTGGTCCATTTTGTTTTATTATTTCATAAGGACCTTTAAAAGGTTTATCTAACTTTTTTTTATTTCCAATTTTTAAATAAACATAATCTCCTACTTTAAAATTTGCTTCATTTATATAAGATTGATTATTACATATTTTACTCTTATTTTGTTCTAAATTTTCTTTAGCTTTTTCATGAGCATATCTTAGTTTTATTTTAAATTCATTTACATAGTTATCAATGTTATAAATACTTTCTTTATTTTTTATGATTTCACAAGGTAGCGCACATAACTTTCCGTAGACTAATTCAAATGGTGTATAATTTGTAGTACTGTGTGGTGTAGTATTGTATGTGTAAGTGTAATAAGGTAGTAATTTTTCCGAGTCGTCTTTTCCGTCTGTTGTCATTAAGTAGTCATTTAGAACTCTATGGTTTCTTTCCACTGAGCCTAAAGTTTCATGGTGAAATGGTGTAGACGTAGTTTTTTCTATTCTTAGTAACTTACAGATATTTATTAATAAATCATTAGTGAATTCTGTACCTTTGTCTGTTTTTAGTTTTCTAAAACAACCATATTTCAAAATGAATTTCTCTACAATGGTTTTTGCTACTGAAATAGCATCTTTCGTGACTAGAGGAAATGCTTCAATGAATTTTGTTAGTTTACATTGAATTGTAAGAATATACCTATATCCATTCGATGGTCTAAGTGGTCCTACTGTATCTACTGTTATTACATCAAAAGATGTGCTAGGTGTTTCTGTCCTCATGTATCGTTCTTTAGTATATTTATTAATTTTAACTTCGTTACAAATCTTACAACTATTTATATATTTTCTAACCATCTTGTTCATATTCTTCCATACATATTTTTGCTTAAGTTTTGCTATACATCTTCTTATACCAATATGTCCTCCTAATTTATCATCATGATGTTCTTTTATCAATTTATTCATCTCATTCGCATGCTCTTTTCTTTTTGGTTGATAATATAATATAATGTCTAGACAATTTTCTTTCTCATTCTTTTGCAATTCGTTAAATATCACTTTAAATTTGTGCACTGATATTGTTTCAAATATTTCATTAGTCTTTTCTAAAGCTAGCTTTGTTATTTTCTCATGTTTTGTATAAGATATCAATTTCTTCAAAATCAATTTTAAGTCTGATAGAGAATTATCATTGTATCCAACATGTATTCTATCTTTAACTGCATATATTGTTTCTTTCTGGTTCCTTATTAAATTCTTTACTTTTTCAAGTTGCAACTTCTTAATATTTCTGGTATCCGATATAGATATGCATTCCCATATGTGGAGGTGTACAGTCTCTACTGGGGGCATAATTTGCGCATTTTTTTCTTTTTCACTAGTGTCTTCTTTATTTCTTAACTTCATTGTTCTGGTTAGGACATTAATACTTTGTTGTGGTAACATTTCTTTTAATTCTTCTGAACTTAGCTTTATTCTAGATAATGCATCAGCATTTGTATTCATCTTTCCTTGTTTAAAAACTATATCAAAATCATAATTCATTAAATCTACTCTAATTCTAGTTAATTTGGATGATGGGTTCTTATGTTTAAATAAACTAACTAATGGGGTATGATCGGTATATACCATAAATCTTTTTCCATATAGATATGGTCTAAAATGATTTATTCCCCAATGAATACCTAGTAATTCTTTCTCTATAACTGATTTACTTAGCTCGTGTTTGTTTAATGCTTTACTCGCATATGCAATGGGCTTATCGTTACCTACCTCTCCTTGAGATAGAATGGCTCCTAATGCATAATTTGATTTGATCGACCTGGGTCTATTTCTAATGCTACTTGCACAGCCTCTGCAAGCTTCATTGGTCTTGCAGCTATTACTAGTGATTTGTATGGTTCTGATAGACCATTTTTGAAAGCCGTCATTCCTATTTGATCATTTAACTTAACTATAACTTCTCTGTGCTCATCTCCTTGCTCAGAGATCTGTATTTCGTTCAAGGAAGCTAGCAATGATTCTATTCGTGATGCAAAGATCGGAATTGTTTGATTACCTTGATAACATTTTGCAATGTCACTATGTAATCTTGACGCAGTTTTGTTAGACTTAAATACAGATTTTAAAACATTTTTAAAATCATCAAATTTTGTTGGAGTTTTCTCAGTTTGAATTTTATTTTTAACCTTTTCTGAGAGTTTGGTGGCTAGAATGAATTTTACTAAGAGCTCTTTTTGTGCGTCAACTTTTAGAGTGCTATGATAGAAATCAATTAAACCCAAGTAATTGTTTAAATCTTTATGATCACCTTGAAATTCAGGGATGACTTTAGTAGCAGTTACTAAGTCAAAATTCGCCATTTCGTTGTTAATTTCTTGTTTCTCGTCTTTGGTCTTTAAATATGTTTGTATCTGGTCAACTAATTTGTCAAATTTGTCTTTTAGGTTTTGTATGTCTTTAAGTTCTGCTGTTTTAGTTAATTGTAGCCATATAGTGTCTATTTGTTTGTTTACTTTTTGTACATGGTCTCTGGAATAAGTTCTGTTTGGTGCTTTTCTTAAATTTTGCAATAAATTTTCTAACGTATTAAATTCCATGAAATTTTATTTATTTATATTTATTTTTTTTTTAGATATAAACAATTTTTATATATATTTATATATTTATTTGAAAGTTTTTAAACATTTAATGTTTTTAGCGCATGCTTTCTTAAATAATTTTTGTAGTATGTGTTTAATTTACATAAAATGATGACTATCAAAAGAAAACAGTTAATGTATCCTATCTTGTCTGATAGTAATGAGCCTGATGTTGTATTCGCTGTGGTTGATGCTGCTGCCACATTGTTATTGATGATCTCTTCCTTCGATTGCTTTCCACCCATGGTTTCTTAAGGCTTTAAGTTTTTCTAATAAATCCTTTTTTAAGGTACCTTGTGCAACGTTGATAGTTCTTTGCAGATCAGCACACTTTCGCTGGAACTGCCTTTTTCTTCCGCCTCGCTTTTTAGGTTTTTTTGTTATTTGTTTAATTTGCCTTTTTCTATACTCTTCTATTGTTATGGCCTTCGGTCCAGCTGTTTTTGGTGTTGGTACGTATATTGGTACCGTTTGTGGTGCAGACGTCGTTGGCTGATATTTCGTGAGCTCTTCCCACTTCTTAAAGAGTATGTTAATGTCTTCTATGGTTGTCATTTAGAGAATTTTTTTTTTTTTTTTTTTTTTTTTTTTAATTTTTATTATGTATATAGGTGTCAAAGCAAAACAATTTTTTTTTTTTTAGATACAGTTTTAGTTTTGCAGGATCGCCATGTTATGTTTGTTTGATGTCCTTCTTAGCTCAAAGAGCCGCTTATATATCCGAGCATCGGTTAAGATGCACGATTATGATTTTTGAGTACTTCTGAGCTCTTCAGCCGCAAATAAGAGTCACGTTATAATTCTAAAACTAGACTAAATTTTATTTACAAAAATGCTACTATTTATACTTAAGAACTAGATCAATAATTCGTCTATATTAATATTTATCTTTTTCTTATTTTCTATATCCAGTATTACTCAATTTCATTTATGACCCACAAAAGAATGTCTACTTGACAAAATAAACCTACGGTTGTATTTCCTCAAGTGCATTCCAATTGCTGGCACAATAAGTATTATCAAAAATAAAATCGTCATAATCATTTTTCTTTTACACTGCATGCATAGCGACCGACTGCGATATAATGTAATATGATCAGGTCAACGAACGATGGTATCGATAGGTGATGACTGACCATACTTAACATTACCAGATGTAGGTCGATATGCAAACGAGTGCATTGTTGTTTACATTATTTGTTTTGATTTATTTTATTTACTTTTTTTTTTTATATGAGTATTTGGGCTCTTTATGTATATACACAACAGCACATAGTCGATTTCCTTGTTTAAATTTATTACTATACATAATCAGATTGACATAAAATTTCGCCTTACGCGATTCCACCCCAGGTGTTTGTTCAACATTTCCATAATTGACTTTATTTTTTCTAAAATTGTTCACTTTACTTTTCAACAAAATGGTGCATGATATCAAAAAAATTTTAATGCATCATACAATTAATTAATTAAAGTGACAAAATTTACATAAAAGGAAAATCTATTATGTACATGGTAACTATGGTGATTTTGGGACACCCTGTATAGGTATCGATTTTCGTAAAGTTTTGCTCACATAAGGTAATGCGTTTTTATTATAGCATTTTTGGTATATGAGATATCCCTGCATGATTGCTCGATGATTTCGTCAAGAATAAGTAGAGTTTTTCGTCAGTTGGTATCAATCTTACCTCGTTTTTCGTCAGTTGGTATCAATCTTACCTCAAGAGGGATACAGAAAGAAAAAGAGTTTGGAGATGTGGTTTCCAATTTTAAAGAAGAGTAAATTGGTATACAATTTAAGAGACATCCGAGTATCAGAAAAAGAAATAAGAACGTGTACAATAGTTTTAGTAGATCTGTTCAAATTAACATTTCGAACTTAACAAGCACACAGAACATCGGTTTCGAGATAAATCACAAATGTTTTTTGAATAGTAATTTTATGGCATATATGTAAATATGTAAATACCCACCATATTTTTTTAAATACTTTATATTATATGGTGTTTAAAGGCCCCTACATACAAAGACGATGACCAATTAGTAATTCCTAGACCACAGTTCGTGAAAGTTATACAAAATGTTATAAAATGTTTTGAAAACAATTTTGATGACCTCTGTTTTCAAAAAAATATCACCGAACTATATTACAACATATACCTACAAAGATGAAGTAAAAATTCCATGCTCTTCAGTTGATCATGAAAATAATTTAATATGTCACACCATACAAATATTGCTACGTGAAAAAATTAAAAGAATAAATTCCCGGGCCAAATGCTCAAAAAAAAAATGAAAAAATTGGACATATTGAGACACATCTAAAAACCAACAACAACTTCATCTTTTCTGTCAGGTAAAATATTTTACCATTTATAGGTATACCTATATATCTTTATTATAATTAAAATTTTTACAATAGAAAACGAAGAAGAATTTCAATCAACAAACCACTTTAACAAATAATTCATGGACTAGGCCTACAGGGGCACAATGTAAAAAAAACGCGCCATGCATTTTACCTCAAAGTTGGTGTGGAAATAAATGCACCCTAACGCCCAACTTGTATCGTTCGTACATCTCGAGACTTATCCAACATATCTTGTAAAGGACGTATTTGTGCTAGTGATTAGCGTTACCTTCACCATACATACATACATATAAGGGTAATTCAAAATAACACCTTTCTCGAAATTCAACCGGGACTGGGCGAAATTATGAATCTTAGGTTGAAACCAAAATATTCAAAATCGAACCCCTTTTTCAATAATTTTTTTTTGAAAATTTTTGAAGATCGGAATTTTTTTTCAAATATTAAAAACTGCCTAACTTTTCGAGTTTTGGTGCTAAAGACAATTGTAGTTTCTGAATATCTAGTTTAAAAATTAATTTTTGAAATACATATGTACTTTTTTCTAGCTTTTTTTGTTTATAAATGAAATGAAAGCGAACACAGAAAAAAACCGCAAGGGATCTGGGACTTGGTGTGTAGGGGAAAGTGGCCTAAGATAGCATAGAGCCTAAGATGGCACACTGCCCTTTTCTCCGGTTCTAGTTTATGGATCGCAAACATTTGAACACGTCCTTGCTTGTTTAGTTTGTGCGAGAAACCTGACACAGTCGGTCTTGTGTTGAAGTGTCGTAAATGAATTAAAAAAATCAAAGAAGAAAAAGTAAGTAAACAAAAAAATATTCTCATATTTTACATGTTACAACAGAATATTAAAAAGTTAATATTTAAATAATATTTAAACAGTGTTTGGTTAAAAAAAATATTAGTTTTTCGATAAAAGTGCTACGGAGTATGTGCGTAAAACAGTACCGGCCAAATTTATTATTCCGCATAAGAAGTCAAAACGGGCAAGATGGCATACCATGGCGATGGGCAAAACGGCACACTATGTCATCTTGCCCCCTTAAATAAATGTATTCGTTATTGTGTTTTTTGTTTTATTTTGTTGATAAATCATTTTATTTTTCAGTGGTTGGCCATTACAAACGAACGACCAGCAGGCAAAGCTGAAGCTCAGATGCTATGAAAGAAGCGATACGGTCCGTCAAAGCAGGACAAATGGGATGGGATAAAGCAGCAAAATATTTTAAAGTCCCAAAAAGCACTCCGCAGAAACGCTGGTAAAGAAATAGACGTGATTGTGCCGGCCTCGAGATAAACTCGATTGTATATATTTGTGAAATTTGTGATTAAAACGTCAGTTTTGACGTTTCTATACAATTTATCGATAACTTAACCATAGTTGTATTTGGTAGCACAGTTTTTAGCTTGTCCAAGAGTTTAGCACCGAGAATTCTGTACGCTTAAGCTAATCCTGCAGGAGGATTAGTTGTTGTTGTATTTAACATGGCGATTGTTAAGCCCCGCCGTCGTTTTTTTCCTCCAATAACCCCCGGGCTTGCAAAAAAACACGCCTTAATTTAAACTATTTTTTTTTTGGTTAAAGCTTTAGAAAAGCATATAATTTATTTTGTATACTATTTATTCTCATGTTATTTATTTGTATTTTTGTTAAAGCTTTAGAAAAGCATTAATAGGTTCCTTTGTATACATTCGTCTATCTAATAAATATAAAATAATATAATATAACAATATATAACCCTAATTGTGTTGATTTTTAAAATATAAGGTAACGTATGCCGTCTTGCCCAACTCTGGTATGCCATCTTACACACCCCGTTGGGCAAGATGGTCTTTCTTGAACTTCTATTCAAAATATATATTGCTGAAACAGCTGATTCAAGGGACCTTTACTTTTAGCATCTGGTAAATGAAATGACAACGTAACTTTTGTTATCCACACCCAAGCGATAAACCTAATCTGATAAGTTCTATAGCTGAAAACCAAAAAGTGGGCCATCTTAGGCCACTTTCCCCTATGTATTTTCAAAAAAAATCACTATAACCATGATGTAGAAAAACTCCTATCATATTGTACAGGGTGCGTCAAAATGAATTTTGAAGTGATTTTCTTAAGAAATTCATCACCTGTAAAATGGTGGTCAAAATTATAGTACTTGAAACGTTTGAAACAGCACCCTGTATAAAAATTCTACTGCTCAATATCATTTTTTGCTTTTGCACAATTCACCTTAGATCAAAAGTTATAAAAAAACAATATTGCTACAGCTTCCAAAAATTAAAAAAAATACAGATTTCTTTGAAATTTTTATTTCTATATCTTCTGCTGGTCCTGTTCCAATGAAAAGTTCTATTACTTGCTTTTACGATCATATTAATTAAGGACAACTACCATTTTGTGTGGAAAATTGGACCAACATAATTTTTTTTGCCAAGAATTAATATGTAATAAAATTATCAGATTTATATTTGCATTATTATTATTATCTTCATTAGTTACAGATTAACTTTTCATCCAAATAATCAGTAAGTACCTCAAAAACAAAAATTTTCTCAATTAAAGCTATAATTGGTTTTTTGCGGTATCTTATGCGAATAACTGAGTGTACATTGTACCATACATAGGTATATATATTTACAATAAATAATATCTTTTTGCAGAAACTTTACAAAACAGACCCTCACTTGACAAAAGTAAAAAACATCAACAAATTTTTATAAATCTCTAAATTGCTGACTTTTTTTTCATTTTCAGAAATAAAATAATCAAACTATTCTCAGATAGTTTTGTTATATATTTCAATATACTAAAAAAAATCTTCAGCTTAGGTTAAAAAAATAATGCAAAAACAAGCACAACAACAACCATTAAAGATAAACACAAACAAATATTTTTCCCACCGCAAATTTCATGTATACATATTTCAAAGTAAACAAAATATTGAATTATTGTCGTCATGGTTACCAAAACAAAAAGGGAACTATTAATAAATAAATATCCCTCTTAAATTGGTTTGTGTAGACGGAAATTCGACACCATAATTTTTTGTTTCTCAAAAAAGCCGTCAAAGGAACAGCGCTGTTTTTTATTGGGTGTCACTTCTATTTGTATTTATTCAATGATATTGTGTAATGTAGATCTGTCTCACTCTTATTGACGGCAAACAGTGTCTGATTCTATTGCCTCTGTTAATGTTACGTACACCTTGGTAAAATGGATTTTTGAGTGCAAAAAAGCATTATTCTGGTAAAAGTGATTGAAGTGAACTGAGGTGTTTTTTGCAAATAAAAAATGAAAAATATTTTTTACGAATAAATAAGTAGCAAGTGTTGTACCATTTTGAAATCTTGATGAAACGCGCCAAGGTAGGTAGTACATTTTTTTTTAAATATGAAGTGTCAAAGTTCGCTTAAAAATTTTTTTTGAAACATGACTCAGTCAAACTTTATTTTTCTTACGAAACTTACAATATTTATTTTCAAATTTGTGATTGAAATCAATAGCATGGTTATTTAGGATTACGTAAAAAAAATAAGCACGTCAAAATTCGGAAATTTGTGACCACAGTACCTAAAAATGTGGTCTATAGGGTATCGATTTTCACTATTTTTCTAAATACATATTGCTATTATTACTTAACCAAGTGAGATAGATTTTTTTTTCTTATTTTTTCCAGAACAGGTACAACCTACACCATCACCCGTTACCCGCTTGACTTTGAGTTACGGGACACCCTGTATATGTATACGTCTACTGTCTTATTTTTTTTTTCTTTTTCATTTACCTAATTCTTTTTTATATTTTTTTTCTTTTGTATTAAATTTAAATTTGAATTTGTTTTCTCAAAATAATATTTAATTCATTAAATTGATAGCTTGTAAAAGGTTAATAATAAATTTTTGTTATTATCTGTAAGCTTAAAAACTTATAAAATAAAATAAAATAAAATATCTATTCAACCCATGTACTTCTTTTGTGCACCCCCAGAAGTTTATTTTTTTTTTCATTCATCAAAATTTTCTGCATTTGCACAAATTTTGTTTTAATAACTTACCCACCCCACTCCTCTCGCTTCTTCCGGAATGAAGAAAATCCAAAAAAACAACAGATCGACAATCAACAAAAAAGAAACAAGTAAAAAACAGAAACAGAAACACAGAGAAGGCCCTTCAAACAAATTCACTGACCCAACTTTGTCGGTCTTTCTTGGATCATTTCAAAACGGAGTGTCATACCCACATAAGCACATTTTTTGTATATGCATGCAAAAAAAGAACGAAAATCGAGAGTACTTTTTTTTATTGAGAAAGAGAGAACGTATGCAATACACTAATGGTGAGTTTTTTTTTTTTATGGACTGAAAACAAAGGAGAAGACAACAAAAACAATTAACTTTTTTCAATGTGTTCACGTTCGTGCCCAGCGCAACAGTTTAATAAAAATTCCCTCGAGAAAGAAAATCAATTTAAAATCAAAAGTTGATTATTTAATTATTAAATACAAAATAAATCGTGATGTTTCATTTATATGCAAACGATAGAAGAATATAAATTGCCTAATATTCTTCAACTACAAAACGCCTGTATCGTTCGTTAATTTTTTTGGACCCGTTCTGGATTCCATTTGGTTTCGGTTCTCGCTGAGTATGGTGAAATGGGAAGCTCTCTCTCTCACAATACATGCAGAAAATGAGTCCGTGGTGATTCTAATTTCCATACTAATTTGAGCCGACAAACGTAGTTTTGCGGATCCATGTTTGGATCCGTATACGGAGTCATCCATACGTTGTTTCCTACGTGCGCGGATCCAAAGCGGACTCGTTTGCTTGAAGGGGGCATTGGATAAAATGTCAGAGGTGGGCTTAATTTAATATAAAATATAGGTAAAAAAACAAAACAAAAAATTGTTAAACAAAAATTTCACGTACGTATGTACATAATATGTATGTATGTTTATACCTGTGAAGGTAGAAGAGGATCAGGTCTGGATTGAAAAGTTTTGGTTATATGTTACATACATATGTACCTATATGTATAACAAAAACTTCAAAAACTTTTTCCAAACGTTGCCATAACTTCTCTCACAGTTGTCAATTTCCAATGATGGGTGTGCTCGTTTGTTCTTCGTTGGTATATTTTTATCGAAAAAAAAGTTAATGGGGGGTTAACTTATATTTAATCGTTCGTCGCGAACAACATTGGCACAGACGACAACGTAAACGAACCGATCCAAAGTTGGCGGAGGGTAAGTACTCTTTGGATAAATGGGAAATGGTTACCTTACCATTGAATATTCATAAATAATTGTTTATGAAAAGTTTGGAGAAAATCATTCCAGGAGAGAATGTGCGATGTAGGGGCGTATCTACATATTATACTATAACGCACATCCACAGGGATTATTTGCAAATCGTGCCTTGTAGAGGGTTGATGCAAAGTTTTTTGAACATAAACCATTATAGTTTGCATGCAACATAAGGATACTAGTATGGCTTTTTGCCATGGCAATGTTTAGATAGCGGATTTTAGTGATAGTTAAATTCAACGGAGACTTGTTGGAATGGGAGTAAAGAGAATTTTACTGCGAGTTATAACATTAGAACAGAATTCAGGTTCAGGTTAATTTAAATGTTTATTAAACTGATAGTAGCATGCATCATGCGGGGTCAAAAATATGTTTTTGCCACATTTGGTGTAATTCGCCTTTAATTCAAAAGTTATTATTGTTTCAAATAAGCTTTTAAAGCCCTTTAAGTCCTACAAAAATTGGCGTTTTATCCCGGCGATCTCACTTGGACTCATCAGTTGACTCTTCAGTTCATCTTACATAGATTTCGTAACGAATATACCTAGTGTGAACTATATCCAACAAGACTAGAATTCCTAATCATTAAATTGGAAGTTTTTGTTTTTGTTTTTAGCCCAGGGCCTGGTTAGTTTATATAAGAAGGTTTTTTTAACAATACAAATTCTGTATACCTACTATACTACTGAAATATATCAGCCAAGTAGAAGACTTAGCACTATTTTAATGGACTTTGTTGAATTATTGATTCAAAATAGTTTTTAACGGCCTTTAAGTCCTACAAAAATTGGCGTTTCGTTCCGGCGATCTCACTTAGACTCATCAGTTTACTATAGTGAGGGCCTTTGTCAATACGCAATTTTTGCTAAGTTCAGTTCATCTTACATAGATTTCGTAACGAATACCTAGTGTGAACTGTATCCAACAAGACTAGAATTCCTAATCATTAAATTGGAAGTTTTTGTTTTTGTTTTTAGCCCAGGGCCTGGCTAGTTTATATAAGGTTTTTTTAATAATACAAATTGTAACGGTTGTCTAACTGAGATCGAAGTGTTGGTAGATCTTTGGTTGGTTTGAGTCGGAGAGACCAGGTATCTTTATATGTAGAGTACATATTAACATTGACTACAAGCGACAGAGGCTGAGGAACTCTACCGTACTGTGCTTAAATAGTTCAAGGACAATAAGTCGATGTGAAGATACCAAAGGTCCTGGGTCTGCGCAGAGTCTATAAAAAAAAGTCTTCAAAAAATAACAAAAGACAGCAGTGGTTATTTTTAAAATTAATTAGGTAGTCTTTCTTTGAATAAATTATAACAGAGGCGAAATTGACCACGAAGAACCTCATTCCTCAAAGCATATGCAAGCAAAAGATACAAATGCTACAAATGATTCAATAGGCCTCAGAGGCTATCAATGAGTCACGAAAGAATGGCAGGCATGGTATTTCTGGCCTTTGAAAAGAAAAGAACCAAGTCATTGGATCTGGGTGAAGTCCTTCGTATTTTTAATAATATGGCGAATCGAAGAATTCAGTTATTTTAATGAAAGAGCTTGATATTGGTATCTATGTAGGTGTACTAAATATAATATCTATGTTAACAGGGCTATTCTGGCGTTGTGAGGGCTCACAACTCACAAGTCACAAGCCTTTGTGAGGTTGATTTCTTGTGAGGTTGTTGTGAGGTTCTCAAAAGGAGATCACAATTTCGATAGTTTTTGTGAGGCTCACCAGTTGTGAGGGTACGAAAACCAAACAAAATCGATTTAACCTTTCCTTGTGAGGTTGTTGTGACTTGTGAGGTATCAGTGAGGTTTGCCAGAATAGGGCTGTAAGTGACATCATATAAAAACCAATACATATGTATATGAATGTTTTGCACTTATCTACCACCCCCTCCCGACAATTGAGTAGGTACCACACAGAGAAAAAAGTACCACATAAAATAGAAGAAAAGTAATAAGATTTCTTTATGGTTTTTATCCAAGAATAAAGTGTTATTAAAACCATAGAGAAAATCTTATTAAAATCTCGATGACCATTCAAGAGGATTTCCATATATTTTTAAGATGATATCTGATTGCTTTTAATATGACTGCTTCTTAATACAATAAGAAAACTTATTGAAAAGTATTAGAAAATCTCTTAGAAACAAAAAGAATATTTTATTGA
Source organism: Epistrophe grossulariae (assembly GCA_929447395.1). Lineage (NCBI taxonomy): Eukaryota > Metazoa > Arthropoda > Insecta > Diptera > Syrphidae > Epistrophe > Epistrophe grossulariae. Next base: position 49,098,402 of record OV839569.1, read on the forward strand.
TAATATGTGAAAATCTTTTAGAAACAATAAGAAGATCTAATTAAAAGAATAAGAAAAACGCTTTGAATCAATACGAAGAACTAATTGAAAGTATGTGCAAATCTTTTAGAACTAATGAGAATGTCTTATTAAAAGTATGTAGATATCGTTTCGAATTAATCTGAAATTAAAATAATAGAAAATGACCTTTTATAAATTGTATTTATAGAAAAGACTAAAAAATTATTTTTTTTGTCACATTATTTATTGGTTTTTTTTACAAAAAAGTAACATAAAATATAATATATCTATTATAAGTAGAAAAAATTTGACCCATGTGAACAAAGCAGATTGTCCAACGAACAATGAACAAATCTTTAACTGTGGGTTCTTGAGATAATTTTAAGTCGAAAATTTTCAGTATTAACGCTTCAGAGTTTATACACGATATGAGTTTATTTATGACCCAGTGGGGAAATCCTATATAAAGCGAATTCATAAAACAAAACAGTTTTTTTATCCTTTAATAACCACATACTTACTCTGTTTTCTGTGGGAAAGGTTTTCATGATTGTAAGAGCCCATTTATCCATATCTCTATAAGTCATTTTTGTCGCCTTCCCAACGAATCTTTCCACAATGCAGTGGGTTAGCTCCTCCTGCTTTTTACTGTCTAAATGATCTTTTGTTTCATAAAATGACAAAATAAGTTGACCTTTAACAGTTGATTTAAGAAGGCCAGTAGATCTGGTTCTGTTAACTCAGAAACATGAGAAATTGATGATTCTCTTGGTTAAGTGGCTGAATTTAAACTATTTGAAATCTTTTCAAGCCATTCCAGAACCTTGTCGATGGTAATGAAAGGGTGCCTTGGTCACATAATAAAGTTTAATTATATTCTAAAGGAAAAGAGATATTAATTGCAATTGTCACCAGAAATCGAGTTATTCCCGTGCGAAAAAAAAACTTTAAAATTTAAAAATTGAAATCGTAGCCATCCCATATGGTGGAATTTGACTTCATGGTTTGACATAAAGGAAATGGACTATTAAATTGGGATTGATTTATTTTGTGATCTGGGTCTGGGGATTTCCTATTCATTATTATCATATTAGGCGTTTTTCTTTTTTGGCCCCGATCGTGGCACTGAGCTGTCAAAAAGAAAACTATGTTTCTTTTTAACTCGGAGCACTCCGAGCTCTCAACTTGCATTTCTTTTTTAGCTCAGAGCTCGACCGGGGCTCGCTCGATGAGCTCGGAAAAAAATGACCGAGCACATTAAGCACAAAGCTGAGCGCGGCTAACTTCATACAATTTTTATGTAATTTGACAGATTACTAAGGATATGAGAGTTCAGTGCTCAATTGAATTTCTTAAATAGATCGGTGCGCTCAGGTCACGCTCTGTTCGGAGTGAGCTCTATTCGCTCAGAGTCCGCTCTGTGCCCCGCTCGGGGCTAAAAAAGAAAAACGCCTATTGTAACGATTAAATTACTCAACTGCTTTTGAATTATAATGTAACGTCTTTTATGAAGCGCCATCTCTTGGAAATTTATGTAAACCACAAATCTGTCCTGAACGCTACCACTGATATCTATGAGGTGAGCTTTGGGAGAGCTTTTCGAATTTGGATTCGAAATCGAATACCAAACCTCAAAACATCTAAAAGCTTCTTCTAGGAAATGTTCAAGTAGTTTCGGGAACCTATGTAATAAGTATAAAAGCGCCTGTCTGGCGGACAGAGGGCACAGTTTGTTTTTAATAGTGAAAGCTTTGTATATAAAAACTATAGTACTATCATGGTGAGGTGCGACAGTAGCGACACCTTTATTATACACGCAACAGTTTCTCATCAAGAGTTTGGTGATTTGCAGCTTTGCAGGTTGCAGATATTCGTAAAATGAGGAACGTAATAAGAGAAGAATGTGAACGCTGTCGGCTGTATATTAAATTAAAGAGAGTGCGAGGAAGCGAACAAAATTAATTTTTATTGAAAATATAATACAAAATCTTTTATATTTTTATATATACAAAGATAAATTGAAGAAAAACACAATTTTGTTAATTGTTTTGCTTACATTTTTTTTCATTCTGCCATGGTGAAGAAAATGAATGTTAAATGTATATATAGGTATAGTTATATCGAATCGCTCACTTTTTCATGCATTTAAAAATGTAGGTAGATATGTGTATATGTATAGTAAATTTTTAGATTTAATTTAAGACTGGATTTTTTGAAATTCCAATTTAAAGTACCTAGGTAGGTACCTAGGACAAAATGATGTAAAATTGATCAAACTAGAATTTAAAATTCCAGAATATCGCTAACTTGATAAAAAATCTATAAAATCTACAAAGCCTACCTATACCTATAAAATTTTGAAAGTTCAAAACTGAATTAATTAGAAAATTCCAATAAATCAGGGTTAAGTCCGATTGAAATAAATTTTTTCACCATTGGAAAGGTATTTGGAAAAAAAATTATCCGTGTTTCAGGAGATTTTGATTAAAATTTTTTTTGAAACCATATTTTATGATTCAAAAATTGAATTGAATTTTTACCACTTTTTGATTTTTATCTTTTTAACGGGTGCTTTAAAAAATGTTGGTGATATATATTATTGATCTTCATTTGTTGTAAAATTTTTAGATTTTTCAAATTTTTTTCAACCGAGATATTGACATATTTCTGTTGTTTTATTTTCCACCTCGTAACTCTGTAGTTATTTCATTTATAGTATTCGTTTTTCTTTAATTCGCATCTAGGAAAATAGACAAATAATTTGATATATCATACATAACTGTACACCCCACACGACTTTCACAATAGTTCAATAAGAAAGTTAAAAAATATCGGAAAATTGAAAAAATTGGGGTTGTTGTTCATTGCCAAGTTGCCAACCGACGTGGTTCAATAACAAAAGTCCAATTTTTGTTAAAATTGAAAAACACCCGATTTTCGCTCAGTCAAATGCTTATATCTTTAGATCCAATTGTCCGATTTTCAAAATTCAAAGTTCAATTTAAAGCCAGAATCACAGTCGAGTACAAGCTACAAAAAAAAATTTCAAAACCGTTCAAAATTTCATACTAAAAACGTTGAAAAAAAATTTTGAGAACAAATTTTTTCGAGGCAAACGTAACGAGAAAGAGAAATACACAAAAATAATTAAAAAAAAGTTTGCTACTAAGAATATACTGGTGTGAGTGAGATAGACCATAACCTTGGCAAATGGATTCGCATCGGGAACGTAGGTGTACATAGGTATACAGTATACACAAATGTAGCAGGTATTTTTCTTCAACTAAGAATTGTGAAGGTCACTTCACTGTTGGTTGGTTTGGATAAGTTTAAGGTCTTTAAATTTAAGTAGAATGAGAGGGTTCATATTTTTTACAAATTCATTACGGAGGCACAAAAAACCTTTAAATGAAACACGTTATTAATTTTAAATAGCTTATAACTTCTGTTCTATTAAGCTTATCTGTAAGATTAAAGTCTTAAAATAAAGGTAATATGTCGGGCTAACTTGTAGAGTTAAAAAAAATAATTAAGATCACAAAAAAATGTGAGTGCAAAAAGTGAATTAGGTACTTCGTTGTTCGTCATTATGAAAAATAATGAACAAAAGTTGGCTTTGTTGACATCGGCAACAAAATTGATCCTAAATAGGTACTTACCTATCTACATAATAATATGTAGGTTTGTTTCTATGTATATTAGGGTGGCTCGATTGATACAAAATTGTATGAAACATTTTTTTTTGTTTGATCGAGTTCGGGTGGTATATAAAAAAAGGTGTCATAGATGTCTCTCAATCGGAAAAATATTTCATGGGTATAGGTATATTCTTTTCCACATCACCCAGTGGGGTAGAATACTAGATGCTCCTGTAGGCCTAGTCCTCTTTCTATTACTACATCAAACTACTCAATTATTAAACATGCAGTTTAATTATTAATCATGCATTGTAATTACTAAACATGCACTTTAATTATTTAACATGTAGGATAATTATTAAACATACACTATAAAAATATACATATAAATATTTTTAGTTTTTGTTGTTTTTTTGTTTTTTTTTTTTTTTTTATTCTATAAAATATATTTACACAATATAATAAAAATACATAGGTACTACATAATATAAGTATATATATATTATTATTCTATAAAATATATTTACACAATATAATAAAAATACATAGGTACTACATAATATAAGTAATATAATATATAATAATTTTTAGGCACAACGCACAAATTGTTTTTAAGTTCTGTAGGTAATGTGAACCTATTAAGTTTAAAAGTGTTTTAGGATGTAGTTTTGAAAAAAACTAATTTAGCAAGCAATCACTAGGTATTAAGCACTCTGAATTTCCGAACAATTCCACAATCAAGAACGGCTAATAGCAAAGTACTGACAGAATGCACTGAAAATTTCGACTGTATTAAAAAAAACGCGAAAATTTTGCAGAAGTATTGTATTGACCAACAAACACCCGCACATATGACCAACGAACTTATTTTCCCTTTTACCATTTCCTTTGTAGGTATATAAAAGTTTTTATATACAAAGCCATTACCAACTTAAAAAGCCGTTTCATTACCACTTCAATTTTTAACAAACAAAATCCAATAAAAGCGAAGAATCATATATCCCATAAATATTCTTTGAATATAGATATGTATGTAAAACACTGCAGAATGCAAAAAAAACCACAAAATTCTTTCTTTCTTTATTATTTTCCTCAACTTTATTCTTCATTATCTTTATTTTATTTTATAATTCTCAACAAAATTGATTTTTTTGCTTTTCTTTCTTCTTCTTTTTCTTCTTTTTGCTCGTTGCATTTTCCACAGTGAAATTATAGTTCTCAAAAATTTTGATCTAGGTTTTTAGTATGAAATTTTTAACGGTTTTAAAAATTTGTTGGCAAGTGGTACAAGGAGTGCGTGAAGTTAGCCCCCCTTTTTTGGAATTTGTTATTTTGAAAAGTTGTTCCAGGTTGTTCCCGATTTGTTCCGCATTGTTCCAAGTTTTTTTTTGAAAAATATTTAAAAATGGGGGTTTTAGAGCCAAAAAACCGTTTTTGACCTAGCCCCCCTTTTTTCGAAAATCAAATTTTTGAAGGTTGTTCCAGATTGTTCTAGTTGTTCTGAACATTGTTCCAAGTTTTTGGACCCCTATGTTCAAAGTTTCAAAAGTTATGGGCAAAATTCGAAAAAATTCTAGCCCCTCTTTTTTCGAAATTCTTAATTTTGAAATTTTTTTCGGGTTTCAAAAAGTGTTCTAAACATTGTTCCAAAAACTCAAAATTGTAGGACGTGTATTTTTAAAGATAAAACCTTCCGAACATTTTTTCAAAAATCCAAAAAACGGCTCTCTACTATTTTTTTTTTTGAAATGCATTGAATTTTGAAACCTTATGATAAATGCATGTATTGAAAAAAAGTTCTGACCTTTTTATACTTTTCATACTAAAAATTAATTTTAAGAAACGAAAGTCTGGAACAATTTAGAAGAGCCCTAGAACAACCTGGAACAAATTTTTGAATTTTGGATTTCTAAAAAGGGGGGCCAGAGCAAGGATAATAAGATATTTTCATTTAAAGTGTTTTTTGGGCTTAAAATCTTCAGTTTTCAATATTTTTTTATGATTCTTTGGAACAATTAGATTTGAGGGATTCTGCACTTGGAACAAATTTTAGATTTTGGATTTTTGGAAAAGGGGGGGCAGGGGAGCATTTTTTTGAAATTTTTCATACTAAAAATCAATTTTAAGAAACGAAAGTCTGGAACAATTTAGAAGAGCCCTAGAACAACCTGGAACAAATTTTTGAATTTTGGATTTCTAAAAAGGGGGGCCAGAGCAAGGATAATAAGATATTTTCATTTAAAGTGTTTTTTGGGCTTAAAATCTTCAGTTTTCAATATTTTTTGATGATTCTTTGGAACAATTGGATTTGAGAGATTCTGCACTTGGAACAAATTTTAGACTTTGGATTTTTGGAAAAGGGGGGACAGGGGTCCCTTTGAAAAGTTAAAAAAATCGGAGATGTTTTTTTAAAGTTGGTTTTTAAGCTGATAGTAAGAATGTAAGGTCAGAACTTTTTTTCAATACATGCATTTATCATAAGGTTTCAAAATTCAATGCATTTCAAAAAAAAAAAAAAAATAGTAGAGAGCCGTTTTTTGGATTTTTGAAAAAATGTTCGGAAGGTTTTATCTTTAAAAATACACGTCCTACAATTTTGAGTTTTTGGAACAATGTTTAGAACACTTTTTGAAACCCGAAAAAAAATTTCAAAATTAAGAATTTCGAAAAAAGGAGGGCTAGAATTTTTTAGAATTTTGCCCATAACTTTTGAAATTTTGAACATAGGGGTCCAAAAACTTGGAACAATGTTCAGAACAACTAGAACAATCTGGAACAACTTTCAAAAATTTGATTTTCGAAAAAAGGGAGGCTATGTCAAAAACGGTCTTTGGCTCTAAAACCCCCATTTTTAAATATTTTTCAAAAAAAACTTGGAAAAATGCGGAACAAATCGGGAACAACCTGGAACAACTTTCAAAAATAGCAAATTCCAAAAAAGGGGGCTAACTTCACGCACTCTGGTACAAGCCCTGACTTTTCTACTTAATTGCATATCTTTAGCTATATTGAAAATCCGACAATTTTATCCAAAGATATAAGCATTTACCTGAACTGGTGTTTTTCGGATTTCGTAAAAATTGGAAAATTCTTTGCTGAAACCCGTCGGTAAATAACAACCCCATTTTTTTAATTCTTCTAAGATTTGTTTAAATATTTTTATGTTACTATACAAAATTCACTATCTACAATAATATCGATCACCTACATACCTACATAATTTTGAGATTTTTTTTAAAGCACCCTTAAAAAGATATACCTAGGTAGGTATAAATAATTTAACTGGCCTAAAAAATATTGAAAAATCAAAAAATGATGTAAACAAAAAATAAGTACAAAATTTCCAGAAACATGTAGGTAGGTATAACTTTCCAATGGTAGCTACCTATGCAATTTATTTTGATCGGACTTCGCCCTGATTTATAGGAATTTTCTAATTCTTTAATTTTGAATTTAAAAAAAAATTAGGTAGGTAGGTACTAGATACCTAGGTAGCTCTCGCTTTGTAGATTTTATAGAAACATAAGTAACCTTCTGAATTGTTAAATTAGGTAGGTAAAAATTGAAACCTGAAACCTATACCTACCTAGTTTAAAAAAAAATGGATAGGTAGGTACCTACCTACTACCTACCTACCTTAAAGAAACTAGTAAAAAACAAAAAAAATGATTTATCGAGAAAAGCTTAAAATATTTATCTAGGTAGGTAGGTATACCTAGGTTACTAAGGTTACCACCTACCTACATATGTACATACATGTGTATATATGTATGTACCTACCTACCTGTCTTAAAACAACTCCAATATTGTTTTTTTTATAAAAATATATGTTGATCGAATTACCAAGGCACTAACAGAAAAAACTTTAAGATATATATATACTATAAGATATATATTCAAAGTCATTTTCATGAATTGACTTTTTTTTTTGTGGTTATGGGATTTCTTGCTTGGCCTATATCTTGGCGCGAAGATTTTAGGTGCTGTGGGTAGGAAGAAACATAAAAAATTGCACCGTGAAAAAAACCATACTCAGAAACATTTAGTATGTATCTGTTTTGCCTTTTATACCTATACCTACAAAGGTTTTGCTAAAAGCCAAAAACTAACCCCACATTAAGTTTGTTCTTTTTTTTTATTAACCAATAGTGGAGCGGCATAGCGTCCATATAAAAGTTAATTGTGCACTTTGTGATAAAAGCATCAAATTTTTTTCATTGTTGGTACATTATATGAATATGATTTGAAGATATTGGGCCACTTCAAAATTCCGCCCCTTTAGGTGGGAGGGGCAAATTAAAAAAAAAATACATAAGATTGAAAAAAAAATATTAAAAAACAACGGCAACACTTACAATATCATGCTATACCTTTTTTTAAAGCCAAGAACCCATTCTTCAATTCTGTTTTCAAATTAAGTTATTTTAGTGCTTAGTTTTTGAAAAAATTATTTTCAAACTCAAAATTTTGAAAAAAAAAAATAAAAAAAAAAGTTTATTGTAATTTTTTTGCATAATTTTACGTTATTAAGTAATAATTTGCTTTATCATTTTCGATACTCTTATTAACTTTTAGTCGAGTTCTAAAAACCAGATAGTCTTAAGTCTTTTAGTTTTTTAGAAAATTAAAAATTACCATAACTACCTTTTTCTTAAAACCGTCATTTTTGAACATAAACAATGGATTTTGACTTTCTTGTTTAAATTATAAAATTAGTTTAATCAATAGACCTACAACAGTTTAGGTAGGTATGAACTTTTAATATGTTATTTAATATGGTTGTTTGATGAAAAAACAAATTACGATAACCACGCCCCATACACCCTCCTTGACAATTCTGAAAAACCCATATTTTTTTCAGTCTCTTGCCTATAACTTCATTCTGGTTTTTATTTAAGCAAACAAAAAATATTTTGCGACAAATACAATCAAATGAGAATTATTACTAAGATCTATTGCATGCACCCCATCGTTTTTCGTTTTAAGTGTATGGGGAGAAATTGTTTTATACTTTTTAGTACAAAACGTATTATATTAAGATTAAAATTTTTTTTATTCACTTAATAAGAAGACTTTAGTTGTTTTATAATATAAAAATTTATACAATTTGTCTCAATTGATTACGCACAGTAAATTTTTTAATCAACAATAGTGTACAATCATAAACATCAAACATTTGCTTTGTTGCGATGCTGATGCGCAACGCAGCTGATGCTGATGCAATACATCAGCAACTACGCATCGCATTTTCTTCATTCTGGTTTTGGTTTAAGTTTGCGCATTATTTGATGCAAGTTTGCAATAGTGAACACTTTACATTAAAACTGATGCTGGTTTGATGGCTTTATGAATGTTTGACCCAAGTGATTTAGCATCATCTCTGCAACGATGCGTTTGTGAATGTACATATATTTTTCAAACCTTTCGTTGATCTTATTTTGGAAAATAGTTAACGGAATGAAAGAAGGATTTATAATGATCATTCCGGTTTTGTTCAGGTTCTCAATCTCTGACCCCCATATCCCCATTTACTCCACTTCATGCGTTCTTGAAAGCCACTTGGGCCCTCTTACCTTTGTTCTAACAATAAACGATATTGACAGTCAATATAACTACTAGCTCATATCGTAGTTATGTAGTTGATTTTAAAATCATTAAGGTCAATTCAATTTATTCCAAACTTGGTGCGAAAAGAATTTCTTAGAACTCAACATTACTTTCAATCTATAACCTTCTCCCGTAAACGGTTTCCCTCAACCCCTAGTACATATTGCTTTCGCAACGTGGTCATTCCCATAATTTAATCCATTCGAGACCTTGGAATTATTTGTGACAGTGAGCCTAACCTTCGCTCCCATTTCGGTCAAATAATTAACAAGGCCAATACCTCTGCCGGCTATATTAATAATCTTATTCCCACAGATATTTTGTCAACTACTACTGATTACTTCGCTCCTATTCTGTGTCTCAGTAAGGATTTTAAAGTTGTTTTCCCATCCAGATAGGACTGGCAAAACGACATCGTGACGAAAGACTTCGACACAACTATTTTTACTGATGGTTCAAAGATGGAGTGCGGGGTTGGTTCAGGAATATTTTCCGAATCTCTAAATATCTCTAGATCTTTTCGGCGACCCAAATTTGCTAGTGTTTTTCAAGCTGAATTACTGGCAATTGGAAAAGCATGTAAGGTACTCAAACAAGACCCCAACCAATACCGAAATACCACTATCCTGACAGCTGTTAAAGCCATTAGCTCAGCTGCATCGTCTTCCAAATTGGTGCAGCAATGCCGTGATGACCTCGCAGGCCTAAACGTGAATCTCAAGGTGAGTGAAACGAGCGGGCTGACGAACTGGCCAGGCAAGGTTCCCCCCTTCATGACTCACTTGGAGTCATGTAGGGCAATATATTCTCTATTTTTCTTACCGAATCCAATCGCAGGTGGAGCAATTTGTCAAATTCCATCATTTATAGGAAGATTTGGCCCACCTGTAGTAAATCCCGAACAAACGACTTAATTTGCAGACCCAGGCGAGACATAGCCAGGTCATTGCAACATGAACAGGATACTGGCCAATCGGAGAGCATGCAGCGAAGCTAGATATTCCCCACAATTATCACTGTCGTAGTTGCGGGGACCAGCAGGAAATGGAGACAGTCATTCATTTCCTCTGCAAATGCTCCGCTTTGGCCAGAAAAAGAGCTCAGTCACTTGGTAAAGCTTTTTTCCGTGACCTTAACGAACTTTCTGAGATGAGGATCAGAGATTTGATCTCCTTCCTTAACGAAACGCACTAGCTCTAGGATAAACTTCAGTAGGCACTGTACATGTTTCCTAGGACTAGATGATCGTTCTAAGGGAACAAACCTTGTAAGTCTCTGAGCCAACCGACAATCTGATCAATGTGGCATGTTGCTGCGAGACTCAAACAATCCATACCATTTCCATCCATAAGTTCAATGAGTTATGGTATCAAAACGATGCACTCTAGCTCTAATTGGCTCAATAAGCTAGGTGGCTTCTGCGGCCTTCCGTGGACCGATAACATCAACCCCATATGTACCTTATTTCTTGTCTCAATAAGTTAAAAATCGTTCGCAAAATTTGTAGCGGATCGAACAGAAATCGGTTTAATTGAAAATGAAACGTTTGAAAAAATAGGTATTCGTCGCAAAAAAAAAGTGGTAATTTGTATGTGATCAAATTTTAAATTTATTCAGAAGACTTTAAGGGGTTATTGGGCTGTACTGTGAGAAGAAACTGAGAATTTTACAACTAACGGAATTTAACGTTTTTATTTTAGCTTAATGGTGTCAATGTACAAAAATACTATGAGGATCACATTTGTAGCTTCATTTGTTTTCTGCAAGTCGCAAAATAACTTAAAATACATATACCAGAATGATGTTCAAGGCAAAAGACTGAAAAGTAGTGGTTTTCTGTGATTTTATTATGATACTAAAGGGGTGGAGGGGGGGTGATTGTCAAATTTTTTTTTTTTTCATCTACCAAAATTATTAAGTAACATTTTAAAAATTTATAACTACATGACCTTTAATAGTTTTATCGATAGGACCAATTTTATAATATAGACAAGAAAGTCAAAATCCATCGTTTTGTTCAAAAATGTTTCTAAGAAAAAAAATAGATTTTGTAATTTTCAATTTTCTAGAAAACTAAATAACTTAAGATTATCTAGTTTTTAGCACTCGACTGAGAGTTAATGAGAGTATCGAAAATGAAAAAGCAAATTAGTACTTAATAATGTAAAATTTGGCAAAAAAAAATCATAATACATTTTTTTTTTATTTTTTTTTTTTTCAAAATTTTGAGTTTGAAAATATTTTTTTCAAAAACTAAGCACTAAAATAACTTAATTTGAAAACAGAATTGAAGAATGGGTTCTTGGCTTTAAAAAAAGGTACAGCATGATATTGTAAGTGTTGCCGTTGTTTTTTAATATTTTTTCAATCTTATGTATTTTTTTTTTAATTTGCCCCTCCCACCTAAAGGGGCGGAATTTTGAAGTGACCCAATATCTTAAAATCATATTCATATAATGTACCAACAATAAAAAAAAATTGATGCTTTTATCACAAAGTGCACAATTATTTAACTAAGCCGCCCCACTACAAAGCAAATTTCACAATACATACACAAAGATAAAAATTTTTTGTTCGTTTTCTCAGGCATCGACGCAAACAGCTGAAAAGTTATTTCCACTCTCCTTACAGTCATCACTCATCAGAATTCAGAATTGAAATAATACAATTCTCTCTCGCTCTTAATACGTGCTCTTCATTTCATGTCCAAATAATATATTTGAGTCTGCAAAAAAATTTCAACTGGCCACCGTATGGCTACACGCAACCCTAAAAAATTTGCTCCATGATAGTACTATAGTTTTTATATACAAAGGTAAATCCAAATCTGTTGACGTGGTGAGGTCGCAGATTGCCGGTAAAGATGTTGAATTTATGTAAATAAAGACAAAATCCAAAGAAAAGTGAGGTGAAGTACCAATTGTCGCTTGCTTGGCAGAACAATACTATAATGACTCACCCGTAAGGTAAATCTGCTGTCGTGGTGAGAATGCAGATTGCCGGTAATAATGTTGAACTATGAAATTAAAAACAGAATCCAGAGAGAAATTAGGTGAAGTACCAGATTTTGGATTGCTTGGCAGAACTATATACTAAAATGACTCACCCGTAAGGTAAATCCGTGAGGTAAGAATGAAAGCAAATAAAGATCGGCTTAAGGTTGACGTTTGGTATTTGTTATTCAGTCAGCTGGTCGCACTCAGGTTCGAATGGTAGCAGTATGAAACTATATACAATGTTGGGATACAATGTAGATCCAATTATGTTTCATGGGCAGATCATATACTAAAAAAAGTTTCACTCACCCGGCGAGAAGAAAGCCGATAGCAATTAACGGGAGCAAAGAAAGTATGGGAGAAATAATAGTTAACGTAAACGCTCTTTTTCTCAGAGAAACAGATTAGATATATAAATAATGTATATGTATGACACTTTCAATGATTATTCTTGTTTTATTGAAAATGATAAAAATTCACTTTTAAACATAGTTATTCACTTCAAATTCAGTTTTTCACAATTTATTTTAGCACAGTTCCAAAAAGATAGTATGGAAGGAAAAATAAACACACCAATTTGAATTAAAGGAGGGGTGAGGCTAGTTGAAAATAAAAAAAATAAAGGAGCGATCGAAATTGCGTGTACTGACGGCGAGGAGGCTGACTTTAATGTACAAATTTGAGAATAAAAGCTAACTTTAAATTAATAAAATAATGAAATAGCAAGCAGATATATGAATATGAGTAGGTAAGGGGGCGCCTGAAGCCGGGAATTTTTTGTGAAAGTGTGTCGCGTGCCAAAGACGTCGGTAGCCTTTGTGGTTGGATGAAAGAGGCCGCCGGTCTTATCAGTATGTAGTCGTGGTGCCAAAGAGTGTGACGAGGAGACCTTGGTTGTATGTCTTATCAGTGTTTAAATGTGTGTGTGCAAGATGTTTTTTTAATCAAAGAGTGTGACGGGGAGACCGTGGTTGTATGTCAGTGTTTTATGTTAATGGGTGATAGAGTGTTTGAATAGAAATGTGTTTATGTTAATGGATGATAGATTGCTTGAATAGAAATGTGTGTGTGACAAAGATGTTTTTTTTAATCTGCCCATTGAATAGCTAATTGGAATTTCAAAACAGGAAGTTAATGGGTGATAGAGAGCTTGAATAGAAATGCGTCATGATTGTGTGGCAAAGGTGTATATTTTTTTATCTGAATTATTGTTGTGGTTTGGAATAATTAAAAATAATGTTTAACTAATTGGAATTTCAACATTAGACGTACAACATTTAAGATAATCTTAAACCTATTTCTATTTATCTGGAAATGAATATAAAGTTGATCATTTCTATTAAAGTGTTTATTTTTAGAAGACCTCTGATAGGGGACATACATTGTGAATTAGAAAAAAAACTAAAATGTTTTGGTGTGAAAGACTACGTGAAGGAGAAACATTCTGTATTTGTGAATCTAGATGGTTGGAGATCAAATTTACAGATGTAATATTTTATAATGAAACTTTAAAATTACTCGTACAACCAGAATATGGAAGCGAATGCGTATTGTTTCATATTAGAAATGGAGAGACGATATCTCCTATTCTCTATTTTAGATTGCAGTTTCAATCTATGCAGCATGTACGATTTCGGCTTTTGGGTGAGAATATATTACTTTAAAAAAAAATAAATTACTCACTATGAATAGACCTAAATTATTGTTAAATAGGAGGAGAGTTAACATTAAGCGGGTTCATTACACCTCATTCGAATGCTGTAAAGAGAAAAGAAAGTGAATATCCAGCCCTATGTCCGTTTGGCGAGGCAGAATTACTTTTTGAACCTCAAAAAATTAAACAGAAAAAAGAAAATCATAGAGATACACAGGCAGTTGATCGTGTTAAAGACAATCGCAGAGATATACAAACAATTGATCATGTTAAAGACAATCGCAGAGAACAGGTAATTGAACGTGTTAAAGACAATCGCAGAGATATACAAGCAAATGAACGTGTTAAAGACAATCGTAGAGATATACAGTCAATTGACCATGTTAGAGACAGTCGTAGAGATATACAGGCTATTGAACGTGTTCATGACGTATTTCAATCACATATAACTTAATATATATATATATATATATACAAATGAGATATTAATAAATAAAAAAAAATGTATAAATTTTACAGTTGAGTGTGTTTTCTAATAGTTTATGATAAACCCTTGAATAGTAAGCATCTTTTTAAAAATGTTGTTTTTCCCGGTCGTTTTATGTCTGATACCCTTACTATCTTTTGCTTTACCCATACCAGTGGATATAAATTTACAACAATCAAACATAACTGACAATCTTTCTTTTTCCTTGAGTCTACCTAATAATGATACTGTGCAGATAGGATTATCGTTTCGTTTGTTAACCTATACTAATGGTAAAAATTTACCTAATATCACAAAAACGGGTACAACACCATTTCAAAATGATGCATCAGATAATACAGCAGTGACGTCAACAACAGCAAGAGCGATAAATAAAATTTTGGAAGATAAAAAAATAACCGTAGATGAAGCAATCGAGAGTTTTAGGCAAGACTTGATTAAAAAAGAAACTGAAATATCAGGAATTATACAAAGTAAAGAGGTTTTTTATAGACATTTCAAGCTTGAGTTTGATGAAGATAAGGCCCTAACTATTCGATGTTCGTATGATAGCAATTATAATTTGCGTACACTCAGCATTAAATGTTACGAGTATCATGAATATGAAACTGAGAGAGTTTTAAGCAATGGAGAAGTTGAGGTCTTTATGAAGGAGGATCTCGAATATAAATCTGATGTTGAATTATTGAATTTCAAATCATTAAAACAAGTATACCATATGAATATCTCTTAAGAAAAAAAATGTATTTATAAATGTCAATAAATATTTAATATTTAAAAAAAACAAAAGATGTGATATTTATTTATTTTTAGGGATAGGTATCCAGGAGTTGTGATCGGATGAAAAACCAAGCCATTTTACAAATAATCGATCTTTTTTCCTTTGAAGCACTTCTTCGATTAGATATGTATCGGTAAACTTAGTTTTCTGTAGTTCAAGCTCATAAAATCCGCCGTTATTGGATTTGAGCGTTGTACTTTGGATATTTTAAAGATTTCTGTGGTCCAATTCGGTGTGTACCCTTTATCGAAAACATGTTTGTATTTACTAATTCTGACAAAATCCCCAGTTTTAAACTTCGGAGTAGTATGTATTTTGATACGATTATAAATCTTGGAGAGCAATATTATTTCCTTTGAAACATTAACTTTAGATGGTGTCATTTTTATCGTACGGTGTAATATCAATCCAACGATATGAACCATTTAAACTGAATTCTTTCCACATCCAAGTTTTCAAGGTACGATTAAATCGTTCAGCAATCGATGCTTTTAGAACACTAAATGTAGAGTAATGGTTGATTTGAAATTTTTTCATAAGTTTTTGAAAAGATACATTGAAAAATTCTTTCCCATCATCTGTTTGTAAATTTTTAGGGTGACGACCTTTATTAAATATATCTTCTATAGCCTGAGTAACACTCGTTCCTGTTTTATTTTTAATAGGAGTCGTCCAAGCAAATTTAGAAAATGTATCAATAACTGTGAGAAGATATCGATAATTTTCGTTTTCGGGGGAATACACACCCATCTCGACTAGGTCAGCCTGCCATAAATCATCTAGACCCTTAATAATTACTCGTCTTTTTGGGAAATTCCTTCGAGCAGGCTTATGTAGTTCTTCGACAACGTTTCTTTGACTCATCTTTTTATTGAAAAAACAAAGTGTTTATTCTTCTTATGTACGTTTATTAATTTAAAGTATTTCTAATAATAATTTAAAGTTTTGATCAGACTATTTAAACCTTTTTATACAGAGACATAATTTTTTTTATTCTTAACATCCTATTTTCAAGCATGTAACAAGCACACGTATCTGGTCCATCCTGACATAAGTTTGAAGACCATGGACAGTTATTAAAATGACAGCCATGTTTTGAGGTTACGGTAGATACATTCATAAATCTTTTCAAGAAGACTACACTATCCAAAAGATCCTCGTGATGCACATCCGATATATTTTAATGATTTGTTTTAAAAAATTGCAAAATTTCATCAAAAATTAAAAAAGTATCTATGCTAGACATATTTTTTTGAGATGTTACACTTAGGTGTTATGTCAAAGACTGAAGTTAATTTAAATTTTAGGTTTTCCTTAAGTTAAAATATCAGATTTTTCATTTTTTTTATTATTATTATTATTAAGTGTGTCAAACAGTAGTTTTTCAAAAATAAAATGCATTAAACAGAACTTTACAACCCTATTAAGTACAAATATATTATATCTATTTAAATATTAAAAAATACTTTCAAATTATGTTATTTTTTATGTTTATTTTGTATTGGTTGATAAAAAGATTGAAAGAAACAAAAAATGTTTTTAGAAAGCTATATTTTATAAAGAAATTTTAGGATAGTAAAATGTTAATGTTTTGTTATGTCATAATGTAATTGGTAAAAAATATAAGTTTAAGAAATAAAATATTGTAAATATGGAATTTTATAATTATAAATAGGAATAAGGTTTCTTACTTTATATTTTGTTCTAATTTTGTTATAAAAAGTTTAATTTAGTTATTAAAAAAGGCATTTTTCCATATGAGTATGTTACATCAGCTCAGAAACTTGAAGAGACTAAGCTTCCACCAAAGTCATCGTTTTATAGTGCTTTGAATTCATCAAATATAACTGACAGTGATTATTTGCATGCTCAGAGAGTATGGGATTCTTTCAATATTAAAACACTAGGAGAATTCAGCGTTTATTTGAAAACCGATGTGTTGCTTCTAGCTGATATTTTTGAAAACTTTCGTGATGTATATATTAAAACTTATGATCTCGATCCATGTCAATATTATACAGCGCCTGGTCTTTGCTGGGATGCTATGTTGAAAAGCACCAAAGTGGAATTAGAACTTTTTACGGATATCGATATGATCCATTTTATACAAAAAGGCATAAGAGGAGGGTTAAGTCAATGTAGCGGTAGACACGCTGTGGCTAATAATAAGTATAAGGAAAACTTTGATGAAACAAAAAAATCAACGTTTTTAGGATATTTCGATGCAAATAATTTGTATGGATGGGGAATGAGTCAATATCTGCCAATCAATAAATTCCGATGGTTAAATGATGAGGAATTAAATAATTTAAATATAGAATCAATAACCGATGATTCTAGTAAAGGTTACATATTATGTGTAGATTTAGATTACCCTGAATATTTATATGATTTACACAATGATCTACCATTTTGTCCTAAAAACTTGAAACCTCCATATACAAGTTCAAAGAACACAAAATTAATTGAAAATGAAATTAACAAAACCCGATATATTATTCATTATAGAAATTTGAAACAATGCCTATCAAACGGTTTAATATTGAAAAAAGTTCATAAAGTTCTAGAATTTAACCAAAGTGCCTGGTTAAAATCGTACATCGATCTAAATACACATTTCAGAACCACATCCACTAATGAATTCGAAAAAGATTTTTATAAATTGATGAATAATAGTGTTTTTGGGAAAACAATGGAAAATGTGGATAAAAGAGTTGATGTGAAAATCATCACAAAATGGGATAATATTGGTAAAAGTACTGGAGCAAATTAGTAGTAGCGATTAGAGGGTCCTGGCGTGGCGGCTCGGCGGCTCAAGTGGGCGTATGGGCGTGGCAGTGGGTGTATGGGCGTGGCAGTGGGCGTAGGGCGTGGCAGGGGTGGTAGGGGTGGTAGGCGTGGTAGATATTGAACTTAAGGGGCGTGGCAAGTGGGTGGAGCTTTTGGGGGCGTAAAAATGGGCGGAGGGGCGTGGTAAAATTTGTGATTTTGGAGGCGTGGCTTTTATATACTTGTAGGGGGTGGTGTGGGTGTGAAGCTTTTAGGGGCGTGTCAATGGGGGGCGTGTCAGGGGGCGTTTTTTTTTTTTTTTTTTTTTTTTTTTTTTTTCTCATATACATAATATGTACATGGCGGCTCGACGGCTCAGCGGCTCGGTGGCTCATTGACTTAGCGGCTCAGCGGCTCATCGACTTGGTGGCTCAGCGGTTCATTGACTTGGCGGCTCGGCGGCTCAGCGGCTCATTGCGTTGGCGGCTCAGGTTAAGCAAACATAACCTAAGAACCCCAAAACGAAACGCAAATAACCTTAAACGCAGCGTTATGAACCCAAAACGAGACGTCAAGAACCTAAAACCGCAACGTTAAGAACCATAAAACGAAACGTTAAAAACCTGATATTTTTTAAAGAAGTCCTCGATTAATTATTTTGTTTCTTTTTCTTTCAAATTATATTTATAATTGATTCTGCTGGATACTTGTGCTCAGCATGGCTTGGCGTATTCAGGCGTTGAATCCCTTGAATTTATACCAGGGTATCCTAATCTCATATTTTTCAAAACGTATGAAGGACACAGATGTAGATTATAGTCCTCTATAGTGGTCCCAAAACCTATAGAGTCACCGAATTCCAGGCGATGACGGTGGCCATCGATCCTCATACCGTTGATAAATGTCCCAGTGTTGTAGCGAAAATTTTTTACATATACCCGATCATCCTCAGGTGGTATGTAAATCACCGCGTGTCTAGCTGACACTAAAAAAATCGGGATATGAATGTTATTGCTGGGGATCCCACATCCCACTTCCTGCCTTCCCTTTTGTAGGAGGATTCTTATCCCAGATGTCACGTTCATCAAAAACCAAATGGAATCTTGTGAACTCCTTATAATTTCCTTATTCTGGATGCCGTACATTGTGAAAGTGAAAAATAAAAAAAATATGCGTTGCTTTGTACTGTCACTTTCTTGAGTGTGCTCTCTTTTATTCGGCTCATTTTAAAAATATGTTTAGTACCTGCTAGAGGATTCCACAAGTAAAAAAAACTACGTTAAGGATTATGAAACATGGTACAGAAAAGGTTCCTCCAAAAAAAAAGAAACATTTTGTTCTGAATTGATGGTACCTGATAGAGAAAAGGATCCCACAAGTAAAAAAAAAAAAAAAACAAAAACATTAATCTGAATTGATGGATTATGACGCATGGTAGAGAAGAGGTTTTTTTTTTCCAAGCATTAAAACACATTGTTTTTAATGGCTGTTTATGATATATGTTAGAGTTCCATAAGTAAAAAACAGTTTTTTAAAGCAGTCATAAAGAAAAAAGAAAATTCTGATCTGACAAAAAAATTAAGGTTCAGACATATTTATACTATAGTGACCCCAAGCTAGAGTATCAACATTATTATTACAAATGAAACGCTTATCATCTAAGCAACTTAAACTTAACTTATTTATACTTTCTGTATAAATAATGAGATGCCTGGATCTAAAATTTATCATTTTACTATAAAAATTCTGCTTAAGCAGCAAGGAGTCTCTATAATTTTGTAAACTTAATTTTTTAACAGCTGATGCTTTTACACCCTTAGCTTTTTTTATCAGAGCAGAATCTTCTACATCTATGCTATACATTTTAGCTCTTAATCCAATAAATTCCTTCATAATCCTACCGTTGTTTTCATCTTTCATGAATCCTAATTTTTTCTTATTTAGCTGAGCAATACCAAAGGAGTTATTAGGGGGATAGTCAGAAGTATCGAATTTTTCAGAAATGTCACTTTTAATGTCTTCGTAGAAGTCTGCAGTTTGGATTTTATATATAAGAGAGTCAGTGTCCATATAAGCCAGATGTAAGTTGTTAGTGAATTTAGGTTTCATATAAGCATAATGAAAATCATACATTTTGTATTTAGAAATGTCTAAAACACAAAAACCTAGATACACTGGCTTATTGTAAACACTATACACTCTTTTTAACTGCACGGCAGCCATGGTCTCACTAAATTCCAATATACTATGGAAATTTGGTTTGGCAATAAGAGCGCGACTCCCAAGGTGTCTTCCACTACTTTCAATGGAATCCACAATTCGGACATCTTTTCGCTTATCCACATTCTCCATAGTTTTCCCGAAAACTACGTTATTGCACAGTTTGCGTAAATCTTTCTCAAATTTATTGGTGGCTGATGTTCTAAGTCGATTGTTTAGATCGATATATGTTTTCAACCATGGAGATTGTTGGAATCGCATCACTCTATGTATTTTAGTAAGAACCAAACCATTATCGAGCGCTTGAATTAAAGTTTTATAGTGTATAATATAATTTACTTTATTTTTCAAATCCGCGATCAATTTTTTTAGGGGATTTACCAGTCACTGAAGTGTTTGACGGACAGAATGGCAGATCATTATGAGCATCGTGTATTTCTTGAGGATACTCTAGATCAACTTCTAAAACATAACCCGTATTAACATTTGAAGTTAACCATTCTTTAATCACAGTCAAATCAGTTGGAAATTTTACCCATTCGAAGCTTGAATGAGGAAGATACTCCGACATTGCCCATCCGTAAAGGTTATTGGCATCCAAATATACTAAATAATTAGAGGGGATATCTGCATCAAACTCAGACATATATTTATTGTTTGCTTTACAGTGGCGCAAGCTGCACTGCGTCAAACCCCCTTTTATACCCATGGCAAAAAAATTATACATGTTAATGTCAGTTAAAAGTTCTAGTTTAATATTTGTTATTTTTAACATGGCATCCCATGAGAAACCCGGCAGAGTGAAGTAATGGCATGGGTCAAGACCGTAATGTTGTTTGGAGTCTGCCCTAAATTTTTGGAAAATATCAGCCAGAATTAAGACATCTGTCACCAAATAGTGCTCCAGATATTGCCTCAGGCTTTCGCAATTGAAATGGACCCACACTTTTTTAGCATGTTCATAATCGATCAAACTACAGTCCTCCTCAATTAATGAATTTCTGAAACATTCTATTTGAGGAAGTTCTACCTCATTCAATTTTTCTATACCATCTAAATGATCGTAGCAGAAAACCCCCTTGCGAGTCATAAGCTCTATAGACTCTGCATCGTTTTTAACATGCTCTTTTAAAATTTTAAAGTCATCCTTTTCAAGGGTTTTCGCTATATTATCAATGCTAGATGGAAGAAATCTGAATGAGTCTAAGAATCTTAACTCTAAAAACTCCATTTTTTCCCTATTTATCAATATTTTTTTAGAAATAGATATATATTTCTCTTTATTGAGAGGTATAATATTAATACCCCCACTGATATTGCCCAGCTCTTTTATGAATAAATGCGAATCATACCCGGTCAAATTATGAAAAAATATTGGAATAAACTTAGGTACCTTATAACTTAAGTTGCATTTTGAATGTGCTGCTTCTCTAAACTGTCCGGTCAAATGGTCGTGGTCTCGCACCTTGACGCTGTCCCATACAGGATACTTGCAGATATGGCATCTTGTTTCATGTTGAAAACGTCTCTTATCATCAACTGACAAGTTTAGAGGTATCTTTTTACTTAAATACTCTCTATGGATGTACTTGGCGTCTTCCACTATGTTTTCAATGAAAACTTTAGCACAATCTTCACCTATAAATAAATAATATTTACATAATTATAATAATTATTACCAATAAAATTTTACAAAATATTTGAAATTAATCTCAAAAGAATTAACTCACCGGTATATTTAAACAGCTTATTCAATTTATCATCAAATGAACATTTTATGAAATATGAAACTGCTATGGGTACATGCTTCTTAATTCCTGTTGTTGTCGATTTTGATGGATCAGGTTGACAGCTAGCAATATTCATCAGCATACACTCAAAATCCGCATAGATCGCAAACGGCACTTCAAGGGACCTCCATTGATTTTTAAATTTCAGGATGTTGTTCGTCTCGTTCGGTAGAGTTGTAACAATTTTGTTACATTCTGCTCCATGTTTTTCAAAGGCATCATCGGTGTTGAACGTCTGTAAGCATGCATTACACATTTTCACCGATCGTTTGCCATAATTCATTTGGCTTCCTATCAATTTGGACATATTTTTTATCCAAATGTAATGACTGCAAGCCCCTTCTTGGATTAGTAGCAAATTTATATGATGCTCTCTGATATTTTTAGCATTGTAGTAAGGACCCACAACTACATACTTCGACCCAAGCTCATTACATTTAATACATTTATACTTATTGAAGGGTTTAAATCTTCAAAAGCAGAAATGTCTTCAACTTTTAATGGGAACATTAAATCTGTAAAATCCAGGAGAGTTCCATTTCCTAGGATAATCACGTTGTTTTCCACATTCCCTATTTGGTATTTTTGAGGTTGATGAGCATCTTGATCCATCGGATGGAGAGCCGGTATAACTGCCCATTTGAAGCAGTATATATCGTTGTTCTGTACATTGATGCAGGCCTTTTTTAATTTTATACATTTTGGAAGTCTCAAGTAACTTGATCCTCTTAAAGGCCTGTATTCATTTACATTCACTTCTATATGGCTTATAGCGAATAATGTCCACCCAGAATCTCTCTCTTGAAACTCTTCACTTTTGATGCTGATTGTCTCCTCCATGTTTTCCAGAATGCTATCCAATTCATTACTACCCAGAGCTATTTGCATCGGACACTTAAAGGATTTTAAACTAACCTTACAATCTTCTGGGTCGCCGTTAGGTGCTGCCATAAATTTAATGAACTCTGCAAATAGCTCAATACTAAATTTGATGCTCCCTTTCGTTTCTAAGCAGTTTGTTAGTAAATTGATTAGATCACATTTACATTTTTCCAAAAAATTTTTTATGTCGATTAGACCCTCGTCAGTATTTTCATAGGAGTAGGTTTCAACTTTACCTTGAAAGCATTGCCTTATTTTTGAAAAGGGGGTGTCGAAAACTGAAACCCTACTTTTTCTTTTATGCACATTAGTTCTAATGTGATGGGGCCATTCAGCAGTACTCACATCTATTTCACAGCTCTCACATCTGCGTTTTTTCGAGGAAGTATGTGGTGGAGTCAAGTAATCAATGGTAGCTTCGGGGTGTGGTCTTTTAGTACTAGCAGGCTGTTCACTAATATTATTTGAAGAGGATATGGTTATATGTTCCTTACGGAAGTGCTTCAGCATTGAGTTCTTCCGGGTGTATACCTTATCACATTGAGGATATCTAATTGCATCTCCATGGACAGCTTTCACATGTCTCTTAAGTGAGCATGCATGAGCAAATTCACTGCTGCAAATGGTACAGGTAAAATTCTCCATTTTTTTTTTTTAAGTTTTTTTTTATATGAGTTCACTTTAATTTTTTATTTAGCACTCGAAATCAAATAAGTCTTTTTTTTAATACGGAAAAACTTTTACAATCAAATATCTCAATGTAAATATTATAATGGTTTTAAGAACGTATAACTTTTTTTTTTTACTTTTTTGCGACTCATTTTTTTTTTGTGTGACTTACTAATACTTTTTTTTTTATTTCTTTCTCACTCACTAAGTTAGCAAAATTCTAAAATTCACAGTTGGCAAAAAAAAAAACAGATATTTTCACTACAGACATACGTAAAAAATTATTCTTGCAATTTTTTTTTTTTAGCGATAGTTTTACTTTTAAGGAGTTTACACAAACTTTTTAGTTAAAAAATCACAGTGGACAAAAACAGTTATTTTCACTATAGGAAGAAAACTTCAGCGTTTCAACGAATACCGAATAGTCGCGATGGAAACAGTCTAATAAACTGTTTAACTGGAATGCACTGCTTTTATATCTTAAAATTGGGGTCCTATCCGTATTCTAAACGTATTCTAATACAATCCTTCTTACTTAGGGGCCACTCTTATCGTATAATCTAAAAGGGTTAAAGAATCCCATTGTCCAATTTCGTCGTCAACACCTGTACCACAAAACAAAAAAAAAAAAAAAACGATCATGGTATACAACCCTTTTTCATCTAACACAAATATATATAATTATCACTCAGACTAATGGCTAAAAACCTTTAAGAAGAAATGTTTTCTTCGATGGTAATAAAAGTCTAGACGTTATACTTTCTTAAAAAAAAAAGGTTGATGTCCACTTTGACAATGAGGCTAAGATCCTTTTTGTTTTTCCCATGCATCTATGTATATATCATTAAACCTAATGGGTAATAAACTACGATTTTAATTGGGGTAGTAAAAATCTCTTCTTTTTTTATTTTCTTTTAAATTACTTTCTTTTAAAAAACTTCACTGTCTACTTTGATTGTGCCCCGCCGCAATGAATAACAAACAAAAATGATCATGGTATGCAATCCTTACTCACCTATTCATCTAGCATCCAAATATGGTATTCGAATAATGACTAATAAACAAAGGTTTTCTATGATGGTAATAAAAGTCTAGACGTAATACTTTCTTTAAAAAAAAAAGGTTGATATCCACTCTGACAA
Organism: Epistrophe grossulariae; assembly: GCA_929447395.1. Lineage (NCBI taxonomy): Eukaryota > Metazoa > Arthropoda > Insecta > Diptera > Syrphidae > Epistrophe > Epistrophe grossulariae. The sequence goes on from OV839569.1 coordinate 49,123,037, forward strand.
TGAGGCTAAGATCCTTTTTTTTCCCAAGCATCTATGTATATATCATTATAAATATGGTATTCGAATAATGACTAATAAACACAGGTTTTCTATGATGGTAATAAAAGTCTAGACGTAATACTTTCTTTAAAAAAAAGGTTGATATCCACTCTGACAATGAGGCTAAGATCCTTTTTTTTCCCAAGCATCTATGTATATATCATTAAACCTTTAAGGTAATAAACTGAAATACTTATGATGCTATAATAACAAAAAAAAAAAATCATTGTCCACTTTCGTTGTGATCATAACGACTAACAATAAAAAAAAAAACTTCACATGGGATACGAACCTTCTCTTTTAATCTAAGATACATATAAATCATTCAAACTAATGAATGGGGGGCAAACATTGGGGTATGGTAATTTTCAATATAGTCTTGGGCTTAAACTAATTTTCCAACGTGAATGAACATGAAAAAAAAAAAAAAAAAAAAACAAGCATATATGTAAGAAAGTCTTTTATGAAAATTTAGTGGGGATACTTCTATAAAAGGAATATTATTTTATACTGACGAGCACAGTTGTGTACAAGAAGCTCACAAGAATAAACATATTTTTGTCAAAATGCATTTCGAGGAGCTCGACTATTCCATATTCACCGTAGATGATTTCGCAGCAAGAGAAGCTAACTCTCTAAACGAAACCAACAATTTTAAACCTACGAAGAAGTTAAGTGAATTGGAAATGGGATGCAAATATACTATTTACGCACTGCGAAAGGTAAAAACACGTTGGGGTGACCGAATCACAGCAGATCTTGGAGAATATACAGTAAGCTATAGAACGATTCTTATTCTATTGCAAACCAGCATATATTTAATTTGTTTTTTTTTTTTTTTGTTTTTTTTTTTTTTTTTTTATTCAGGTCTTCCTGCCTATGAGATACTCGAAGCTATCATCAGACAGCATAACAGCAATGGGAGGAGGCTCATACGCTTTCGAAAAAACTCGTCAACTTGGAACATCGTACGAATTAAAATTTACAAAACTAAAATAATTTGTATGCCAATATAATTTATAATAAGCGGAGAAAACTTATAGTAAAATACTACTTATTATATACACAGTACAAAACAAAAAAATTAAATGTTTTTAAATCAAATTTATTTCTTTTTATTACTTTCTTATTTTACAGAATTTTGTTTTTATCGATCCAGGAGTTATGTTCTGTGGGGAATCCCAACCATTTTATATAAACTTTATTTCCTCTTGTCTGTAGAACTTTTTCAACGAGAAATATATCTGCACACGTAGTTTTCATCAGTTCTGCTTCATAAAAACCCCCCTGAATTGCTTTTCCTTCATAGTCTTCTAGAAGATATGTGGTCGGTTTTGTTGATTGCACCTTTCTTATTTTAAAAACCTCAGTTGTCCAGTTGGTCGTATAACCTTTTTCGAATGTATGTTTATACTTACTGATTCTTACTTTGTCGCCAACTTTGAATTTACGCTTACTTTTTTCTTTCTTATATTTGAAAAGTGGTAACAAAGATTTTGAATTTTGTTTGGTAACTTCTGCAGGTTTACATTTAATAGTTCGGTGAAAAGAATGATTGTAATCACGAAGCAATTTTTTATAAATATTTATCCATTTATAGCTGCCATTGAAACTGAATTCCTTCCACATCTTTTCTTTGAAAGTTCTATTAAATCTTTCAATAATCGAGGCCTTTAATGAACTGAATGTAGAGTAGTGATTAATTTTATATTTTTCCATCAAACTTTTAAAGTTTTTATTGAAAAATTCTTTCCCATCGTCAGTTTGCAAGTTTTTTGGGGTTATAGAAGAATGAGTAAATATTTCCTCCATTTCTTTTGAAATAGTAATGGCCTTCTTGTTTTTCATAGGAATGACACATGCAAATTTCGAAAAAGTATCGATAACTGTCATTAAATAATTAAACCCTCTATTCTGATCACTATAAGGTAACATTTCAACCAGATCAGCTTGCCATAAATCATCATAGCCTTTAATGATAACATGACGACGTTTGAAATTTCTGCGTGCAGTCTTATGCAGTTCTTCAACAACTGTTAAGGTCAATCGCAGTTACAACATTCAACAATATTCAAGCCAACAACTTATAAGCGCCGACTATAATAAGGTCACTTATCATATTGCTGACGGTGCTTCATTTATGAACATTAAGTGCTCCAGATATTTTGTTTACACTTTATTGCAATAACTGTTCCAAATGTATTTTAATGTAGTAATAATTTATTTTTTGTGTAACATAAGCAAAATAATAGAATGGTAAATTAAGTATAAAAGACTTATAAAGAAATCAATAAATCATCAGTATCAGCATATCAACTACAGTCTTTCGTTGTTTGGTGTTCAGATTGAATTTACTTTATTTACATTTACATTTCAGATTGGATTTACATTATTACATTTTTGAACAAGTTCAAGTGCTTGTTTCAAATAAAAACAGATTATCAAGTTTAAGTGCTTGATAATCACTACATTAGACAAACGAGTCTATACATTTTGGTGACCCCGACGTGATCCAACTGAACATACGAACCACTTATTGACTTATTCAATTTTATCAACCAAGATATACATATCTAAAGTGCAGCCTATCTTACTCTTCATCAACAGTAGATATACATATCTAAACCTATCGATTAATCTTCATCAACAGTAGATATACATATCTAAACTTATCGATTAATCTTCATCAACATATTCATCTTTGACTGAACATACATTTTGATCTACAACGATGACATCATTCGAAGAGTGCGTGGTAATTCAGGTAGCAAGTGGTAAAGAAATCCAGCGCAACTTTAAAAAAGATTCATCCGACCGAAAGACTACAAGGGCTTACTTTGAAAAAGGGCTCTACGGCTTCACGAGCAATGGAAGAAATTTCAACAAGGTGATCAGAAGATCAAAGGGCTGCCGCATGTTGATGACAACCATGAATACTTCACCAAAAACTATTTCAAAGAGATTGAAAATTTGGTTCAACAATATACCAAATGTTTCGAAGAAGCAATAATGTCTTTAGATAAACAAGGTAAATTGAATAAAATAGAGCCACCTATTCCACCATCAGTAAAAAGCATAGAAGCACTAGAACCATCAAAAATGACGAGTGCTATTCGAAGGCAAAGAGCAATCATGAGCTCTCTTGAAAGATTGCTGGATGGTATATCAATAGACAATAACGAGCCATCGCAATACCACGAAGTTAAGTTTCGATCCATTGAGCAACTGTGGCACCAAATTGAATCCGTCAACTATACCATATGGGAATTAAGTGATGACCCAACAGTAGACGGTTATAATCATACAGAATTTATTAATATGGAACACAGGGTTCAACAAGCCCTTATAGCGTTATCCATGAAGGTACAGCATCAAATCAGTAACAATCATGAAGTGGGTGTCATTAAAAACAATTCCCTACATTTACCTAAAGTCACCATTCCTAAATTTGATGGTGATTATATGAAATGGCGGCAATTTTTCGATCTTTTTTCACAAATGATAGACAAACAAACTATTCCTAACATCCAGAAGATGTGGTACCTCAAAACACATCTGAGTGGAGAAGCTGAGAATTTGATTCGTCATCTATCTTTGACTGAAGATAATTACAAAACAGCATGGACCAGCCTTAAAGATCGTTACAAAAATATAAGGGTTCTCACTTCAACTCTCTTGCAAAAAATAATTGGGCAACCTAACCAAACACAACCACAGCCATCAGCAGTGGCCATAAAAAATCTACATGACACCACGCAAGAGTGTTTAATGGCTCTAGGCAACATTGGTGTGGATACTGCAACTTGGGACCCCATTCTACTACATTTACTTGTGAGCAAGCTTGACCAAAGCACAAGAATTCTTTACGAGCAATCTCTTACTAAACCAAAAGAACTACAATCAATTAAAGAATTTTTGTCATTCTTGGAAAATCAATTTCAATCACTAGAATCAGTTGGACAGAAAAAGAAGGATTCAACTCATCGAGCTTGCGCATCTATTGTATCAAACTGCAAGGGAACTTGCAAGGTGTGTCAGTCTGGAAATCATCCTATATTTGCCTGCAAGCAATTCCTACAATTACATACATTAGAACGCATACAAATGGTTCAAAAGCTAAAAGTGTGTTTGAACTGCCTAAAATTTGGCCATGGAGTCAAAAATTGCATATCAAGAGGATGCTTAAAATGCAACCAGAAACACAACACACTCTTACATATTGAGAGCTACAACAAAGGAGCTCTCACAAACAAACATGGAACTACCATAGAAGAGAACATTAATTCAAAGCCTCAAACAAATGTTAGTTCATCATCAGTGACATTATCAGCATCAAAAAATCCAGAAAGGCATCAGTACATATTCCTGAGTACAGCCGTCGTACAGCTGATTACAAACAATGGACAAAGGTTCGATTGCAGAGCCGTATTAGATTCCGGTTCACAAGTGAATTTAATTACAGAACGCCTGGTAAAGAAATTAGGACTCCATTCAAGACATACATCCATTAGCATCCAAGGCATTGGCAATGGAAAGAGAGAATCCCATCAGCGCGTAAACGTCACATTGCAATCAAGAACAAGTAGCTTTAATACACAATTAGAAGCTTTTGTTCTACCACACATCATATCTGCACAACCATCTCAACACTTCAACATTTCGTCATGGGCAATTCCAAAGAATGTGCCATTGGCGGATCCATTTTTCAATCGACTAGACAAAATTGATATCCTTCTTGGTGCAGAGTTCTATCATCAATTACTTTCCATTGGGCAGATACGTTTATCAGATGATCTACCTACACTGCAAAACACAGTTCTTGGATGGGTGATTACAGGAAAGTTAACTGAAGCAAGGTCAAATATAGCAACATGTGGCATCTCTACTTATGATGACAACAACCTTCATCAAATGATTGAACGTTTGTGGAGCCTCGAAGAAGTAGAAACACAAGGTAGCAACTTATCAAGAGACGAAGAGATGTGTGAAGCCCATTTTGCACAAAATACACAAATAGGCAGCGAAGGACGATTCATTGTCAAGCTTCCATTTCCGCTCTAGGAAAATCCAAGGACATAGCAGTCAACAGATTCCTAGCACTTGAACGAAGATTAGCCAAGAACAAAGAAGTGAAAGATAAAGACATTCATTATCAAATCAATAATTAATTTTATCGATTGTGAACAACACCGTGAAGTCTATTGTAATTATTAATAACAATCACCGCCTTAATGACTTCACATATTTTTTTTTTTTTTTTTTTTTTAATGTAAAAGTTTCAAATAAAATTGCTGAAGATGGCATATAAAATGCCGAAATGCATTCAAATTAATTTGATGTGTTTTATTTTAATTTAATTAAGATACATTAAAAAAAAAAAAAAATATGTGAAGTCATTAAGGCGGTGATTGTTATTAATAAATACATTCAATTTATGGAAGAATACGAAGATCTAGGCCACATGACCAAAATTGATGTCAATAATATACTAACACCTAATTACTTCATACCCCATCATTGTGTTTTTAAAGAAGACAGTAGCAATACCAAGCTTCGAGTCGTTTTTGATGCATCATCAAAAACATCATCAGGTTTATCATTAAACGATATCATGTACACAGGGCCGACAGTGCAAGGTGAACTATTTTCATTATTACTTCGTTTTCGATTGCCAAGATATGTTTTTTGCACTGACATTCAAAAAATGTATCGTCAAATAACCATACATCCAGATGACAGAAGATACCAAACAATTGTATGGAGAACTAACGAAACAGCACCTCTTAATTACTATCAACTGAACACAGTGACTTATGGAACAAGAGCAGCTCCATATTTGGCCACCAAGTGTCTGCAACAAATCGCAAAAAACAACTGCGAAAGATTTCCATTGGGATCCAAGGGCCTTCAAAATGATTTCTATGTCGATGACTGCTTGACTGGCGATAACAGCTTGGTGACAACCCTAGAAATACAAGACCAAGCTACAAAAATATTAAAAGAAGCAGGATTCAAACTAAGGAAGTGATGCGCGAATCATCCCCGACTACTTCAAGGCATTGCTAAAGAGGACCAAGAAATCGACCTCGATTTTGGAAATGAAGGTAACGAATCAATTAAAGCACTTGGCTTAACATGGCAACCAAAGAACGACAGATTTTGCGTTAAAACAAAATTAAATTCAACAAATCGAATAACAAAGCGGATTGTCACTTCAGATCTTGCCAAATTATTCGATCCATTAGGTATAATGGCTCCAGTAGTTGTTACAGCTAAAATATTTGTACAGGAGCTATGGTCACTACAGTTATCATGGGATGAATCATTACCAGTTGAACTACATACAAGATGGATGCATTTCCGTGAAAACCTGAAAAGCATTAACAATTTCCACTTCGCACGTCATATGTTTAACAATGATGTACCAGCACAAATACAGATTCACACTTTTTCTGATGCGTCTGAAAAGGCATATGGTACAGTTACGTATCTACGAGCAATTTTGAAAAATGGAACAGTAAAAGTTAGGCTACTTTGTTCAAAATCTCGAGTGGCTCCACTAAAGAAACAGACATTACCACGACTAGAACTATGCGCTGCGGTCTTAGGTGCTCAACTAACAGCTAGAGTTAAGAATGATTTGAACCTTAAAGATGTCCCCACATACTTATGGACAGATTCTGAAATTGTCCTCCCATGGATAAGTTCACCATCAGCATCATTTCAAACATTTGTGGCTAATCGAGTTTCCAGTATTCAAAGACTAACACTTTCCAAGCAATGGTGACATGTTTCATCAAAACATAACCCAGCAGATGTGATATCAAGAGGCCTTCAACCTGAAAGGTTTACGTCATGCACACTATGGTTTTACGGTCCACTATTCCTACATGGTCAGGAAGATAGTTGGCCAGCAAGTCATTCCAAAACTCTGGCAATCCCTGACGACAGAGAAAGAAAAAGACCCATCACTGTAGCAACAGCTACCCATGATTGTGATCAAAATATGATATACAAGATAAATCATAGAGACTCTTTCATCATGCTTCAGCGGATAATCTCTTATATCCGACGCTTCTATAACCATACCAGAAACAAGAACGGTATACGAGAAATCCAATTAACCACTCAAGAGCTGGAAGAGTCACTAATAGTGATAATACGAGCAATGCAGGCATTTGACTTCAAAGATGAAATCAGTGACCTGCAAAAATACAAGGAACTGAAGCGGAACAGCCAGCTCTCTAGCTTGTCTCCATTTTTGGATGACAAGGGAATTGTGCGAGTTGGAGGTCGACTAGACTCTGGATTACTTCCATTTGATACAAAACATCCCATGCTTCTACCATACAACAACCCACTCACAAAACTGTTGATGAAGGAAATTCATGAGCAACACAAACACTGTGGCCCTCAAACATTGCTTGCTCAAATGAGACAAAGATTTTGGCCTATAAAGGGAAAAATAATGGCACGATCAATTGTACACCACTGTGTTAAATGCACCAGAGCTAGACCCCAATTACTTCAACAAGTAATGGTAAACCTACCATCAACAAGAATCACACCGGCGAGACCTTTCATCAATTCAGGAGTGGACTACTGTGGACCATTTTGGATTCATTACAAAATCCGTGGCAAACGACCTCAAAAGGCGTATGTGGCACTATTCTGTTGTTTCGCCACAAAGGCAGTACATATAGAACTAGTTAGTGATCTAACTACCGAATCATTTCTCGGAGCATTGAAACGTTTTATCGGTCGCAGAGGACACTGTCAAAACATATACTGTGATAATGCGACTAAATTTGTAGGAGCAAATAATCAACTGACCGAATTATATGACACAATTTACTCAGAATGTGCACGTGAAACCATAACAAGAGAATGCAGTGGCCATGCAATACAATTCAACTTCATACCCCCCAGGGCACCTCACTTCGGAGGACTTTGGGAAGCAGCAGTAAAATCAGCCAAACATTTGTTAAAGAGGAGTGTAGCCACAGCATCTCTAACATACGAAGAACTGGAAACTGTATTAATTGGAATTGAAGCCATTTTGAACTCAAGACCACTAACACCACTCTCAAGTGACCCAAATGATCTAACAGCATTAACACCAGGACATTTTCTTATTGGCGAACCCCTCACCGCAAAAACTGATGTTAACGCAACTTCTATGAAGCATACACTGTTGACGAGATGGAATCTTGTTTCACAACTCAAACATGAATTTTGGAAACGATGGTCACAGGAATATCTTCAAGAACTTCAATACCGGTACAAGTGGAAGGAATGCTCGAAGAACATCAAGATAGGAGATATGGTCATCATAAAAGAAGACAACATTCCATCACTTCAGTGGCCCCTAGGTAGAATTGTAAAGGTGTTCAAGGCTGATGATGGCGCAATAAGAGTTGTAGAAGTTAAAACAGCATCTGGAGTCTGGAAACGTCCCATTCATTGACTAGCACCATTGCCAATCGAGAAAGAAGTGAACGACGTAACAAGAGATCAAGAAATTAACCATAATTCATCGGAACCAGTACATGAAATACCAACTAAAAGACGAAAAACATCTAATTCCATTGGTATCACTTCAGTGATTACAATTCTCCTAATCATTCCATTAGTAATGAGCAATGAAGTTCAGATCAACAAATTTACATCAAATCTCGGAATACATTTCGAAGGTATTGGAACAGCAAAAATAGCAACAAGTGAGTGGAACTTCATTATTCATTACAATTTAGATCCATTATTAGAAGAATATAAAGCATTTGAAAACGGAACACTGACTTTGAATCACTTGTGCCAACAAATGCAGCAACGAAGTATATGCATCAACACATTAAAACAATTTCAACATATTCAAAACGAACTGAAATTGGAAAATATCATCTTCCCAACAAAGAGAACTAAAAGAGGAGCAGCTAATTTCATCGGAAACATTGCAAAGACACTGTTTGGAACATTGGACTCCGAGTATGCTATTCAAATGACAAAAACAATAGAACAAGTAAAAGAAAATGAAAATCATTTACTTCATCTATTAAGAAACCAAACCTCAGTCATAGATTCAACATTCAACGTAGTATGGCAAAACGAAGAGATCATCAATCACAGGCTTGACCAAATCAACATTCAATTAAGAGAAATAACATCAAGAATACGTGATAATGGAGAAGAAGGTCATCAGCTCAAGATATTCCAGATTTTTACATCACTATCTTCACAACTCATTATAATGATGATCAACATCCAAAGAATGCAATCAACATTAATTGATGTATTGACAGACACTCACCATGGTAAAGTAAGCTCATTTTTAATATCAGCACGCCAACTCAAGGACGAAGTAAAAACAATCAAGGCTCATTTACCATCATTCTTAGCACTACCTGCAGACGAAGAAGATCTCATACAGCTATATAAACTAATGAGAATTCAAGGAGGAGTAACAGACAAGCAAGCGATATTTTGGATCACACTACCAGTAGTCATCCAAGAATTTTACGAATTGTTCAAGATGACTCCCATACCTAGTGTACTCAACAACAACACACTAAAAATTGACCTCTGTGCTCCAATACTAGCTGTGAATGCACACCGTGACCAATACATTCCAATACAATCATCTGATATGGAATATTGCATTAATCTAAGATCAGACCAGTTCTAATGTTTCAATTTACAAGCGAGATACAGCAAAGGAGCAGAAGTCTGCTCTTGCGAGTTGGGTCTATTTAACAACGAAACAAAACCTACGTGTTTCTTAAAGAAGTCAGAAATAAATTCAACTTGGATTCAAATGCAACACAAGAATCAGTGGCTATATTTCACAAGGAACCCATCTCGACTCACTGCAATTTGCGGAAGAAGAAACCTACAAATGAACTTAGAGGGCTCCGGAATATTTACACTACAGTCAGGGTGCATATTAAAGGAAAACCATTATGCCCTCTTGTAGGCAAAATAGTTTATTTAAAAACAAAAACTTTTTGTATAAATATAATTTACTTTAAGTTTTATTAGTCTTTAAGTTTTCTTAGTCTTTAAGTTTTAAATTACAATTGGCCAGAGCAAAATCTAAAAGAAAAAGGCAACGACCAGCCACGGTCACTATCAAGAATCGAATTAATGTTTTAAATATGACAAACCATAAGAGAAACTTTTTTAGTACAGTTCGAATCAAGGTTACATGATTTTAGTACAGTTCGAAGTGAAGCTGCAATTTCTGTACAGTTCGAAGTGAAACTGTCATAAGAATTGTGGGTAAGTATGTATCGTGTTTACACGTTGGTTTTTTACCAGACATATAGATACGCCACATTACTCCCCGCCGTAAAAAAAGGATTCTCTTTGAATTATTTGAATTATAATTAAAAGTTAATTTGACTGTTTACATTTGATTTATACATTGGATTTAATACAATTTAGTTAAATATATAAATCTTAAATATTTCATTAGAATAATTTTTAAATTCAATACATAATTTCAAATTTGATTTTGCTTAAGAATTAAAGTTTTCTTTTATAATGTTTGGATTTAGTAATTTTTTGTATATCTCTTGTACAGTGAGTTGAGGTAGAAGACCTTACAAAGTTTAATTTTATTAATTTTATTTTGGTAGAAGACCTTACAAAGTTTAATTTTATTAATTTTATTTTGGTAGAAGACCTTACAAAATATTTGAAAAATCTGAAATAAACATTCTTTAAAAAAAAATTTTTTTTAATGTAAATTGAAAGTTACTTGTTTTGAATTTGGCTGCAAATTATTGTCTTTCGTATAAAAGGCTGGTTTGAGTCGATCGATAGATATTATTTGCTCTTTGGCATCTATGAGCACTGTAAACGTTTTTTCAAATCGATTTATTACTTCGAATGGGCCTTTGTACGGTGGATTAAGACTTCCACGATTCACTTCCTCCCGAACAAACACGTATTTGCAAGTTTTTAAATCTTTTGGTACAAATATGTATTTTTGTTCGCGATTTCTACTAGAGCATGGTCGAGTTTGCGAGATGGCTTGAGTTATATCACGAGCTGTCGACGAATTTAAAATCGGATTTAACGGTTTGGGTTCGATAAGTTCTGCAGGTAATCGTAAGTTTTGTCCGTACAATAATTGTGCAGGCGTTACATTAATGTCGTCTATTATCGTAGAACGAATACCAAGAAGAGTCCAAGGTAAGTTTGAATACCAATTTTGTTTGTCTTCGTGGGCGCGAAGAGATTCTTTAAGCTGTCGGTGAAACCGTTCTACTGATCCATTGGCTTGAGGGTGGTACGTTGTAGTTCTGATCCGTTTTGTACCGAGAGTTTCGGATATTTCTTTGAATAGACTTGACTCGAATTGAGTTCCTTGATCAGTCGTGATCGTTTGAGGAACTCCAAATCTGGAAACCCAGTTTTGTACAAAAGCGGACACAACGGTAGAAGCGTTCATGTTTTTAAGTGGAATGGCCTCTGGCCAGGAGGAAAAACGATCTTTGATAGTGAGTAAATAAGTGAAACCTTGAGATGGTGGTAAAGGACCAACCAAATCCATATGGATATGTGAAAATCGACCTTCTGGAACTGGAAAAATTCCGTGTTTTGAAGTAGTATGCCTGGAAATTTTCGATTTTTGACACGAGATGCAACTTCTTGTCCATCTATTAACATCACTATTCATTTTAGGCCAAAAGTATTTTGCAGTAATTATTTTACGCATTGCTTTTGAACCTGGATGAGACAGTTTGTGATGGTTGTCAAAAACTGTTCGTCGAAAAATTTCTGGTACGTACGGACGAGTTTTTCCAGTGGACGTTTCACACCATATTTCGACGTCATTTATCGGAATATTTACTTTTTCTAATTTGAAAGATGATTTTGGAAGTTTTAAAAGGGACATAAGCTCTTCATCGTTTTCTTGCTCTTTTAAAAGACTTGGAATACTCACGTTGTTAAAATCGATGAGTTCAACAAACGATCGCGACAAAGTATCGGCAACGATATTTTGTATGCCTTTGATGTAACGAATGTCTGTAGTAAACTCTGCGATAAATTCTAAGTGACGCGTTTGACGAGGTGATTTTTCGGTTTTGGAACAGATTGCGTTTGTTAGCGGTTTGTGGTCAGTAAAAACGGTAAATTGTCTACCTTCCACATAATACCGAAAATGTTTTACGTTTCTGAAAATTGCGAGTAGCTCGCGATCGAACGTTGAATATTTTCTTTCGGCCGGGCTTAAACGAGTTGAAAAGAAACCTAAAGGTTCCCAAAAGTTATTATGGTATTGCTGGAGTACTCCTCCGATAGCGTCGTTAGAAGCGTCTACCATAATACTTATTTGCGCTAGAGGCTTTGGATGAAAAAGCATAGTGCGCTGGGACAAGTCCCTTTTGAGAACTTGAAAAGCTTCTTCGCAAGCATCTGACCAATGAAAAATCTGTTTTTTATTTTCTTTTTTATTTGCTTTAACATTTTTTAATTGTTCGTAAAGAATTTTAGCTTTGCTTGCCATACTTGGCATAAAACGATTATAGAAGTTTATCATGCCGAGAAAGCGCTGAAGTTGTTTGATAGAGTTGGGACTAGGAAATTCGTTGATGGCTTTTACTCGTTCTTGCGAAGGAATTATTCCCTTTTCAGAAATGTTGTAACCCAAGAAATCGAGTCTGCTCACACCTAGTTCGCATTTTGCCAAATTAACGTTAAGTCCGTGTTGCTGTAATCTACTAAAAACTTCGCGTAAATGTGCTTTGTGCTCCTCAACTGAATTACTTGAAACGAGAACGTCGTCCAAGTAAATGAAAACGAATGACATATCACCTAAAATACTGTTCATAAAACGTTGGAAAGTTTGTGCACCGTTACGCACTCCGAAAGGCATTCGAAGAAATTCGAAAAGCCCGAAAGGTGTTATGACCGCCGTTTTATGAACATCTTCTTCTGCCACCGGTATTTGGTGGTAAGCTCGAACCAAATCTATTTTTGAAAATATCGAACAACCGTCGAGGCTAGCAGAACAGTCTTGAGCATTTGCGATGGGATGTTTGTCGGGAATAGTGGCTTGATTTAACCAACGGTAGTCACCACATGGTCTGAAATCGAGAGAATTTTTTTTAGGCACCATGTGAAGTGGTGAGGCAACATGTGATTTAGAAACGCGACAAATGCCTAAATCAATCATTTGCTGGAACTGGCGTTTGGCGATTGCTAACCTCTCAGGGTTGAGTCGTCGAGCGCTAGCCGAAGGAAGTTGACCGTTTGTCGATATCCTATGGACAACGTCATGTTTCACCGGTAAGGTAAAATCTGGTGGAGCTTTAAGTTCGGGGTATTCGTCCAGGATAGCTCCGAATTCACTTGGTATAGAAAACAGTTTGGGCGAGCTTGTGTTCGCGGATTTAATAACACAGTTGATTTGAAGATTCGTTTTGTTATCTATTAGTTTTTGGCTGCTTACATCAACAATTAAATTAAACTTATGTAAGAAATCAGCACCTATAATAGGGTGATCAATGGCAGCGATAACAAAAGTAAAATCGAAAGCTCGCCTTAAATTCAAATCAACTGTAAGACGTTTACATCCGTAAGTGTGAATTCTTCCACCGTTCGCAGTAAGAAGAATGAAATCATTTGGTTGTTTCACGTTTTGGCAGAATTTTTGAGGAATTATCGAAATTTCTGCACCAGTGTCGATTAGAAATTGAAGCTTGGAATTTTTGTCGCGTATGAACAGACGGCGTGAAAAATTTGCCTCACTCAAAGCCGCGTTTGAGATCTGGCGAACTAGTTTTTTGAAAGTTTATTCGTTTCTGAATGAAATGTGCACGACTGCTTTGAACAATTCCTCGCGTTATTCCCGAATTTTCTGTGAAACCAACAAATCGATTTATTTTCATTCGTTCTACTCTGCGAACGGTGTCTACCTGTTGACTTATCCCGGGAAACTCTTCTAGACGGTCTGTTAGGTTCATAATTATTTGACTTTGGATATTGCATTTCTAATCGTTCGATGCGATGAACTAGCTTCTCTAGGAGATCACTGTTCGAAATAGAAGTCTGAGGTACGTTAACTTGGGAAACCTGTGTAGTAGTAACTATTGAGGAGTCATGAAGTCTGTCAGCTAAAGCGAAAAGCTCGTTTTGTGATTGGGAATTTTCAACTGCCATGAGGCAAACGCGGATTGTCGACGGAAGTCGGTTTAACCAAAGCTTTTTTACAAGTGGCGTATTAACTAAATTGTTCCCGTTGGCTAGATTCTCCATGCTTCTAAATAGTTCTGACGGTTTCATATCGCCAAGTGTTACCTTGTTTAACAGATCGTCTAAACGTTTCTCTTCGCTATCCCGGTTTCTCTCAAGTAAGACCTTTTTTAGATTTTCGTATTTGTCTTGTGCAGGGGGCGATACGAGAACATCGGCAACCGATTCCATCGTTTGACTATTTAGTGAAGCGACTAAATAATCATATTTGGTATTGGACGCGGTGATGTTCTTTAATCGAAATTGAGTTTCAATTTGTAGAAACCATAGATCCGGTCTATTATTCCAAAATGGTGGAATTTTGATTGAAATGAGCGATGTTTGTTGAGAAGTGCCAGAAGCAATAATCGCGGAATTATTTGTTTCCTCCAAACTATCACTTGAACCATTGCCGGTTTTGTTATCGATTGGTGTTGTAGGCATTGTAGTTAAAATAATTGAAAATTATTCGAAACTAAATTAGGATCAGCGAGCGAAACAGCTGGTTGAAATGTGCGACCAATTAAAAGAAAAATCAAGCAAAAACGATTGAATGTCTAGCAAGCAAACTAAATTTTAAGTAAAAAATTCAGTAGAAAACTTTTAATAAAAAGCGAAATTATTTTTCGTATATGCTGTGAACTCGTAAATGTCGGGTGAAGTATTCTTTTTTTTTTTTTTTAATAAACTTGAAAAATTACAAATGTATGTCTAGTCCTTATACTCGTATGTCATTGAATATCAATCTCAAATCCTTTAAATTCGATAAAAATGTTAACAAAAATTTTGTTAAATTAACACGCGTAAATCTATTAAAATGCCGGGAAGAAATGAAACGGGATTCCTAATCAACCGTAACCAAAAATTTCTAACCGTACCTAGTACAAAGAACCGTACTTAGTACCAAAAACCGTAAAATTCCGTAACCGCGACCGACCGAAATAACCTCTTTTAAAAAAAAACTAAAGCACTGTTATTTTAAAAGCAAGAGACAAAATTTGTTTTTTTTTTTTTTAAAAAGAATGTTTTACAACTACATAATATATGTAATTATTTTATTTTAAAGAAATAATTTTTAGTATAAATATTTTTTAGTTAAAAATTTTGAAATTATTTTTGAGAAATAAATTAGTTACTCACTGTACTTTAAAAAAAAGGAATTATTTTGTTGATTGATGAGGTGCGATCTGGAAATTGGAACGATGGAGATGATGTCTTGCTGTTGCTGAAGTCGTTGATGTACAACATGTATATATGTATATGTAGGTACTGTACATATATTTCTTCAAGAAATTTTTTGGCGGACGATGTGCAAGTGGCTTTTGATGTTAGCGATGAAGATGCGGATGATGATGAGAACGATGGCGATGATGGTGATGAGAACGATGACGATGATGAGGATGAGAACGATGGCGAGAACGTTGATGATGAGGATTTGGTGGTACTTTGCTGGCGTTGTGGCCAAACTTTCTTGCCAATTTGTGGCGTGCTTCGGCACATTAGCTTCCAATTTATCTTGACTTTTTTTTTTAAATGGAGCTACGATAGTTGTAAAATGATGTGCCTACTGTAGCGCAATCCTATATAGTTATAGATTTGTCCTGGAATGTGCCGTGCTTGAGCACGTGGCGTCGTGGGCACTGAATTTCGTGGAAGAAAATCTGTGCTGGTTTTTTTTGACTGTCGGGGTCACCAATTTATGCCCTCTTGTAGGCAAAATAGTTTATTTAAAAACAAAAACTTTTTGTATAAATATAATTTACTTTAAGTTTTATTAGTCTTTAAGTTTTCTTAGTCTTTAAGTTTTAAATTACAATTGGCCAGAGCAAAATCTAAAAGAAAAAGGCAACGACCAGCCACGGTCACTATCAAGAATCGAATTAATGTTTTAAATATGACAAACCATAAGAGAAACTTTTTTAGTACAGTTCGAATCAAGGTTACATGATTTTAGTACAGTTCGAAGTGAAGCTGCAATTTCTGTACAGTTCGAAGTGAAACTGTCATAAGAATTGTGGGTAAGTATGTATCGTGTTTACACGTTGGTTTTTTACCAGACATATAGATACGCCACAACCATATCACCATCGAAGGTCATAACACATTTTCCACAAATTTACAGACGTCCTACACCAGCTTCGGCAATATTTCTGAAATATCAACACCAATGCATCATGAACCACTACTCCAGACGTTCAATAGCACCGAGTACAAAATTCAACTCAAAAACTTCACTAACCTACACAAAATAATCATGGATCAAGAAATTCTCGAATTACCCCATAAACTCCAAATTCACACTCACCATAACTCTGCAATTGGATATTTAGCCCTGCTATCAACAATCACACTCATCGCCTTTCTTATTTGGAAACAAAAATCTAGAAGATCATCTATGAAACCAAATCCTAAACCTCGACAAACAAGACCTGAGTCCGATTTCATTGTCACTGTTACCTAGAATAGTTGAACCATAGTTCAACGCGAGGGAGAATGTTAAGGTCAATCGCAGTTACAACATTCAACAATATTCAAGCCAACAACTTATAAGCGCCGACTATAATAAGGTCACTTATCATATTGCTGACGGTGCTTCATTTATGAACATTAAGTGCTCCAGACAGATATTTTGTTTACACTTTATTGCAATAACTGTTCCAAATGTATTTTAATGTAGTAATAATTTATTTTTGTGTAACATAAGCAAAATAATAGAATGGTAAATTAAGTATAAAAGACTTATAAAGAAATCAATAAATCATCAGTATCAGCATATCAACTACAGTCTTTCGTTGTTTGGTGTTCAGATTGAATTTACTTTATTTACATTTACATTTCAGATTGGATTTACATTATTACATTTTTGAACAAGTTCAAGTGCTTGTTTCAAATAAAAACAGATTATCAAGTTTAAGTGCTTGATAATCACTACATTAGACAAACGAGTCTATACAACAACCTTTCGCTTGCTCATATTTGTAAAGAGTGAATTTAACAAAAATAAAAAGAAGTCTTTTATATATATTTTTTGTTTTTATTTCAACCTTTTGTATAATAACATTAATTTCTTAACTCTAACTAATCGTTTTTCTATCATATAGCAGGCGCAAGTATCCGGTCCTTCCTTACATTGGTTGGATGCCCAGCAGCAATTAGAGTAATGATGGCCATGCATTGATTCAATGTAGAAAGAGTTTTGAAATCTTTTAAGTAATGAAACACAATTTATAATTTCTTCGTGATGTTGCTCTAATATTTCTTGGCGATTTGTTTTTAAAAAATCACAGATGTTTTTCAATATTAGTTCAGAGTCCATTTTAAAGGTGTTGTTGATCAGGCTGTTGAATGCTTACTACCAAACATATATTTTTCTTTTTTGAAAGAAGAATTAATATTAATATTAGGAACAGAAATTCATTACAAAAACAACAACATTACGGTATACCTACACTACAAATACATTCTCTAAGAACAGAAATTCATTACAAAAACAACAACATTACGGTATACCTACACTACAAATACATGCAAGGCTATAAATCTATTGGATATTCTTATCTTTAACAATTGTATTTTTGATTTTTTCAATGGATGATGAGAACAGTTTTCTCTCTTCTATTAACTCTAAAATTCTGTTTTTGATTTGATCATCAAGATACTTTTTTACAATTGCATCCATATAATTTTTAGGGTCGTGAATTTTTATAGTAAGGTTTATTTGATCATCAACATATTCTTTAGAGGCTGCTTGATGAGGTTGCTCAGGTTTACCAACATTGCTCAAGCGTCTATTTTCCATGCTATAATCACCTGATGATAGAAGTTTAAATCCTAAACCTGGAGGACCTGTAGCAACTTTACTTTTTAAAAGTGCTTTTGAATTTCTTCCGAACTTGTCAACACTCATTTCTAGTTTGAAGAGGTTTTACATTTGATTGTTATTAATATATGATGTTTGATTCCTTTAATTCCTCAATTATGGAATTGATTTCATTTTGGTGGTTGTTATTACCAGCATTTTTGGATGCTACTAAAAGTTTAAGCCTATTAATTAGTTCGTTTGGATCATTCCAGTATACGTATTCAATATTTTTGTTTGTATATTTCATTTCACCAATTTCGGAATAAGATTTTCCTGTTTTTTTATTTTTATTATTAAATCCAGCAACAAGGCTCTTAATAATGCTCGTATACTTCATCCCTCTATTACTATTGATCCGAGAAGTATCATCATGGTTTCGCATATGTAAACTAGTTTTTTGTAAAATCTTTCCATATTGCTCCAAATCCTCATCAGTATATTTCTGCTTACGTGGTTGTTTCTTTAAAATTAACTCAATTAGACCAGGAGTTTTAGTAAAATTTTCATCATCAATTTTAATCACATCATCATTCATCCAAAAGCTAGATTTACCAATTTTAGTTGTTCGAGTATTGGCATCATAATACGGACCGAAGACTGTATCACGATTTGATTCAGACAAAAGTTTTTTTGTGAAAGATGTATTTGTAGTGGTGTCAGATCTACTGAAATTGTTTGGAGTACTAAAAATTAAACCATTATCTTCGCTAATTAATTCAAGTATTGGCGAGTCCAACATTTCATGATCCTCTGCTCCTTCTTCTTCTTTATTTTGTGTTTTAAAATTGAGTTTACGACGTTTAATTGACTTCGTTTTAATTTCATCCTCATAGGGTTTTTGATCTCTTTCTGCATTTTCAACCAACTTTTTTAATGGTTCAATAATAGGTTTATAAGTTTCCTCCAACGCAGTATCTCTTATTATTTCACCAGTCTTCAGTTGTAAGTATTTATTTTTTAAAATTTTTTTTGTTTTAATAAGATCATTCAGTATTGTTTCATTCATTTTTTTTTTGCTCGTATATTATAGACAGCAAAACAAATTTTGAGTTTTCCCAAACAGTGCTCCTCTTGGAATGGATTGTTTTTTATTTATAAATGTGTATTTATAGTAAAACTATTTCGTGAAAACCGATCTTATAGCGACCATTTTTAATACTACTTTCTTTGTCTATTACTAGAAAACCATAATTATCAACCAAACAATGAAAGCAAAGCTCTTTAAACTGGTTAAATGTCATATCGGAGTTTATGTGATCATTGTGAACATGTTTTAAATTCATTTCGTCTTGTTTGAAAAGTATAATAAAGTTTGCATTATCTCGAATTAAATGTTTGGGAATATGTGTATAGGATTGACATAAATAAAAACTATCAACACCATTGTGACGAACCATACAAAAATAATCTCTTATATTGTTTTGTTTTTGACATGCAACATCATCGAATATAATAACTGAATTATTTTTAGCATCTGTTGGTGGCATTATATCACTATTGTCCGAGAATTCATTGTATTCCATTCCTTCCACTGATGTAATAACATTTTTTAAATACATGTATTTAGGTTGATGTAATGATTTTGAATATATGTAAATGTTTTCAAACTTTAGACCATTGGGGTCAAGAAGAATACTAAGCATTACATTTGTTTTACCACAGTTTGAAGGACCAACGATTATTCCTCTTATACTATTTGGGAATAATGTTCCATGTTTCTTTTTAATTTTAACATCAGAATCAAAGTTTTGTACTTTAATGATATGTGACTGTTTGATAAACCTCATATTTATGACTGACTTAATTTATAATAAAACATCTCATATATATATTCTTGTATTCATAAATGATTAACACTTTGTGCAAGAAGGAAGTATCGTATAAATATGATTGAGCATAACATAAAAAGCATCAGTAATACAAAATCTTTTGAAGGAGCAGGACTTATAAATACTATTATTGATAAACTACCATTTGAACTACACTTACCTTCTTATAATTACTGTGGACCTGGAACTAAACTAGAAGAACGTTTAAAAAGAGGGGATAAAGGTATTAATCCATTAGATGAGGCATGTCGTTTGCATGATATTGCATATTATCAAAGTAGTTTGTTAACCGATCGTCATGCAGCTGATAAAATTCTAACAGAACAAGCGTGGAAAAGATTTAAAGCAAAAGACTCAACAGTCTCTGAAAAATTAAGCAGTCTATTAGTCACCAATATGATGAAAGCTAAGACAAAATTTGGTATGGGTGCTAAAGAACCTAAAAAACAAAACAAAAATGCAAAGAAAACTTGTAAGAAAAACTTGTTTAAAAAGGCCATAAATGAAGCAAGAAACGCTATTAGAAACAATATTAACTGTTGCGGCACAACATCTATGGCTAGTATTGCTTTAAAAGCTGCAAGAAATGTTATTAAAAACAAGAAGAAAAATAGTATTAAAACACCAAGAATAATCCCATTACCAAAAACTGGTGGTTTTCTTCCATTTGTTGCTCCTATTCTCGCAGGGTTATCAGCTATTGGAACTCTAACGGGGGGAGCAGCTGGTATTGTAAAAACCCTCAATGCTGCAAGCGCTGCTAAAAAACAGTTGGAAGAAAACATGCGACATAACAGGGCTATAGAAGCAGTTGCAATTAAAGGAAACGGATTATATTTGCAGCCATATAGAAATGGCCTGGGTCTTTTTATTAACAATCCTATCACAAAAAACTAATAGACCTGCTGCCCAACCAACCATTATCCAACTATGATATTCAACGCTTTGGCAAAAACATATACCACATTTTAGAGGCGTTTTTATGAGAAACTCGCTACCAAAAAAAATCATTCAATCTGGAGTGTGGAGTAATCAATTTGGACGATGAATCTGGTAAAGGAACTCATTGGGTGGCATATATTAAAAATAGAAAATATATTGTTAAGTATTTTGATAGTTTTGGAAATTTAAGGCCACCAATCGAAATAATAAGCTATCTTGGTAATCGTATAAATTATAATTATATTCAAGAACAAGATTTTGATACATTTATATGTGGTCATTTATGTTTAAAGTATTTATTAGAACAATCTCATTATGTTTTCAATAAAAAAAAATGAATAAAATGGTGTGAAATTTAAAAAAATATATCATTCGTCTTTTATTCAACATGTCGCTAACATTAACTCTTAGTGGAAACAACTCAAATCTTACAGCGGAATATTTCCCCCCAATTGTACTAAAATACAACTATGTATGTGGACTCATAGATTTTCAATCCTATAATTCTATACCAAATGTAGACGATTTAAATAACTTGTTGCATATAGGTGAAAATATTATTTCTTTTCCTATTGGTTCATATGAGATTGGAGACATAAACAATTTTATACAAAAGAAACTTATTGATATTAATAAAAAGAAAAAAAATCCAACTAGAAAAAGTGAAATAAAATTAGTGGCAAACAACAATACTCTTAAATGTGAAATTTATAGTTCTGAAGTAATCGATTTCGCTAAACCGAATTCTATTGGACCCCTTTTAGGATTTAGTAAGAAGTTATTGGAGTCAAATAAACTACACGAATCTGATCTTTACGTTGATATAAACAAAGTTAATGCTATACGGGTAGAATATAATATAATAGATGGGACATATATAAATAGCCAGCCAGCACATATTTTACATGAATTTTCAATTAAAGTCAGTCCAGGCTATAAAATAGTTGAGGTTCCTAGTAATGTTATTTATTTACCTGTGAACGTCAAACGGATAACATCGTTGAGTTTAAAGCTCATTGACCAAGACGGAAGAATTATAAACTTTAGAGGAGAAAAAATAACAGCTCGATTACATTTAAAGCCAGAATAATGATTTTATATGACAACACAAACAAAAATTCATATATAAACATTGGAAACATTAATAAAAATATCAATCGCGTTTTGAACTCGCCCCCAACAACACACCACCTTACAAAAGATAATAAAAAATTTTTGTCATCCTTGGGATTCATATTAAAATAAAAAAAACTATGTTAAACATTTTTCAAGATCCAGAGTTCAATGAAACTATAACTAAATATGAGTACCACACATATTCCCCTTATCAAAACAATTTTGAAAGATATGACATCATTCAGATTTGTATACAATATCAAAACCTTAATGTTTCACCTTCGGAAAGTTTTTTATACATTGAAGGATCACTTAAACAACGTGATGGAAAAGAAATTATAAACACAATGCTGGGAAACAATTCAATGGCTTTTCTTTTTGATGAAATACGTTATGAATTGAATGGGAGAGAAATTGATTGTAATAGAAATGTTGGAGTTACTACATCGATCAAAAACTATTTATCTTTTACTAAAAATGAGAGTGATATGCTTTTGAATGCTTCCTGGTCTTGCGAACCTAATGGTGTTTTGAAACCGTATCATTTTAATTATTGTATTCCACTGAACAAGCTCTTGGGATTTGCTGAAGATTACAAAAAAATTATTCCCAACGCTCGACATGATCTTATTCTCACTCGCGCTAGAATGGATGAAAATGTATTAATTGCACCAGATGATGAGAATGTTGAAGTTCAACTTCATAAGGTACAGTGGAAAATGCCACATGTTACTCTATCCGATTCCATAAAATTGAATTTGTATAAATCTATAAATAAAAATAGTTTGATTAAAATTGCTTTCCGCACCTGGGATCTGTATGAATATCCATTACTGTCAAACTCCGATCATCATATCTGGAACATTAAAACAACAACACAAATTGAAAAACCTCGATACATTATATTTGCACTGCAAACTGGAAAAAATAAAACACTAGTAGCGGATCCAACCACTTTTGACCATTGTAATCTAACGGACATAAAAGTAACTCAACTCTGATGTATACCCCCATGAAGACCTCAATATTTCCTTTGAACGCAATAGATATAGCTTGCTCTACAAAATGTATGCCGATTTTCAAAAAACTTACTACAACAAAACAATAGCTGAGCTTTTTCTATCTCGTGGGCAATTTAAATTTAATGCTCCAATTTGCGTTATAGATTGCAGACACCAGAACGAATCTTCGAAAACTGGACCTATCGATATACGCTTGGAGATGAGAACATCAAAACATATTCCTGCAAATACTTCAGCTTACTGCCTTATGCTTCATGATAGAATTATTGAATATAAACCCCTTGATCAAGTAGTAACAAGAATTGTTTGAAAGTATTTTATAAAAAAATATGTAAAGATTTAAAGAAAATAAATATTTTATTCATTCTAATAAATAAATATGACTATTATTTTTACTATATTACTTCTTTCTTTTTCTTTTTATAAGCATCCGAAGTTTTAATCACAATGATATAGAATTTAACTCGTTTTGGGTTCATAACGCTGCGTTTAAGGTTATTTGGGTTTCGTTTTGGGGTTCTTAGGTTATGTTTGCTTAACCTGAGCCGCCAACGCAATGAGCCGCTGAGCCGCCGAGCCGCCAAGTCAATGAGCCGCTGAGCCGCCAAGTCGATGAGCCGCTGAGCCCCTAAGTCAATGAGCCGCCGAGCCGCCGAGCCGCTGAGCCGTCGAGCCGCCATGTACATATATGTATATGAGAAAAAAAAAAAAAAAAAAAACGCCCCCTGACACGCCCCCAAAAGCTTCACACCCACACCACCACCTACAAGTATATCAAAGCCACGCCCCCAAAATCACAAATTTTACCACACCCCTCCGCCCATTTTTACGCCCCCAAAAGCTCCACCCACTTGCCACGCCCTTAAAGCTCAATATCTACCACGCCTACCACCCCTGCCACGCCCTACGCCCACTGCCACGCCCATACACCCACTGCCACGCCCATACACCCACTGCCACGCCCATACGCCCACTCGAGCCGCCGAGGCGCCACGCCAGGACCCTCTAATCGCTACTACTCAAATTCCTTAATAAGTAAACCAAATTTCCACAGTATATCAGTAATACACGAGAACTAAGTAATAATTCAAATGAATCGATTAAAGGTAAAATATGATAAGCCGATTTATGTTGGATTTTCTATTCTAGATCTATCAAAAACCTTAATGTACGACTTTCACTATAATTTTATGAAAGTTAAGTACGGTGATAAGTTACATCTTTTATATTCTGATACCGATTCGCTTATTTATGAGTTCGAAACAGAGGATTTGTATAATGATATAAACCAAAATTTGAATTATTTTGATACAAGTGACTATCCAGAGGATAATCAATACAACATTCCAAGAGTGTACAAAAAAGTCGTAGGAAAATTTAAAGATGAGTGTTCAGGTAAATTATTACTGGAATTCGTAGGTACAAAAGCAAAATCCTATTGTATTGTTACTGAAGATGACATAGTTAAACAAATTAAAGGAGTAAAAAAAAATATTGTAGCAAATCAAATAACTTTAAATAATTTTAGAGACTGTATGAATAATCCGTCTTCATCCGTATTAAAAAAAAAATGCATTATTTTAGGAGTAAAAAACACTTTATATATACTCAGTTAGTAAACAAGATAAGTCTTACTGCCGATGATGATAAGAGATTAGCTATCCCAAATTCATAAAAAACTTTAGCTTGGGGTAATAAACGTGTAGATGATTATTATTTTATTTAAAAATAGTTTAAGATAATATTATTCTTCCTTCTTTCTTTAAAAAAAAATCTATGAAACATTGTATTTTATATATTATGTATTATACGTTCATATTTATTTTGTAAATGTTTTAAAATTAAAAGAAAATGCAATAAAGAGAATACCTAAGCACTTCTTGATTTAACTTTACAACCCTATTAAGTGAAAATATATTATATCTATTTAAATATTAAAAAAATACTTTCAAATTATGTTATAGTTTATGTTTTATTTTGTATTGGTTGATAAAAAGATTGAAAGAAACAAAAACTGTTTTTAGAAAGCTATATTTTATAAAGAAATTTTAGGATAGTAAAATGTTAATGTTTTGTTATGTCATAATGTAATGATATCACTTTGGTAAAAAATATAAGTTTAAGAAATAAAATATTGTAAATATGGAATTTTATAATTATAAATAGGAATAAGGTTTCTTAGTTTATATTTTGTTCTAATTTTGTTATATATATATATTAGTGAAAAGAAAAGATACAATAAATTCAATTAAAAAACAAAACAAATACAATTCTTCTTTTTAATACTTCTGGACGTAAATATTGCAGCAGTTGGTGATGTTATGTATTGCAGCTTTGAAAATGAAACTACAGCAGTGGGGAGACATATCAAGAATAAGTAAACATATTTTAAAATTTTGTCTACCTACATTTTATTTCATAATAATTCCTTCGTATAATGACGCTTAAAGTTCTTATTACAAACTGATTTAAACAATTGTACATGGATATAATGTGATTTAATATCAAAACGTTAGTTTGATTCAAATGCTTTTAATAAGGAACAAACAAATTTTAAATATCAGTTAGTTTTTTGGTGGCATTTCATCTTCATACCCATTGTGTAGATAGGATTCCGAAGGCTTAAACTCACAAGAAAAAGATAAGTGCTTATAAAATAAGCCAAGTTTCCTGCATAGTTTTTTAGTCAATTAAACATCATATTTGGTCTGTTTGGTAACGTGAAATTTCTTGCGAATTTGCACAAATTTTCACAAAATTGCACAATTTGCTGTCAAAACCCATAGAAAAAAAAACTCAGTTTTTGGGAAATTTGTTGAAAAAAAAGTTACCAAACAGGCATATTATCATGAACTATTCAACAAACTACAAAACATAAACGTATTAAGACGGACCCAGTTTTGAAACCGAAGAGCATCGGGTTTTGCATTAATTTGTTTTAATAACACTTCTTTACATTGTCAGTCATTCCCAGGTTTTGCTTTGCTTTAGGAACTTTATCCCCTAGTAGTTTTTAAAATTTATGAACACTATATTTTTTTTTATAAAATGCGGTTGCTTACTCCAATTTTGTACGTGGTATAACTACCTTCGTTCTGTCGTTAAATAGTCCATGATCTCTAATTTACCAAGCTCTTCTTTTTTTATTACAAGGTGTTGTATATGGGAATAATATTACTGTTTTGAACAGAACAGGTCCAGTTAATACAGAACAGGTCCAGTTTATACAGAACAGATCCGGTTTATACAGAACAGGTCAGTTTTAAACAGAACAGGTCAGTTTGTGAATAAAACACCTTGGCGGCTCAGCGGCTCAGAAGTGGAAAGGAGAAACCAAAAGATTAAATTTTGGAAGCCCAGTGGCTTGGCGGCTCAAAGGCTTGGCGGCTCAGCGAGTATATACATTCAGAACCCAAAATTCACGTTTAGAACGCAAAAATCACGTTCAGAACGCAAAATTTACGTTTAGAACCCAAAAATTCACGTTTGAAACGCAAAAAATCACGTTCAGAACGCAAAATTTACGTTTAGAACCCAAAAATTCACGTTTAAAACGCAAAAAAAAAAACACGTTTAGAACGCAAAATTTAGGTTTAGAACCCGAAAATTCACGTTTAGAACGCAAAAATTCACATTTAGAACGCAAAAAATCACGTTTAGAACGTAAAATTCACGTTTAGAACGCATAATTTACGTTTAAAACCCAAAAAATTCACGTTTAGAACGCAAAAAATCACGTTTAGAACGTAAAACTCACGTTTAGGACGCAAAATTTACATTTAGAACCCAAAATTCACATTTAGAACGCAAAAAAATTCAAGAACGCAAAACTCAGGTTCAGAACGCAAAGTTTACATTCAAAACCTAAAGTTCATGTTAAATACCCACGTTCAGTGTAGTGGAGTGTAGTGACAAAAGCGGCTCAAGGAATCCTTAAATAAAAAGACATTGTTTGTTTTTATATTTTTTTCTTTTTTTTATTCAATCTGGTTTACATTTCCATTTAAGCTCCTATTTTGTAATGACCCCACGTCAGTATGATTTTTGCGTTCTAAACGTGAATTTTGGGTTCTGAATGTATATACTCGCTGAGCCGCCAAGCCTTTGACCCGCCAAGCCGCTGGGCTTCCAAAATTTGATCTTTTGGTTTCTCATTTCCACTTCTGAGCCGCTGAGCCGCCAAGGTGTTTTATTCACAAACTGACCTGTTCTGTTTAAAACTGACCTGTTCTGTATAAACCGGATCTGTTCTGTATAAACTGGACCTGTTCTGTATTAACTGGACCTGTTCTGTTCAAAACAGTAATATTATTCCCATATACAACACCTTGTAATAAAAAAAGAAGAGCTTGGTAAATTAGAGATCATGGACTATTTAACGACAGAACGAAGGTAGTTATACCACGTACAAAATTGGAGTAAGCAACCGCATTTTATAAAAAAAAAATATAGTGTTCATAAATTTTAAAAACTACTAGGGGATAAAGTTCCTAAAGCAAAGCAAAACCTGGGAATGACTGACAATGTAAAGAAGTGTTATTAAAACAAATTAATGCAAAACCCGATGCTCTTCGGTTTCAAAACTGGGTCCGTCTTAATACGTTTACGTTTTGTAGTTTGTTGAATAGTTCATGATAATATGCCTGTTTGGTAACTTTTTTTTCAACAAATTTCCCAAAAACTGAGTTTTTTTTTCTATGGGTTTTGACAGCAAATTGTGCAATTTTGTGAAAATTTGTGCAAATTCGCAAGAAATTTCACGTTACCAAACAGACCAAATATGATGTTTAATTGACTAAAAAACTATGCAGGAAACTTGGCTTATTTTATAAGCACTTATCTTTTTCTTGTGAGTTTAAGCCTTCGGAATCCTATCTACACAATGGGTATGAAGATGAAATGCCACCAAAAAACTAACTGATATTTAAAATTTGTTTGTTCCTTATTAAAAGCATTTGAATCAAACTAACGTTTTGATATTAAATCACATTATATCCATGTACAATTGTTTAAATCAGTTTGTAATAAGAACTTTAAGCGTCATTATACGAAGGAATTATTATGAAATAAAATGTAGGTAGACAAAATTTTAAAATATGTTTACTTATTCTTGATATGTCTCCCCACTGCTGTAGTTTCATTTTCAAAGCTGCAATACATAACATCACCAACTGCTGCAATATTTACGTCCAGAAGTATTAAAAAGAAGAATTGTATTTGTTTTGTTTTTTAATTGAATTTATTGTATCTTTTCTTTTCACTAATATATATATATAACAAAATTAGAACAAAATATAAACTAAGAAACCTTATTCCTATTTATAATTATAAAATTCCATATTTACAATATTTTATTTCTTAAACTTATATTTTTTACCAAAGTGATATCATTACATTATGACATAACAAAACATTAACATTTTACTATCCTAAAATTTCTTTATAAAATATAGCTTTCTAAAAACAGTTTTTGTTTCTTTCAATCTTTTTATCAACCAATACAAAATAAAACATAAACTATAACATAATTTGAAAGTATTTTTTTAATATTTAAATAGATATAATATATTTTCACTTAATAGGGTTGTAAAGTTAAATCAAGAAGTGTTTAGGTATTCTCTTTATTGCATTTTCTTTTAATTTTAAAACATTTACAAAATAAATATGAACGTATAATACATAATATATAAAATACAATGTTTCATAGATTTTTTTTTAAAGAAAGAAGGAAGAATAATATTATCTTAAACTATTTTTAAATAAAATAATAATCATCTACACGTTTATTACCCCAAGCTAAAGTTTTTTATGAATTTGGGATAGCTAATCTCTTATCATCATCGGCAGTAAGACTTATCTTGTTTACTAACTGAGTATATATAAAGTGTTTTTTACTCCTAAAATAATGCATTTTTTTTTAATACGGATGAAGACGGATTATTCATACAGTCTCTAAAATTATTTAAAGTTATTTGATTTGCTACAATATTTTTTTTTACTCCTTTAATTTGTTTAACTATGTCATCTTCAGTAACAATACAATAGGATTTTGCTTTTGTACCTACGAATTCCAGTAATAATTTACCTGAACACTCATCTTTAAATTTTCCTACGACTTTTTTGTACACTCTTGGAATGTTGTATTGATTATCCTCTGGATAGTCACTTGTATCAAAATAATTCAAATTTTGGTTTATATCATTATACAAATCCTCTGTTTCGAACTCATAAACAAGCGAATCGGTATCAGTATATAAAAGATCACCGTACTTAACTTTCATAAAATTATAGTGAAAGTCGTACATTAAGGTTTTTGATAAATCTAGAATAGAAAATCCAACATAAATCGGCTTATCATATTTAACCTTTAATCGATTCATTTGAATTATTACTTAGTTCTCGTGTATTACTGATATACTGTGGAAATTTGGTTTACTTATTAAGGAATTTGCTCCAGTACTTTTACCAATACTATCCCATTTTGTGATGATTTTCACATCAACTCTTTTATCCACATTTTCCATTGTTTTCCCAAAAACACTATTATTCATCAATTTATAAAAATCTTTTTCGAATTCATTAGTGGATATGGTTCTGAAATGTGTATTTAGATCGATGTACGATTTTAACCAGGCACTTTGGTTATATTCTAGAACTTTATGAACTTTTTTCAATATTAAACCGTTTGATAGGCATTGTTTCAAATTTCTATAATGAATAACATATCGGGTTTTGTTAATTTCATTTGCAATTAATTTTGTATTCTTTGAACTTGTATATGGAGGTTTCAAGTTTTCAGGACAAAATGGTAGATCATTGTGTAAATCATGTAAATATTCAGGGTAATCTAAATCTACACATAATATGTAACCTTTACTAGAATCATCGGTTATTGATTCTATATTTAAATTATTTAATTCCTCATCATTTAACCATCGGAATTTATTGATTGGCAGATATTGACTCATTGCCCATCCATACAAATTATTTGCATCGAAATATCCTAAAAACGTTGATTTTTTTGTTTCATCAAAGTTTTCCTTATACTTATTATTAGCCACAGCGTGTCTACCGCTACATTGACTTAACCCTCCTCTTATGCCTTTTTGTATAAAATGGATCATATCGATATCCGTAAAAAGTTCTAATTCCACTTTGGTGCTTTTCAACATAGCATCCCAGCAAAGACCAGGCGCTGTATAATATTGACATGGATCGAGATCATAAGTTTTAATATATACATCACGAAAGTTTTCAAAAATATCAGCTAGAAGCAACACATCGGTTTTCAAATAAATATCGCTGAATTCTCCTAGTGTTTTAATATTGAAAGAATCCCATACTCTCTGAGCATGCAAATAATCACTGTCAGTTATATTTGATGAATTCAAAGCACTATAAAACGATGACTTTGGTGGAAGCTTAGTCTCTTCAAGTTTCTGAGCTGATGTAACATACTCATATGGAAAAATGCCTTTTTTAATAACTAAATTAAACTTTTTATAACAAAATTAGAACAAAATATAAAGTAAGAAACCTTATTCCTATTTATAATTATAAAATTCCATATATACAATATTTTATTTCTTAAACTTATATTTTTTACCAATTACATTATGACATAACAAAACATTAACATTTTACTATCCTAAAATTTCTTTATAAAATATAGCTTTCTAAAAACATTTTTTGTTTCTTTCAATCTTTTTATCAACCAATACAAAATAAACATAAAAAATAACATAATTTGAAAGTATTTTTTAATATTTAAATAGATATAATATATTTGTACTTAATAGGGTTGTAAAGTTCTGTTTAATGCATTTTATTTTTGAAAAACTACTGTTTGACACACTTAATAATAATAATAATAAAAAAAATGAAAAATCTGATATTTTAACTTAAGGAAAACCTAAAATTTAAATTAACTTCAGTCTTTGACATAACACCTAAGTGTAACATCTCAAAAAAATATGTCTAGCATAGATACTTTTTTAATTTTTGATGAAATTTTGCAATTTTTTAAAACAAATCATTAAAATATATCGGATGTGCATCACGAGGATCTTTTGGATAGTGTAGTCTTCTTGAAAAGATTTATGAATGTATCTACCGTAACCTCAAAACATGGCTGTCATTTTAATAACTGTCCATGGTCTTCAAACTTATGTCAGGATGGACCAGATACGTGTGCTTGTTACATGCTTGAAAATAGGATGTTAAGAATAAAAAAAATTATGTCTCTGTATAAAAAGGTTTAAATAGTCTGATCAAAACTTTAAATTATTATTAGAAATACTTTAAATTAATAAACGTACATAAGAAGAATAAACACTTTGTTTTTTCAATAAAAAGATGAGTCAAAGAAACGTTGTCGAAGAACTACATAAGCCTGCTCGAAGGAATTTCCCAAAAAGACGAGTAATTATTAAGGGTCTAGATGATTTATGGCAGGCTGACCTAGTCGAGATGGGTGTGTATTCCCCCGAAAACGAAAATTATCGATATCTTCTCACAGTTATTGATACATTTTCTAAATTTGATTGGACGACTCCTATTAAAAATAAAACAGGAACGAGTGTTACTCAGGCTATAGAAGATATATTTAATAAAGGTCGTCACCCTAAAAATTTACAAACAGATGATGGGAAAGAATTCTTCAATGTATCTTTTCAAAAACTTATGAAAAAATTTCAAATCAACCATTACTCTACATTTAGTGTTCTAAAAGCATCGATTGCTGAACGATTTAATCGTACCTTGAAAACTTGGATGTGGAAAGAATTCAGTTTAAATGGTTCATATCGTTGGATTGATATTATAGAACAACTGACAAAAACGTACAATAATTCCAAACACCGTACGATAAAAATGACACCATCTGAAGTTAATGTTTCAAATGAAAAAATAATGCTCTCCAAGATTTATAATCGTATCAAAATACATACTACTCCGAAGTTTAAAACTGGGGATTTCGTCAGAATTAGTAAATACAAACATGTTTTCGATAAAGGGTACACACCGAATTGGACCACAGAAATCTTTAAAATATCCAAAGTACAACGCTCAAATCCAATAACGGCGGATTTTATGAGCTTGAACTACAGAAAACTAAGTTTACCGATACATATCTAATCGAAGAAGTGCTTCAAAGGAAAAAAGATCGATTATTTGTAAAATGGCTTGGTTTTTCATCCGATCACAACTCCTGGATACCTATCCCTAAAAATTAATAAATATCACATCTTTTGTTTTTTTTAAATATTAAATATTTATTGACATTTATAAATACATTTTTTTTTCTTAAGAGATATTCATATGGTATGCTTGTTTTAATGATTTGAAATTCAATAATTCAACATCAGATTTATATTCGAGATCCTCCTTCATAAAGACCTCAACTTCTCCATTGCTTAAAACTCTCTCAGTTTCATATTCATGATTCTCGTAACATTTAATGCTGAGTGTACGCAAATTATAATTGCTATCATACGAACATCGAATAGTTAGCGCCTTATCTTCATCAAACTCAAGCTTGAAATGTCTATAAAAAACCTCTTTACTTTGTATAATTCCTGATATTTCAGTTTCTTTTTTAATCAAGTCTTGCCTAAAACTCTCGATTGCTTCATCTACGGTTATTTTTTTATCTTCCAAAATTTTATTTATCGCTCTTGCTGTTGTTGACGTCACTACTGTATTATCTGATGCATCATTTTGAAATGGTGTTGCACCCGTTTTTGTGATATTAGGTAAATTTTTACCATTAGTATAGGTTAACAAACGAAACGATAATCCTATCTGCACAGTATCATTATTAGGTAGACTCAAGGAAAAAGAAAGATTGTCAGTTATGTTTGATTGTTGTAAATTTATATCCACTGGTATGGGTAAAGCAAAAGATAGTAAGGGTATCAGACATAAAACGACCGGGAAAAACAACATTTTTAAAAAGATGCTTACTATTCAAGGGTTTATCATAAACTATTAGAAAACACACTCAACTGTAAAATTTATACATTTTTTTTTATTTATTAATATCTCATTTGTATATATATATATATATATATTAAGTTATATGTGATTGAAATACGTCATGAACACGTTCAATAGCCTGTATATCTCTACGACTGTCTCTAACATGGTCAATTGACTGTATATCTCTACGATTGTCTTTAACACGTTCATTTGCTTGTATATCTCTGCGATTGTCTTTAACACGTTCAATTACCTGTTCTCTGCGATTGTCTTTAACATGATCAATTGTTTGTATATCTCTGCGATTGTCTTTAACACGATCAACTGCCTGTGTATCTCTATGATTTTCTTTTTTCTGTTTAATTTTTTGAGGTTCAAAAAGTAATTCTGCCTCGCCAAACGGTCTTAGGGCTGGATATTCACTTTCTTTTCTCTTTACAGCATTCGAATGAGGTGTAATGAACCCGCTTAATGTTAACTCTCCTCCTATTTAACAATAATTTAGTTTTATTCATAGTAGGTAATTTATTTTTTTTTAAAGTAATATATTCTCATCCAAAAGCCGAAATCGTACATGCTGCATAGATTGAAATTGCAATCTAAAATAGAGAATAGGAGATATCGTCTCTCCATTTCTAATATGAAACAATACGCATTCGCTTCCATATTCTGGTTGTACGAGTAATTTTAAAGTTTCATTATAAAATATTACATCTGTAAATTTGATCTCCAACCATCCAGATTCACAAATACAGAATGTTTCTCCTTCACGTAGTCTTTCACACCAAAACATTTTAATTTTTTTTCTAATTCACAATGTATGTCCCCTATCAGAGGTCTTCTAAAAATAAACACTTTAATACAAATGATCAACTTTATATTCATTTCCAGATAAATAGAAATAGGTTTAAGATTATCTTAAATGTTGTACGTGTAATGTTGAAATTCCAATTAGTTAAACATTATTTTTAATTATTCCAAACCACAACAATAATTCAGATAAAAAAATATACACCTTTGCCACACAATCATGACGCATTTCTATTCAAGCTCTCTATCACCCATTAACTTCCTGTTTTGAAATTCCAATTAGCTATTCAATGGGCAGATTAAAAAAAACATCTTTGTCACACACACATTTCTATTCGAGCAATCTATCACCCATTAACATAAACACATTTCTATTCAAACACTCTATCACTCATTAACATAAAACACTGACATACAACCACGGTCTCCCCGTCACACTCTTTGATTAAAAAAACATCTTGCACACACACATTTAAACACTCTATCACCCATTAACATAAAACACTGATAAGACATACAACCACGGTCTCCTTGTCACACTCTTTGGCACCACGACCACATACTGATAAGACCGGCGGCCTCTTTCATCCAACCACAAAGGCTACCGACGTCTTTGGCACGCGACACACTTTCACAAAAAATTCCCGGCTTCAGGCGCCCCCTTACCTACTAATATGTAAAGAAAAATAAAATTAAAAGGAAAAAAATGGAAAAAACTGAGCAGTTTAAATTAATTGATATCACTATAGATTTAAATTAAATTATTAAAGGTAAAACCTCACAAGTAACTATAGCAAAGAAAAGTAGAGTTTAAGTTTGTTTTCAAATATTTTTACATTTTCAAGTCTTCTTATATCTCTTGGCAAGGAGTTCCATAGGCGAATGGCGTTGACAAAGAATTGTCGCTCCGATGTAAGACATGAATGTCGTGGGATTATGATTATATTTGATCTGTTTGAAGTTGGGAATTGTAATCTATAAAAAAGGTACTGTGGACGCGTCGTCTGCATAACTGCATAAGAAGAAGGGTTCGGTAGTGTAGAAAATGTTTGAACTGCATGTTGTATAAGGAATTACCAAAGCCAGAGATGTGGTCATACCTTTTAAGACAATATATGTATCTTATTGTGTTGTTGAACGCAACTGTAAGTTTTCGTCTACTCTCAGCATCACAATTACAGTAAATTTCACAACCATGCGTAAGTATAGGGATGATCAAGGTTTTTGCTAGAATCTTTCTAGTATCTATCGGAGTTATGTATTGGGAATTTTGAAGAACTCTAAGAGCTCCATATAACTTACCAACAGTTGAATTAATATGATTTTGCCATGTTAAAGACCTATTGAAAGGTCAAGATTTTTTGCTGTTTCTACGAATTCAATAGTGGCATTATCAAGCATTAGGCGAGGGAAATAATAGAGATCCAGTGACCTTCTAGAAATAACTAAGCATTTAGTTTTGGTGGGGTTTAAAAAGAGGCCGTTTTGCCGGGACCATGTATGAATGCTTTGAAGGTCCTGATTTATGTTATGAATGCAATTTTCAATAAGACCAAGTGGGCTACTCAAATAAAGTTGTACATCATCAGCATAATGTGTGTAAGTGAGAACTTTAAAATTGATGGCAGTTCATTTATATAAAGTGAAAAAAGAATTGGACCCAAAAAAGATCCTTGTGGAACACCTATCACGACTGGCAAAAACGGAGAAAGCGAGTTGGAGATGGATACAGCCTGCTTTCTTTCACTTAGATATGAAAGTATCGAATTTGTTGCAGAAGGCGAAAAATTAAAATGGTGTTTTACGTATAAGAACAGAGTGGTCAATTGTGTCAAAAGCAAGTGTATTTACTTAATATGTAAACGTACATAAGTGATGCAATGCATATAATCAAGTTTAATCTTTTCCAACAGAATGTATACAGATATAGTAAAATTGCAGTTTATAACAAAAATATATTATAAAGCCGATTTTATAAAAAAGAATAAGTGCTCTATATTGCTTTTAACTGCGCTGTTTGTAACGGAACCTTTGGTTGTTGAGACAAGGACTCTCATGAAGACTTCGTTTATCTCCCTGTGGGGAGGTCCCATTACCTTTGGGGCACATCGACGAAAGTCTACATTTGAGTCCCTGATAACCTCCACCCCTTCATACCACCAGGACGACCCACCGTCTACAGGATACTGTAGGCTGACTCTGATGGCTGGAGTGAAGGGTGTTCAAACCTATCATGGCTCGGCATGCTTGCGTTACGCCTTGGCTAAGCTCGTCGTTGGGATGGGTTCTTGCCATCATAGGTATGAACTAATGTTACGATTTTTAAATCATGCCGATAAAATATTTTTTAAAATGAGTGTTATTTAATATAGTATTAGGTTCAAAAAAAATTGTGTGCCCGAAATCCGTCCAATAAACAAAAAAAAAGGATTAAATAAAAAAATTATTATTGATTTAGATGACGTCGAGATTATGAGGAAGAAAGAAAAAAAATTTAAATGTCGAGATGGTAACCCTAGAGTGAGTTGGACTGGTGTTGACGTCCTTTTGTGGAGTACCCCCCCCCCCCCCACGCATCACTCTGTGACACCGTGACCATTAGCTTCCGCCTCCACGATGATTACTTGCGGTAGCTCCCTAACAAAAAAAAAGTCAGCTCATTTAAAGCTCACCATCTTTCACCTTGCCGTTCCCAAGTTACCTTTGCTTGCCACATCCACCCTTCAATTAAAATCTTAATTAATCATCTTAATTCCAACGTAGAAAAATTTCCTGAATAAGAACCAACTTCCCATTACTAATAACCAATAAAATTGTAAAAACTTTCAAATTCTTTTCATCACAATCTCCCAAATTTCATTTTATTGATAACAAATAAATATAAATCAAACTTATCCAATCACAATTAAGATAAAACTAAGTGTTAAGGTAATCAAAAAAAATTGTAGGCAATATGTTCATACAATTGCTTGTTGAAATCAGATATAAATTAATTCAATAAAATTTTAAATTCTCTTTGAAAAGTTTGTTCTCTTTCTCTTTCTCTTTCTCTTTCTCTTTCTCTTTTTTTTTTTTTTTTTTTTGTTTTTCTTTTGTATGTTTAGATATGTAAATATATTTTGGCTTCAAAGCTTTTCCACATTTAATCCTATGCAAACCAAAATAGTTGTTACGTATTGATTTTAACTATAGTTTCAAAATCGAGTTTGTTTATGCTTATTCATAAGTTTTAGGTTTATCTAATAATTTAGTTTCGCTTTCCTTGCATGCACATAAATAAAGATAGTTTATTTTTACTAATATTCTTAGATATTTAAAATTAAAAAAAACTTTTCATTCGTTCGGCAAGATAAATTAATAATTAATGTATACAATATCTCGGAATTTTAGGCCCCTAAATGTATGCTTTACTTTTTAGCTTATTGCCACAAATTAAGTCACCTAACAATATACTTTACTTTTTATATATTGTGGAAATGTAGTATAATTTTTCAGCGTTATGAATTTTAGCAAATATAAATATAATATAGCGAATTCGTCGTAAAGCTTTCAAACTGATAACAGAAATCATAAAATGACTTACCAAAGCTTAGATGAGTTAATGTTGTTGACGTCCAATGATGAGGTGCACCGCTTCAATTGGTTTGTCAGTATGTTGTTTAGATGTTCTTTTGATTGTAGACTTGTTGATTTTTTTTTTTTTTTTGTTCTATATATCTGTAATAAATTTGAAAGAATTTAGACCGTTTCGCTGTACAATAACTATCAAATACCTATTAATTCTTTATTTAAATTTTTGATTTATTTTGTTTTTTTTTTTTTTTATAATATTATTTTTATGAGCTTTCTTTTTGTTTCGTTTATATTTTTTTGTTGTTACTTTTTTTTTTCTTTTTTGTAGGTATGGATATTTTTTTTTTCTTCTTTATTGTTTTTTCTCTTTTTTTTTCTAGTATGTAGGTATTTTATTATGGTTTGTTAGTTTAAATAAAATTAATTAACTTTTCTAACTTACTATATTTTTCTTTGTTTGTAGTTGTTTTAATTTCTATTTGTTTAAAAGATTATTAGTGTTAAATTTTAAAATTTTGATTTGCAAGAAAAAATATAAAATAAATTAAATTATAATGCAAGGAAAGTACTTAGCTTTTCGTCGATAGTTTTTGTTTGCGGTTTTGTAGTTATGCAGGTGTTGAATGTTTTAGCTGGTGATCGTTGTTGTATGTCCTGGTTGTTAACATAAACTTTGGGTCGTCGTACGTTCTGGTTGGTAAGTATAGTGCAGTGATGATGAAGTGATTGTCGGCTATAATCGAAGTTTTACGTCCTAATGTTGCAGATGTGGTTGTTCGGTGATAAGGTAAATTAAAGTTGTTCTGTTGTTTGTGTTGTTTAAGTGGGTTGATGTTGTTCTGTTGTTGGTGCTGTTTAGTTAGGTTGGTGTTGTTCTGTTGTTGGTGCTGTTTAGGTAGGTTGGTGTTGTTCTGTTGTTGGTGCTGTTTAGGTAGGTTGGTGTTGTTCTGTTGTTGGTGCTGTTTAAGGTAGGTTGGTGTTGTTCTGTTGTTGGTGTATGTTCTGGCTGGTAAGTATAGTGTAGAGGTTCCTTATGGTATCTTTGTTGCCACTATGTCTCCTATGTCTCGTTAGTGAAAACCGAGCATGCGGTTGAACTTTATGGCGTCGGCTTCCAGGGGTGCTTTCGTCAGCCAATTGCTGTCGATGGTGACGTTTTCTGGCTTTTTTTTTTTGGAGCCCCTTGCTGGCTTCTTTCGTTGGTTTTGGTGTGGCTGGTTTCTTTTTCCTGGATTAGAGAGGATTCGTGCGGAGGGAATCTTCTTCCCAGCTCCACGTCTCCACTTATCTTGATCTCTAAATAATTTTTTTTTTCTTGATTTTTTTTTTTCTTTTAACACCACCAATATAATATAAAAGTTATTAGGGACTTTTTTTCTTTCTTTTTCTCTTCTTGAGATAAAAATCACTTTTTTCTTTATTTTATATTATTTTACACCACTCCATATTATGATCTCGACACGCCAAAACCAACTAAAGTATTTCTGGACTTTTCTTCTTCTCCTTGTTCGAAGTCCATAGAGTTTTCGTCCAGTTTTTTTACATGTTGGAAGTGTTTCCGGTCACGGTTTTTTAGGAATACTGGTCGGGATTTTGACTAGAAAAATCCAATTTTGATTTATAATTTCAAACCCGATTTTTTTTCATATAAGTGTTTCAAAATTTGATCCTTTCGGTTAAAATCCTTCAGGAGTTCTCTACTTCCGACACGGATTTTCACCAATACCAACTCATCTATTGGTATTCGTTAACGAATCCTCATGTTACCTCCTCGTCATGTTACAGAGCACAAATGACCAAATCTCCATCCAATACTTTTTTCCTTATTCCAACTGATGATCTTCTATACCTTCTATAGCCGAGTGGACCAGTCGCTCGCCCTTGGCACCTCAACCACGAACGAACACTCCGGTTCGAATCCTCCACATATTCAATTTTTTTTTTTTTTTTCATTTAATTTTATATCTGATGCAACCATAATTTAACACATTACCTAAAACTTTTCTTTTTTTTTTTTTTAACACACTTTTCTTTTATATTGTGAACTTTGCTTTAGTTCACCCTGTAACTTCTGTCTATGTTATTCTTCATGTTATTTCTTTTTAGCTTTCAGATTTCAAATAATAACGTCTGCCTTCGCTTAAATACTTACTATCATAGTTCCGATTGGTGACATAATAACTTCCCTATCCTAGGCACAAACCTTTTTCATTCTAACATTCTATAATATTTTTAGCCCAGTTTCCATTTCCTCTTTTTTTTTTGTATTTCAAATTTATAACGACTTGCAATTTATAACGACTGCCATCATCTACCACAAACCTGTTACTTTTTTCGAATGCTCATAAGGAAAAAGGAACAGGAACTAAAATCAGAGTTCTCATGCACAGACTGAGTTTGCCGGGCCGTAGAGTTGCAAATTTACTTTTTTAAATCTTTGCAGTGATATACTCCGATGTGTTTGCCATTAAGATCTTCGAGCTCATACAAATTGTTTCCGATCGGTTTTCGTATCTTCATCTTCAAAAATTTTGGGCATAGTTTTGCATTTAAGTGTTTTGACTTGTCGCTCAAAATGAAGTTGCATCTATACACTATGTCGCCTGTATTATACTTAACACTTTTACTTCTGGTGTTATACAGATTCTCATATCTTGTGTGTGCGTTTGCCAGTGACTCTTTTATGTGTGTGTGTAAGATGTTCATTTGCGATGCTTTTGATAACACTTTCATCTCAGCATTATTTAGGCAGTCCAGTTCACGAAGCAATCGGTAGTCACTTCCGTGTTCTACCATGGGTTGGCCAAACAGAGCCTCGTACGGTGCCATATCAGTAGCCGAATGAACACCAGTTCGCAGCGCACAAGCTATGCCAGAAAGATGAGCGTCCCAATTCTTTTGTTCAGGATCTATGTACGACCGTATCGCTGCAAGAATGGATCGGTTCACTCTCTCACTAGCATTAGCCTGTGGCGAATATAATGCTGTCCTCACATGGTTAACACCGTACGAGGACATCAGCTTTCCAAACTCCTTGCTCGTGAACTGTTTGCCGTTATCCGAGAGTATCGTCTCTGGCACCCCATACACATTGAAGGTCTCTTCCTGTAGGATTTTCATGATTACATCGCTGGTGGCTCGTCGTACTGGCTTAATCACCACAAATTTCGTAAGTTGATCCAAAATAATAAAAATATGCGTGTTACCACACTTAGAACGCGGGTAAGGCCCAAGGAAATCCATATATAACATTTGGAATGACCTTTCCACTGCAAACAATTTGCCCATGGGTGGTCTTAGGGTCTGACTAGTCGCCTTACACATTTTACACACATCACACTTTCCAATGAAATCCTTCACCTGAGCTGCCATTCCAGGCCAAAAGAATTGGTTTCGTAGTCGATAAAGAGTTTTAGATATCCCACCATGCGAAGCTCGCGGTGGGTGATGAGCCAATGATATTAAGCTTTCAGTCAGCTGTTTAGGCACCCAAAGCTTCCAAACTAGGTCATCCTGTAAAGGATTTGCTGTGCAATGTCTGACCTTCTTGTATACAAAATTGTTTGAAACTTGAAGGTCAGGTAGCTGTTCTTTTTGCTTTTCGACGTTTTCCAAGAGCTTACAGTATTCCTCGGATTGAAAGCTGGGGTCTGTAAGATCGACATGTAATACGTCGGAAG
This sequence comes from Epistrophe grossulariae, assembly GCA_929447395.1. Lineage (NCBI taxonomy): Eukaryota > Metazoa > Arthropoda > Insecta > Diptera > Syrphidae > Epistrophe > Epistrophe grossulariae. The sequence goes on from OV839569.1 coordinate 49,164,126, forward strand.
TTCCAGTTCCCATCGATCCCTCGAAGTTCAGAGCTTCTACCTCATATACTCGCGAAAGAGCATCTGGGACCACATTCAGTGAACCTTTTCGATGTTCGATGGTGAACTCGGACCCTTGAAGCTTTAAGCTCCATCTAGCCAACCTTCCGCTTAAATCTCTCTGGCCCATCAACCATTTCAAGCTAGCATGGTCGGCTACTATCTTAAATGCTTGAGCCTCAACATACGGGCGAAATTTCTTCACCCCTACTACAGCCGCCAGGCATTCGCGCTCGGTTACGCTATAGTTGCGCTGGGCCTTGTTTAGTTTCTGGGAATGATAATATATTGGCCGCTCGTTGCCTTCCTTGTCTAGTTGACATAATACGCAACCCATGCCTGAATTTGATGCATCGCACAATATTATGAATTCTTTACTGAAGTCTGGGTTGACCAAGATAGGATCTGTCGTCAAAAGTTCTTTTATTTTGTTGAATGCCACAATTGCCTCTTCACCGAAAATAAACTTTTTCCTTTTCTTTAAAGTGTCGGTTAAAGGACTTGCTAGAGTCGAGAAATTTTTGACGAATCGCCTATACCATCCTGCTAGACCTAAAAAGCTCCTCACTTGTCTCACCGTCTTGGGAATGGGAAAGTCAACTATCCCTGATATTTTACCCTGATCCATTTTCAGACAACCATCTCCCACAACAAAACCTAGGAATCTAAGCTCCTTGAAGCAAAACTTCGATTTTTGGACGTTGATCATTAGTCCTGCTTCCTTAAGTTTCGTAGCCAAAATTTTTAACAACTCTACGTGCTCTTCAAAGGTACTCGATACCACCAGCAAATCGTTGACATAAGGGAAAATTTTTTCTCGCAAATTCGTAGGTACCACTTTGTCTATTAATTTGCACATTGTCGGTACAGCATTCTTAAGTCCAAAGGGCATAACCGTAAATTGCATTAACGGGCGACCGGGAACAGAAAAAGCTGTCTTCTCTCTCGAGGATTTCTCCAACGGTATCTGCCAGAACGCATCTTTAAGATCCACACTAGAAATGTAGTGTGTTTCCTGAAGACGCGACAGCAGACCTTCTATATGAGCCATCGGATACGCATTACCTTTGGTCTTGGCGTTGACTTTCCGATAGTCCAGACAGAGACGATTCTTTCCGGGTTAACGTACTAATACCACTGGAGAACTCCACGCACTGGAGCTTTCTTCAATAACGCCAAGCCCAATCATGCGATCCAACTCCTCATATAAAAGTTTTTATACCGCTGGAGAGACCGGATAATGACGTTGCTTTATCGGTTCCGCGTCACCTGTATCTACGTAATGTTCCAATAGAGCTGTTTTCCCTAAGCCTAATACCGCAGAGGATGGAAACAGATTTATGGCTTTTCCCAGAGTCTTCGACTGCTCGTTTGTCAACACATGAGCATTGGGATCGAGTCCCTTTTGGCTCACGTCTAGTGTCAGTTCGGAAATGAGAGTTGGTGCGATGTTAAACTCTCTCCAAAAATCAACCCCTAAATATAAAGGCTGTTGCAGGGAAGGTACCACGAATAAATTAATTTCCTTTGTAACTCCCTTGTAAGTAACCTTACAACGACTATGGCTTGGTTCTTACCGTCGGCCGTTTTAATATCTGAAGTAAACTTGTTAAACTGGATGTTTTTTCTCGCCAAGAACTCTAAACCACCCACACCCAGACAACTTATACTTGCTCCACTATCCAGTAAACCAAGTATAGGTTCATCAAGAATGTGTATCATTGCATATGGTCGGGGGTCGTCTGAACAGCAGAGGGTCGTTACTTCGATTGCTTTGTATGTCTTCTTTTTGTCTTTAAACTTTTCTCGAATTTTCTTGATTTTCTCTGAGACTGTTGGGCTATTTGTAGACCCAAAGATTCTCTGCCTCACTTCATAGTAGTTCTGGATTCTTTCATGTAGCGTTTTAGATGGATGTTTCATTGGTTGTTTTGACGAAATACGGGCGGAATCTGCCACCCCAAAACTCGTTTGGCGATTTGGTTGTAATATAGTCATAGCTGCTGTTTGCGTTTGTGTTTTTTCAATTCCGGTTTGTGATGTTGATGTCGTAGTTTGGTTATAGGTTGCTTCCTCTATTTGGATTCCGGATTCCTCTTCGGCGAGCAGCTTCTCCGGTTGTCTGAGCTGCTCCGCGAGGCGTTTCCCGAACATTTAGTGCACTGTGGAGAAGTAACATTCTCCATCCCGCATTTGAAACAGAACAAGTTCCGCTGGGGATCAGGACATTCAAAAAATGAGTGTCCTTTTCCTTTACAATTCCAGCAACATAACATCCGGGTTTCCCTCTTTGGTTGAAACGCTTCGATGTTTTGACTGCCCCCTTCGCCACCTTGGTCACTTATTTCTTCAACTTCTAACTCTGAAACCTTCTTGCTGCGATGTGGGATAAACCTTTGTTGTTTCTGAAAATTTTCCCTGTCGTTCAAATACTTTTCTATATTTTTACACACATAAACCAGCTCTGGAAGACTTTCAGTCCGATAAGTAATCAGCAGTTCTCCCATTCGTCTCCTCACATTTAGCTTTAAGAGCTCAACTAATTCCTGGGGTGGTTTTGGAACTCTCAACCTGCTATTTAGCTGCTGTATAGCTGAATAAAAGTCGTCAAAAGTCTCCGAAGGAAGCTGGTGCCTGTCGAACATCTTTCTCGACAACTCCGAGTCTGTCTCTAAACTTCGGTACTGATCAATCAGTGCTGTACGGAGAGCCATCCAATTTTCGGTCGGGTTGGATTTTATGTACACCCAGTACCAATTCTCTACAGTTCCGGTGACAAAGTGGTGAAAGTTAAGGACCACTTCCTCCCAACTTACTCCATAGCTAATTCTTAAACGTTCCAATCGGAACAAAAAATAGTCAACGGTCATTTGTCGATTATCAAATTTAGGTCCCCACTTATGAAAATGATGGAACTTATTTCGGCTAGATGCTAAAGCTGATGGCAGTGAACTGTTGTAGGAGTTATCGAAATTTAAGTTTCGTAGTTGCCTTAAAAACTCATCAGCATTTGAGGTGTTGCCCCCATTAGGAAATTGTAAAAAAGGTTGACCTTGCGGTTGGGTGCTAGTTGTCTGTGATTGATTTTGAGTTGCGGTTGCTCTGCTGTTATGGGTTGTTGTTCTGTTATTATTGTTTGATGTCCTGTTATTTAGGGTTTCTGATCCATTATTTAGATTTTCTGTCCTATTATTTACCGTTGTTGTCTGTATTGGTGCCTCGCTCTGTCCTGCAGACCTTAAAGTAGGAGTGTTTGGTGTAACTGCTTCTAATGTCTGACGCACTATATTCGCGACTTCATTGTGGAGATACACCCTGCTCCTTTCTGCTTCAGCTCTGAGAAATTCCATGTCCTTTGCACGGTTGAGCCCTATCGCTGCAGTTACCACTTCCTCAATGTACTCTGCTAAAACTTCATCTTCGGCTACACTCTCAGGATATGCCATCCCTACCTCAGGATCTATCTGTCCTGAACCCTCTTGCGAATTCTCCTGATTATCGCCTAAGTTCATTCTTGTGCTACTTCGAGCCGTATTCTGAGTTAATAAAGAAGTAGCTCCCAAATCCCATGGTTGACTTTCTGCTTGATTGACGCTTTCTTCAAACGCATTTGGATTACTTCTTAAATTTTTGCGCTTTCGGAACTCAGCAATTGAAAACTTTGGTGGCATCTTGCTTAAAAACAACAACTAACGCAGAAACCAAATTTCAAAAAAAATATAAAAACCCAGTACAACCTATGCCCACCTATAGACACAAAATAAAAACTACCAGTAAAATCAGCACGATAAAATAATTATAAAAAGGGAACACAATTTAAAGTGAATTCTACCCCAATCGAAAAGAATAGTAAAAAAATTCAATCTCAAAAAAAAACTCGTCTCGAAAATTTCTAGATTCTTATCCGGTCTTATATTAACAAAATAAATTCAAAAAAACTATGTTTTAGTAACCCCTAATAGAATAGAAAATTCAGTTCCGAATTGCCAACCTCAATAAAAATTTAAAAAAAATCTTAAAACAAATGAACTAATACCCTTATTAAAATAAAATAATTCAAACAAAAGAGTTGATACACAAACTCAATTTAATAAAAAAAAACGAAATACCAAATATTTCAAACACAACTAAATTTTAAAGGTTGTAATATCCATGAAAATTTAAGGGTGGATGTGGACACTGCATACCAAAACCCTTTAAACGGCAAGTTGAATATCCCGCTCTAGACCACTTTTCCCAAACATTTCATCCTTCTCTCTCTCTCTCTCTCTCATTCCTCTAACATCAAAACTAAAAAAAAAATTTACCGTGAATAAAAAACTTAAATCTTAATACTGATCCTCCTATACACTATTTTATGTTTTATTAACTCCAGGTGTTCGAATTTTTCTAAGGGTTGATTTTCGTCCTCGCTTCCGAAAACCAGATCTGCTAACTTAGCTTTCGGGTCGAGTAAGTTATCAACCACTTACTGCAATCCCTATCATTGAGTAAACGACATAAAATCGAATTGCATTCATTCAATAAAAAAATGGATTCACTCACATGACAAAAATTTTTTTTTTTTTTCGAATGAAATTTCCGTAAGAGCCCTACTGAGCGCGACAGACTGAACAAGGTTGCCAACTTTCTCATTCACTGGACGTCAGCACGATACCCCTACGGTTTCATCAATTGCGAAACCTATAACAAAAAAAAACAAATCGTGTACGGAAGACAAAAAATAAAAAAATTAAATACAAAGTTATCAATTTTTTTTGGCCTATTTTTTTTTTTTTTTTTTTTTTTTTTTCAAAAGGATATTTTTCTAAAGGACGAATTCGGCCCCACGTTGGGCGCCACCTGTAACGGAACCTTTGGTTGTTGAGACAAGGACTCTCATGAAGACTTCGTTTATCTCCCTGTGGGGAGGTCCCATTACCGTCAACATATTACCTTTGGGGAACATCGACGAAAGTCTACATTTGAGTCCCTGATAACCTCCACCCCTTCATACCACCAGGACGACCCACCGTCTACAGGATACTGTAGGCTGACTCTGATGGCTGGAGTGAAGGGTGTTCAAACCTATCATGGCTCGGCATGCTTGCGTTACGCCTTGGCTAAGCTCGTCGTTGGGATGGGTTCTTGCCATCATAGGTATGAACTAATGTTACGATTTTTAAATCATGCCGATAAAATATTTTTTAAAATGAGTGTTATATAATATAGTAGTAGGTTCAAAAAAAATTGTGTGCCCGAAATCCGTCCAATAAACAAAAAAAAGGATTAAATAAAAAAATTATTATTGATTTAGATGACGTCGAGATTATGAGGAAGAAAGAAAAAAAAAAAGTCGAGATGGTAACCCTAGAGTGAGTTGGACTGGTGTTGACGTCCTTTTGTGGAGTACCCCCCCCCCACGCATCACTCTGTGACACCGTGACCATTAGCTTCCGCCTCCACGATGATTACTTGCGGTAGCTCCCTAACAAAAAAAAAGTCAGCTCATTTAAAGCTCACCATCTTTCACCTTGCCGTTCCCAAGTTACCTTTGCTTGCCACATCCACCCTTCAATTAAAATCTTAATTAATCATCTTAATTCTAACGTAGAAAAATTTCCTGAATAAGAACCAACTTCCCATTACTAATAACCAATAAAATTGTAAAAACTTTCAAATTCTTTTCATCACAATCTCCCAAATTTCATTTTATTGATAACAAATAAATATAAATCAAACTTATCCAATCACAATTAAGATAAAACTAAGTGTTAAGGTAATCAAAAAAAATTGTAGGCAATATGTTCATACAATTGCTTGTTGAAATCAGATATAAATTAATTCAATAAAATTTTAAATTCTCTTTGAAAAGTTTGTTCTCTTTCTCTTTCTCTTTTTTTTTTTTTTTTTTTGTTTTTCTTTTGTATGTTTAGATATGTAAATATATTTTGGCTTCAAAGCTTTTCCACATTTAATCCTATGCAAACCAAAATAGTTGTTACGTATTGATTTTAACTATAGTTTCAAAATCGAGTTTGTTTATGCTTATTCATAAGTTTTAGGTTTATCTAATAATTTAGTTTCGCTTTCCTTGCATGCACATAAGTAAAGATAGTTTATTTTTACTAATATTCTTAGATATTTAAAATTAAAAAAAACTTTTCATTCGTTCGGCAAGATAAATTAATAATTAATGTATACAATATCTCGGAATTTTAGGCCCCTAAATGTATGCTTTACTTTTTAGCTTATTGCCACAAATTAAGTCACCTAACAATATACTTTACTTTTTATATATTGTGGAAATGTAGTATAATTTTTCAGCGTTATGAATTTTAGCAAATATAAATATAATATAGCGAATTCGTCGTAAAGCTTTCAAACTGATAACAGAAATCATAAAATGACTTACCAAAGCTTAGATGAGTTAATGTTGTTGACGTCCAATGATGAGGTGCACCGCTTCAATTGGTTTGTCAGTATGTTGTTTAGATGTTCTTTTGATTGTAGACTTGTTGATTTTTTTTTTTTTTTTGTTCTATATATCTGTAATAATTTGAGAAGTGACGTTTCGTCGTGTAATAGAGGACATGGCAAAAATTTTCGTAGCTCCCGTATTTTTTGAAACTAAAACATAAATCTAAGTAATTTCCTGAGAAAAATCACCCGAAAATACGCATATAACCACTTTAAACTAAACAACACAAATTAATAGTTAAAATCACTGAAGTTAATCAAGCTTTTTTAAAAAGAAAAATCAAAAATATATTTTCCGCACTGCATCGAATTCAATTATTGCGGTACAACGATTTGCCGATGAACCGCAAGCGTAACCTACTTGAAATATCACCCGAACAAAACACTGCCAATAAAAAGAGTTCTCATACAAAAACGGCAAATATGGGAATAGGTGATTTATCAATTGCTGAACTTAAAACTGTCTTGAATGAGACCCTCGAAGAAAGGTTTAAGGATCTAGCCACAAAAAATGACTTTTTGACGCTTTCGGGCGAGCTAACTTCTTTGAAGACACTTAACACGCAACTCAACAAAAAACTCATTGTCATGACGGAAAGGTGCGACTTGCTTGAAGCCCAATTGGAATTTCTTTCACGAAAATCAAACGATAAGTCTATTGTGGTACACCTTCCTTTAGACACAGAAACCGATGCAATCCAATTTGCAAAACAGACTTGCAAGGGGCTTCTGAAGTTAAAGGAAGATGAAGAAATCCAATTTCAGAGCTCCAGACAAATACGCAACAACAACACTGAAAGAGGAACTGTCATCATCGAACTTCCAACAGCGGCGATAACCGAAAAACTTATTGCCGCCGCGCACACGCTCAAAGGCTCCGGAATAAGTTTATTTCGCGAGCAATCACTTTTGTCACGGAAAAAAAGAAAATCACTAGTAGAAACAAAAAACAAACTGCTGCAGATAAATCCAAACGCCAGAATTTTCGTTAAAGGAGACAACAAATTGCAAATCAACAATCAACTTTTTGTTTACCAAATTTCACGAGGTTTAGTTGTCAAATCAGCAGTTGGTATGTCTCTCATTAGTGAACTATTTGGTGACAGTTGTGACGAGTACTTTGACTGCAGCGAGGGAACGAAGTTAGCTGTGGTTCCAAATTGTTCTTCCTCTTTTGGCCACCAACCGCAGCGAGCGCCATTTGGAAATCGGAGTTCACACCTTCTTAGGGATAAAACACAATAGGTAAATTCTGTCGTCTGCCATAACACAATTATTTTTCAAAAATTAAATATTTGCTCGTATAATATAACTGGTCTCAAAAGTAAGCTTTTACAATCCGATTTTTTTAAATATTTACAACAATTTGATGTTATAATTCTTATAGAAACTTTTATTGAAGAAAAGAATCAAAATGAATTTCTTAAATATTTCAAAGATTTTAAGGTAATGTTTACACCCGCGATAAGATCTAATTTGCATGGAAGAGCCAGTGGGGGTATTTTATATGGGATTAAAAAATCTTTATGGGGTAATCTTATTAATTTTAAAATTATTGAATCTAAAATTATTTTTCATATGGTTAGCAACAACCTAAACTATTATATAATTCCTACTTATTTAAATTGCAATAATTGGCTAAGCGATTTCGATAAACTAGTTGAATTTATGAATAACACTTCTCTTGACAATGTATTAATCGTCGGTGATTTAAATGCTAGGATTGGTGAATATCAAAATTCTTCCGTTAATATTTTACGACCACGAGTTGCACTGGCTGAGGGTAGATGTTCTAAGGATGAAATTTATAACCGCAACGGGCGCAGTCTAACAGAATTTTTTGAAGTTTTCGGTCTATTTGTTTTAAATGGGTCCTCTAATAGTGATGCAGCTGGCGAATTTACTTTTGTCAGCGGGCAGGGACAATCCGTGATTGACTTTGCAGCGGTGTCAGGGGACTGGCTGAACATTGTCGACGACTTTGAAGTCGCACTAGTCAACTATTCGGCTCATTTTCCAATAGTTATTAAAATTCAGCTATCGGAGTTAAACCAACAAGCTGCACCTTCTAGCTTTAACAAGCTTAAGTGGTCGGAGAACAATGCAACCCTCTACAAAAGTCTCCTGTCTCGGCACTTCCAATCTCTGCCTCAACAATCTATTGTCTCGTCTGAAAAGACGTGTGAAAGTATAGAACAGGTTATAAAGGCTGCAGCCCCTTTTGCTGTGAAGAGTTCACACACTTTTGTAGCAAAAAATGTATGGTTTGACAAGGATTGCAAAAATCTCCGTAAACTTTCGTTTGTTTACTTAAAACTGTTTAGAACGACCAATTCCCAATTTTTCAAAAATATCTACCTTCGTGTCAATAACGATTTTAAAAAAATGCTTTCAAGTAAGAAAATCACTTATTTAAAAAACATGGCTAAGAAATTAGATAAATGCACTAACTCAAAGTTATTTTGGGATACAGTGCGCGAACTTGGTGGGCGCTATCAGGGTATGAAGTTCTCTTTAGAAGCTGAGACGTTAGCAGCTCATTTTAAAACTCTACTCTCAGCGGATGAAGACCTTCATACCTTTGATTACGCACTGCCTGATACTAGAGTCAACGAGCTGGATATGGATTTCTCTTTGTCCGAACTGGAAGTAACGCTCCAAAAAATGAAAAATAACAAGGCTCCTGGCTTAGACGGCATACCAGTCGAGTTTTATAAAAACAGCACTACCGATTTAAAAAACTATCTCGTGTCTTTCTTTAATAAATTGTATAATGATGGATGTGTCCCCAACAGTTTCAATGAATCTGTTATTTTTGCGATCTATAAGAAAGGCGATGTTAACGCTGCGGAAAATTATAGGGGCATTTCAATTTTAAATTCAATAAGAAAAACTTTTACGGCAATTCTCAATGATCGGCTCACAAAATGGATTGAGGATAACAGTATTTTGAGTATCTTTCAAGCTGGTTTCCGACCAGGTTTTTCGACCACGGATCATATCTTTGCTATTTCAAGCATTGCCCGACAATTTATAGATAGGAAAAACAAACTATACACTTGCTTTGTTGACTTTAAAGCTGCTTTTGACAAAGTCAACAGACAGGCTCTAATATACAAACTCTCTTGTATTGGTTTGTCACGTAAGTTTCTCCAAGTTTATGCCAGTTTTATTTCGTCAACAAATGCAAGGGTATGGGATGGTCTCGCGTTCTCAGATCGGTTTGAAACATCTGCAGGTGTTCCTCAGGGATGTATCCTCAGCCCATTATTGTTTGCCCTGTTTATAGATGATGTCTGCGACCTCCTTCCTGGTGGAGTTAATTTTGCTAACATAAAAATCAAAGTCCTGTTGTACGCTGACGATTTAGTTATGCTTGCTGATAATCCTTTCTCGCTACAAATGCAAATAAACCGTCTGAGTTCATTTTGTGAGTCTTGGGGCTTGCAAATTAATACCCAAAAAACTAAGATTGTCATATTTGAAAAGAGACAATCAAGAAGACGACCAGAAGAAAATTGGTCTCTAAACAATATACACATTGACGTTGTACAGGAGTTTAAATATTTGGGAGTCCTTTTGACCTACAATTTAAGCTTTCTAAAGCATTCCAAGGAAAAAAGCAATGAAGCTAAACTGGCACTAAATATTATGTGGCCAAAGTTCTTTTCTAACCAAAATGTTGACTTAATGTCTAAATACAAAGTTTTTAATGCGACGGTTAATGCATGCATGGCGTACGGCGTTCAAGTGTTCGGATACACACACCTCGAGGCTTTTGAAACCGTACAAAGAAACTTTTTTAAGAGATTATTTCGTTTGCCTAACTCAACACCCAATTATGCTATATATGTAGAAACAGGCTTAGCTCCCATATACATACAAAGTTTGAAAGCAAACGCGGACTTCATAACTAAAGTGATGAAAAGAAGTGAATCATGTCTTCACAAAATCATTTTAAAAAAATTACTTCGAGTAAATGCTTCCCCGTTCAAAGACTGGAACGAACTAGCTTTATGTTACGAAACATCTTTAAACTTATCAGAAAATAATGTGGCCGAGTGGCAGGCTCAGTTTGCTGACGTGGTTGCTAAGGTTGATCACAAAATGTTTCTGGATAATCTTTCCAGAGCATCTTCTTCGACATCAAGAGCAATTTACAGTAATTTAAACCATCAACTTCTCTCGGAAGGCACATACTTTCGTAACGATTTTTCAGCCTTTGTTATAGGTATTATTTTTAGAACAAGAGTTGAAATTTTAAATTTAAACTTTGTACCTCATCGACCAGATCTGCCTCAGCTTTGTGTTCTATGTAACGGAAGAGTGAACGAAGATATTTACCATTTCGTTGCTGCTTGTCCAATTCTACAAGAAATTCGTCGGTTACATTTTCAGGAAAGTTTTATATCCTTACAAAAACTTTACGAAATCTTAAATGGAGAAATGGGCTGGCTCAGCCTCTATAAATATTGCCAACATGCTCTTTCGTACCGTAATAGTTTCTTATATTAACACACAGTCGAATACCCACTTATTGCAATTTTTTGAACTAAATAAATCAGGTCAAATTATGTTATGTTGCTGATCATACAAAACTTAATACTTTTCTTTTGTGTTTCAAATCACGTTAAAATTGTCATTAATTTTTATAAATACCAAATCAAATAAACAAAATTGTATAATATTTGTGTTTCTAATCACGGTAAAAATGATAACACTGTCAACTCAAAAATTAATAAAACTTAATACTTTTTCTTTTGTGTTTCAAATCACGTTAAAATTGTCAATAATTTTTATAAAAACCAAATCAATTAAACAAAATTGTATAATATATGTGTTTCAAATCACGGTATAATTGATAACATTGTCAACTCAAAAATATTTGTTTGCAGTTCTATATACAAAAGTTGTGAAAATTAGGAATTTTAATCTCTGAACTGTAAACTATAAATTCATATCTTTTGTTTAAATTTTCTTATGTTTAATATTTTTTTTTTGCATTTTATTTCTTTTATTTTTTAAATCATATTATGAAATGTCATCTCAGGCAGACGGCAGTGTATTGCCATGTCTTTATTCTTAAGTATACAAATTGTTAAACTTTATGATGAAAAAATAAAGAATATTATCTATCTATCTATCTATCTGTAATAAATTTGAAAGAATTTAGACCGTTTCGCTGTACAATAACTATCAAATACCTATTAATTCTTTATTTAAATTTTTGATTTATTTTGTTTTTTTTTTTTTTTTTATAATATTATTTTTATGAGCTTTCTTTTTGTTTCGTTTATATTTTTTTGTTGTTACTTTTTTTTTTCTTTTTTGTAGGTATGGATATTTTTTTTTTCTTCTTTATTGTTTTTTTCTCTTTTTTTTTCTAGTATGTAGGTATTTTATTATGGTTTGTTAGTTTAAATAAAATTAATTAACTTTTCTAACTTACTATATTTTTCTTTGTTTGTAGTTGTTTTAATTTCTATTTGTTTAAAAGATTATTAGTGTTAAATTTTAAAATTTTGATTTGCAAGAAAAAATATAAAATAAATTAAATTATAATGCAAGGAAAGTACTTAGCTTTTCGTCGATAGTTTTTGTTTGCGGTTTTGTAGTTATGCAGGTGTTGAATGTTTTAGCTGGTGATCGTTGTTGTATGTCCTGGTTGTTAACATAAACTTTGGGTCGTCGTACGTTCTGGTTGGTAAGTATAGTGCAGTGATGATGAAGTGATTGTCGGCTATAATCGAAGTTTTACGTCCTAATGTTGCAGATGTGGTTGTTCGGTGATAAGGTAAATTAAAGTTGTTCTGTTGTTTGTGTTGTTTAAGTGGGTTGATGTTGTTCTGTTGTTGGTGCTGTTTAGGTAGGTTGGTGTTGTTCTGTTGTTGGTGCTGTTTAGGTAGGTTGGTGTTGTTCTGTTGTTGGTGCTGTTTAGGTAGGTTGGTGTTGTTCTGTTGTTGGTGCTGTTTAAGGTAGGTTGGTGTTGTTCTGTTGTTGGTGTATGTTCTGGCTGGTAAGTATAGTGTAGAGGTTCCTTATGGTATCTTTGTTGCCACTATGTCTCCTATGTCTCGTTAGTGAAAACCGAGCATGCGGTTGAACTTTATGGCGTCGGCTTCCAGGGGTGCTTTCGTCAGCCAATTGCTGTCGATGGTGACGTTTTCTGGCTTTTTTTTTTGGAGCCCCTTGCTGGCTTCTTTCGTTGGTTTTGGTGTGGCTGGTTTCTTTTTCCTGGATTAGAGAGGATTCGTGCGGAGGGAATCTTCTTCCCAGCTCCACGTCTCCACTTATCTTGATCTCTAAATAATTTTTTTTTCTTGATTTTTTTTTTCTTTTAACACCACCAATATAATATAAAAGTTATTAGGGACTTTTTTTCTTTCTTTTTCTCTTCTTGAGATAAAAATCACTTTTTTCTTTATTTTATATTATTTTACACCACTCGATATTATGATCTCGACACGCCAAAACCAACTAAAGTATTTCTGGACTTTTCTTCTTCTCCTTGTTCGAAGTCCATAGAGTTTTCGTCCAGTTTTTTTACATGTTGGAAGTGTTTCCGGTCACGGTTTTTTAGGAATACTGGTCGGGATTTTGACTAGAAAAATCCAATTTTGATTTATAATTTCAAACCCGATTTTTTTTCATATAAGTGTTTCAAAATTTGATCCTTTCGGTTAAAATCCTTCAGGAGTTCTCTACTTCCGACACGGATTTTCACCAATACCAACTCATCTATTGGTATTCGTTAACGAATCCTCATGTTACCTCCTCGTCATGTTACAGAGCACAAATGACCAAATCTCCATCCAATACTTTTTTCCTTATTCCAACTGATGATCTTCTATACCTTCTATAGCCGAGTGGACCAGTCGCTCGCCCTTGGCACCTCAACCACGAACGAACACTCCGGTTCGAATCCTCCACATATTCAATTTTTTTTTTTTTTTTTCATTTAATTTTATATCTGATGCAACCATAATTTAACACATTACCTAAAACTTTTCTTTTTTTTTTTTTTTAACACACTTTTCTTTTATATTGTGAACTTTGCTTTAGTTCACCCTGTAACTTCTGTCTATGTTATTCTTCATGTTATTTCTTTTTAGCTTTCAGATTTCAAATAATAACGTCTGCCTTCGCTTAAATACTTACTATCATAGTTCCGATTGGTGACATAATAACTTCCCTATCCTAGGCACAAACCTTTTTCATTCTAACATTCTATAATATTTTTAGCCCAGTTTCCATTTCCTCTTTTTTTTTTGTATTTCAAATTTATAACGACTTGCAATTTATAACGACTGCCATCATCTACCACAAACCTGTTACTTTTTTCGAATGCTCATAAGGAAAAAGGAACAGGAACTAAAATCAGAGTTCTCATGCACAGACTGAGTTTGCCGGGCCGTAGAGTTGCAAATTTACTTTTTTAAATCTTTGCAGTGATATACTCCGATGTGTTTGCCATTAAGATCTTCGAGCTCATACAAATTGTTTTCGATCGGTTTTCGTATCTTCATCTTCAAAAATTTTGGGCATAGTTTTGCATTTAAGTGTTTTGACTTGTCGCTCAAAATGAAGTTGCGTCTATACACTATGTCGCCTGTATTATACTTAACACTTTTACTTCTGGTGTTATACAGATTCTCATATCTTGTGTGTGCGTTTGCCAGTGACTCTTTTATGTGTGTGTGTAAGATGTTCATTTGCGATGCTTTTGATAACACTTTCATCTCAGCATTATTTAGGCAGTCCAGTTCACGAAGCAATCGGTAGTCACTTCCGTGTTCTACCATGGGTTGGCCAAACAGAGCCTCGTACGGTGCCATATCAGTAGCCGAATGAACACCAGTTCGCAGCGCACAAGCTATGCCAGAAAGATGAGCGTCCCAATTCTTTTGTTCAGGATCTATGTACGACCGTATCGCTGCAAGAATGGATCGGTTCACTCTCTCACTAGCATTAGCCTGTGGCGAATATAATGCTGTCCTCACATGGTTAACACCGTACGAGGACATCAGCTTTCCAAACTCCTTGCTCGTGAACTGTTTGCCGTTATCCGAGAGTATCGTCTCTGGCACCCCATACACATTGAAGGTCTCTTCCTGTAGGATTTTCATGATTACATCGCTGGTGGCTCGTCGTACTGGCTTAATCACCACAAATTTCGTAAGTTGATCCAAAATAATAAAAATATGCGTGTTACCACACTTAGAACGCGGGTAAGGCCCAAGGAAATCCATATATAACATTTGGAATGACCTTTCCACTGCAAACAATTTGCCCATGGGTGGTCTTAGGGTCTGACTAGTTGCCTTACACATTTTACACACATCACACTTTCCAATGAAATCCTTCACCTGAGCTGCCATTCCAGGCCAAAAGAATTGGTTTCGTAGTCGATAAAGAGTTTTAGATATCCCACCATGCGAAGCTCGCGGTGGGTGATGAGCCAATGATATTAAGCTTTCAGTCAGCTGTTTAGGCACCCAAAGCTTCCAAACTAGGTCATCCTGTAAAGGATTTCCTGTGCAATGTCTGACCTTCTTGTATACAAAATTGTTTGAAACTTGAAGGTCAGGTAGCTGTTCTTTTTGCTTTTCGACGTTTTCCAAGAGCTTACAGTATTCCTCGGATTGAAAGCTGGGGTCTGTAAGATCGACATGTAATACGTCGGAAGTTCCAGTTCCCATCGATCCCTCGAAGTTCAGAGCTTCTACCTCATATACTCGCGAAAGAGCATCTGGGACCACATTCAGTGAACCTTTTCGATGTTCGATGGTGAACTCGGACCCTTGAAGCTTTAAGCTCCATCTAGCCAACCTTCCGCTTAAATCTCTCTGGCCCATCAACCATTTCAAGCTAGCATGGTCGGCTACTATCTTAAATGCTTGAGCCTCAACATACGGGCGAAATTTCTTCACCCCTACTACAGCCGCCAGGCATTCGCGCTCGGTTACGCTATAGTTGCGCTGGGCCTTGTTTAGTTTCTGGGAATGATAATATATTGGCCGCTCGTTGCCTTCCTTGTCTAGTTGACATAATACGCAACCCATGCCTGAATTTGATGCATCGCATAATATTATGAATTCTTTACTGAAGTCTGGGTTGACCAAGATAGGATCTGTCGTCAAAAGTTCTTTTATTTTGTTGAATGCCACAATTGCCTCTTCACCGAAAATAAACTTTTTCCTTTTCTTTAAAGTGTCGGTTAAAGGACTTGCTAGAGTCGAGAAATTTTTGACGAATCGCCTATACCATCCTGCTAGACCTAAAAAGCTCCTCACTTGTCTCACCGTCTTGGGAATGGGAAAGTCAACTATCCCTGATATTTTACCCTGATCCATTTTCAGACAACCATCTCCCACAACAAAACCTAGGAATCTAAGCTCCTTGAATCAAAACTTCGATTTTTGGACGTTGATCGTTAGTCCTGCTTCCTTAAGTTTCGTAGCCAAAATTTTTAACAACTCTACGTGCTCTTCAAAGGTACTCGATACCACCAGCAAATCGTTGACATAAGGGAAAATTTTTTCTCGCAAATTCGTAGGTACCACTTTGTCTATTAATTTGCACATTGTCGGTACAGCATTCTTAAGTCCAAAGGGCATAACCGTAAATTGCATTAACGGGCGACCGGGAACAGAAAAAGCTGTCTTCTCTCTCGAGGATTTCTCCAACGGTATCTGCCAGAACGCATCTTTAAGATCCACACTAGAAATGTAGTGTGTTTCCTGAAGACGCGACAGCAGACCTTCTATATGAGCCATCGGATACGCATTACCTTTGGTCTTGGCGTTGACTTTCCGATAGTCCAGACAGAGACGATTCTTTCCGGGTTAACGTACTAATACCACTGGAGAACTCCACGCACTGGAGCTTTCTTCAATAACGCCAAGCCCAATCATGCGATCCAACTCCTCATATAAAAGTTTTTATACCGCTGGAGAGACCGGATAATGACGTTGCTTTATCGGTTCCGCGTCACCTGTATCTACGTAATGTTCCAATAGAGCTGTTTTCCCTAAGCCTAATACCGCAGAGGATGGAAACAGATTTATGGCTTTTCCCAGAGTCTTCGACTGCTCGTTTGTCAACACATGAGCATTGGGATCGAGTCCCTTTTGGCTCACGTCTAGTGTCAGTTCGGAAATGAGAGTTGGTGCGATGTTAAACTCTCTCCAAAAATCAACCCCTAAATATAAAGGCTGTTGCAGGGAAGGTACCACGAATAAATTAATTTCCTTTGTAACTCCCTTGTAAGTAACCTTACAACGACTATGGCTTGGTTCTTACCGTCGGCCGTTTTAATATCTGAAGTAAACTTGTTAAACTGGATGTTTTTTCTCGCCAAGAACTCTAAACCACCCACACCCAGACAACTTATACTTGCTCCACTATCCAGTAAACCAAGTATAGGTTCATCAAGAATGTGTATCATTGCATATGGTCGGGGGTCGTCTGAACAGCAGAGGGTCGTTACTTCGATTGCTTTGTATGTCTTCTTTTTGTCTTTAAACTTTTCTCGAATTTTCTTGATTTTCTCTGAGACTGTTGGGCTATTTGTAGACCCAAAGATTCTCTGCCTCACTTCATAGTAGTTCTGGATTCTTTCATGTAGCGTTTTAGATGGATGTTTCATTGGTTGTTTTGACGAAATACGGGCGGAATCTGCCACCCCAAAACTCGTTTGGCGATTTGGTTGTAATATAGTCATAGCTGCTGTTTGCGTTTGTGTTTTTTCAATTCCGGTTTGTGATGTTGATGTCGTAGTTTGGTTATAGGTTGCTTCCTCTATTTGGATTCCGGATTCCTCTTCGGCGAGCAGCTTCTCCGGTTGTCTGAGCTGCTCCGCGAGGCGTTTCCCGAACATTTAGTGCACTGTGGAGAAGTAACATTCTCCATCCCGCATTTGAAACAGAACAAGTTCCGCTGGGGATCAGGACATTCAAAAAATTAGTGTCCTTTTCCTTTACAATTCCAGCAACATAACATCCGGGTTTCCCTCTTTGGCTGGAACGCTTCGATGTTTTGACTGCCCCCTTCGCCACCTTGGTCATTTATTTCTTCAACTTCTAACTCTGAAACCTTCTTGCTGCGATGTGGGATAAACCTTTGTTGTTTCTGAAAATTTTCCCTGTCGTTCAAATACTTTTCTATATTTTTACACACATAAACCAGCTCTGGAAGACTTTCAGTCCGATAAGTAATCAGCAGTTCTCCCATTCGTCTCCTCACATTTAGCTTTAAGAGCTCAACTAATTCCTGGGGTGGTTTTGGAACTCTCAACCTGCTATTTAGCTGCTGTATAGCTGAATAAAAGTCGTCAAAAGTCTCCGAAGGAAGCTGGTGCCTGTCGAACATCTTTCTCGACAACTCCGAGTCTGTTTCTAAACTTCGGTACTGATCAATCAGTGCTGTACGGAGAGCCATCCAATTTTCGGTCGGGTTGGATTTTATGTACACCCAGTACCAATTCTCTACAGTTCCGGTGACAAAGTGGTGAAAGTTAAGGACCACTTCCTCCCAACTTACTCCATAGCTAATTCTTAAACGTTCCAATCGGAACAAAAAATAGTCAACGGTCATTTGTCGATTATCAAATTTAGGTCCCCACTTATGAAAATGATGGAACTTATTTCGGCTAGATGCTAAAGCTGATGGCAGTGAACTGTTTAGGAGTTATCGAAATTTAAGTTTCGTAGTTGCCTTAAAAACTCATCAGCATTTGAGGTGTTGCCCCCATTAGGAAATTGTAAAAAAGGTTGACCTTGCGGTTGGGTGCTAGTTGTCTGTGATTGATTTTGAGTTGCGGTTGCTCTGCTGTTATGGGTTGTTGTTCTGTTATTATTGTTTGATGTCCTGTTATTTAGGGTTTCTGATCCATTATTTAGATTTTCTGTCCTATTATTTAGCGTTGTTGTCTGTATTGGTGCCTCGCTCTGTCCTGCAGAGCTTAAAGTAGGAGTGTTTGGTGTAACTGCTTCTAATGTCTGACGCACTATATTCGCGACTTCATTGTGGAGATACACCCTGCTCCTTTCTGCTTCAGCTCTGAGAAATTCCATGTCCTTTGCACGGTTGAGCCCTATCGCTGCAGTTACCACTTCCTCAATGTACTCTGCTAAAACTTCATCTTCGGCTACACTCTCAGGATATGCCATCCCTACCTCAGGATCTATCTGTCCTGAACCCTCTTGCGAATTCTCCTGATTATCGCCTAAGTTCATTCTTGTGCTACTTCGAGCCGTATTCTGAGTTAATAAAGAAGTAGCTCCCAAATCCCATGGTTGACTTTCTGCTTGATTGACGCTTTCTTCAAACGCATTTGGATTACTTCTTAAATTTTTGCGCTTTCGGAACTCAGCAATTGAAAACTTTGGTGGCATCTTGCTTAAAAACAACAACTAACGCAGAAACCAAATTTCAAAAAAAATATAAAAACCCAGTACAACCTATGCCCACCTATAGACACAAAATAAAAACTACCAGTAAAATCAGCACGATAAAATAATTATAAAAAGGGAACACAATTTAAAGTGAATTCTACCCCAATCGAAAAGAATAGTAAAAAAATTCAATCTCAAAAAAAAACTCGTCTCGAAAATTTCTAGATTCTTATCCGGTCTTATATTAACAAAATAAATTCAAAAAAACTATGTTTTAGTAACCCCTAATAGAATAGAAAATTCAGTTCCGAATTGCCAACCTTAATAAAAATTTAAAAAAAATCTTAAAACAAATGAACTAATACCCTTACTAAAATAAAATAATTCAAACAAAAGAGTTGATACACAAACTCAATTTAATAAAAAAAAAACGAAATACCAAATATTTCAAACACAACTAAATTTTAAAGGTTGTAATATCCATGAAAATTTAAGGGTGGATGTGGACACTGCATACCAAAACCCTTTAAACGGCAAGTTGAATATCCCGCTCTAGACCACTTTTCCCAAACATTTCATCCTTCTCTCTCTCTCTCTCTCTCTCATTCCTCTAACATCAAAACTAAAAAAAAATTTACCGTGAATAAAAAACTTAAATCTTAATACTGATCCTCCTATACACTATTTTATGTTTTATTAACTCCAGGTGTTCGAATTTTTCTAAGGGTTGATTTTCGTCCTCGCTTCCGAAAACCAGATCTGCTAACTTAGCTTTCGGGTCGAGTAAGTTATCAACCACTTACTGCAATCCCTATCATTGAGTAAACGACATAAAATCGAATTGCATTCATTCAATAAAAAAATGGATTCACTCACATGACAAAAATTTTTTTTTTTTTTCGAATGAAATTTCCGTAAGAGCCCTACTGAGCGCGACAGACTGAACAAGGTTGCCAACTTTCTCATTCACTGGACGTCAGCACGATACCCCTACGGTTTCATCAATTGCGAAACCTATAACAAAAAAAAACAAATCGTGTACGGAAGACAAAAAATAAAAAAATTAAATACAAAGTTATCAATTTTTTTTGGCCTATTTTTTTTTTTTTTTTTTTTTTTTTTTTTCAAAAGGATATTTTTCTAAAGGACGAATTCGGCCCCACGTTGGGCGCCACCTGTAACGGAACCTTTGGTTGTTGAGACAAGGACTCTCATGAAGACTTCGTTTATCTCCCTGTGGGGAGGTCCCATTATCAACATATTACCTTTGGGGAACATCGACGAAAGTCTACATTTGAGTCCCTGATAACCTCCACCCCTTCATACCACCAGGACGACCCACCGTCTACAGGATACTGTAGGCTGACTCTGATGGCTGGAGTGAAGGGTGTACAAACCTATCATGGCTTGGCATGCTTGCGTTACGCCTTGGCTAAGCTCGTCGTTGGGATGGGTTCTTGCCATCATAGGTATGAACTAATGTTACGATTTTTAAATCATGCCGATAAAATATTTTTTAAAATGAGTGTTATATAATATAGTAGTAGGTTCAAAAAAAATTGTGTGCCCGAAATCCGTCCAATAAACAAAAAAAAGGATTAAATAAAAAAATTATTATTGATTTAGATGACGTCGAGATTATGAGGAAGAAAGAAAAAAAATTTAAATGTCGAGATGGTAACCCTAGAGTGAGTTGGACTGGTGTTGACGTCCTTTTGTGGAGTACCCCCCCCCCCCCCACGCATCACTCTGTTACACCGTGACCATTAGCTTCCGCCTCCACGATGATTACTTGCGGTAGCTCCCTAACAAAAAAAAAGTCAGCTCATTTAAAGCTCACCATCTTTCACCTTGCCGTTCCCAAGTTACCTTTGCTTGCCACATCCATCCTTCAATTAAAATCTTAATTAATCATCTTAATTCCAACGTAGAAAAATTTCCTGAATAAGAACCAACTTCCCATTACTAATAACCAATAAAATTGTAAAAACTTTCAAATTCGTTTCATCACAATCTCCCAAATTTCATTTTATTGATAACAAATAAATATAAATCAAACTTATCCAATCACAATTAAGATAAAACTAAGTGTTAAGGTAATCAAAAAAAATTGTAGGCAATATGTTCATACAATTGCTTGTTGAAATCAGATATAAATTAATTCAATAAAATTTTAAATTCTCTTTGAAAAGTTTGTTCTCTTTCTCTTTCTCTTTCTCTTTTTTTTTTTTTTTTTTTTTGTTTTTCTTTTGTATGTTTAGATATGTAAATATATTTTGGCTTCAAAGCTTTTCCACATTTAATCCTATGCAAACCAAAATAGTTGTTACGTATTGATTTTAACTATAGTTTCAAAATCGAGTTTGTTTATGCTTATTCATAAGTTTTAGGTTTATCTAATAATTTAGTTTCGCTTTCCTTGCATGCACATAAATAAAGATAGTTTATTTTTACTAATATTCTTAGATATTTAAAATTAAAAAAAACTTTTCATTCGTTCGGCAAGATAAATTAATAATTAATGTATACAATATCTCGGAATTTTAGGCCCCTAAATGTATGCTTTACTTTTTAGCTTATTGCCACAAATTAAGTCACCTAACAATATACTTTACTTTTTATATATTGTGGAAATGTAGTATAATTTTTCAGCGTTATGAATTTTAGCAAATATAAATATAATATAGCGAATTCGTCGTAAAGCTTTCAAACTGATAACAGAAATCATAAAATGACTTACCAAAGCTTAGATGAGTTTTTTACGTATCATGTATCTTACATATGTTTACTTAATGTTGTTGACGTCCAATGATGAGGTGCACCGCTTCAATTGGTTTGTCAGTATGTTGTTTAGATGTTCTTTTGATTGTAGACTTGTTGATTTTTTTTTTTTGTTCTATATATCTTTAATAAATTTGAAAGAATTTAGACCGTTTCGCTGTACAATAACTATCAAATACCTATTAATTCTTTATTTAAATTTTTGATTTATTTTGTTTTTTTTTTTTTTTTATAATATTATTTTTATGAGCTTTCTTTTTGTTTCGTTTATATTTTTTTGTTGTTACTTTTTTTTTTCTTTTTTGTAGGTATGGATATTTTTTTTTTTCTTCTTTATTGTTTTTTCTCTTTTTTTTCTAGTATGTAGGTATTTTATTATGGTTTGTTAGTTTAAATAAAATTAATTAACTTTTCTAACTTACTATATTTTTCTTTGTTTGTAGTTGTTTTAATTTCTATTTGTTTAAAAGATTATTAGTGTTAAATTTTAAAATTTTGATTTGCAAGAAAAAATATAAAATAAATTAAATTATAATGCAAGGAAAGTACTTAGCTTTTCGTCGATAGTTTTTGTTTGCGGTTTTGTAGTTATGCAGGTGTTGAATGTTTTAGCTGGTGATCGTTGTTGTATGTCCTGGTTTTTAACATAAACTTTGGGTCGTCGTACGTTCTGGTTGGTAAGTATAGTGCAGTGATGATGAAGTGATTGTCGGCTATAATCGAAGTTTTACGTCCTAATGTTGCAGATGTGGTTGTTCGGTGATAAGGTAAATTAAAGTTGTTCTGTTGTTTGTGTTGTTTAAGTGGGTTGATGTTGTTCTGTTGTTGGTGCTGTTTAGGTAGGTTGGTGTTGTTCTGTTGTTGGTGCTGTTTAGGTAGGTTGGTGTTGTTCTGTTGTTGGTGCTGTTTAGGAAGGTTGGTGTTGTTCTGTTGTTGGTGCTGTTTAAGGTAGGTTGGTGTTGTTCTGTTGTTGGTGTATGTTCTGGCTGGTAAGTATAGTGTAGAGGTTCCTTATGGTATCTTTGTTGCCACTATGTCTCCTGTGTCTCGTTAGTGAAAACCGAGCATGCGGTTGAACTTTATGGCGTCGGCTTCCAGGGGTGCTTTCGTCAGCCAATTGCTGTCGATGGTGACGTTTTCTGGCTTTTTTTTTTGGAGCCCCTTGCTGGCTTCTTTCGTTGGTTTTGGTGTGGCTGGTTTCTTTTTCCTGGATTAGTGAGGATTCGTGCGGAGGGAATCTTCTTCCCAGCTCCACGTCTCCACTTATCTTGATCTCTAAATAATTTTTTTTTTCTTGATTTTTTTTTTTCTTTTAACACCACCAATATAATATAAAAGTTATTAGGGACTTTTTTTATTTCTTTTTCTCTTCTTGAGATAAAAATCACTTTTTTCTTTATTTTATATTATTTTACACCACTCGATATTATGATCTCGACACGCCAAAACCAACTAAAGTATTTCTGGACTTTTCTTCTTCTCCTTGTTCGAAGTCCATAGAGTTTTCGTCCAGTTTTTTTACATGTTGGAAGTGTTTCCGGTCACGGTTTTTTAGGAATACTGGTCGGGATTTTGACTAGAAAAATCCAATTTTGATTTATAATTTCAAACCCGATTTTTTTTCATATAAGTGTTTCAAAATTTGATCCTTTCGGTTAAAATCCTTCAGGAGTTCTCTACTTCCGACACGGATTTTCACCAATACCAACTCATCTATTGGTATTCGTTAACGAATCCTCATGTTACCTCCTCGTCATGTTACAGAGCACAAATGACCAAATCTCCATCCAATACTTTTTTCCTTATTCCAACTGATGATCTTCTATACCTTCTATAGCCGAGTGGACCAGTCGCTCGCCCTTGGCACCTCAACCACGAACGAACACTCCGGTTCGAATCCTCCACATATTCAATTTTTTTTTTTTTTTTCATTTAATTTTATATCTGATGCAACCATAATTTAACACATTACCTAAAACTTTTCTTTTTTTTTTTTTTTAACACACTTTTCTTTTATATTGTGAACTTTGCTTTAGTTCACCCTGTAACTTCTGTCTATGTTATTCTTCATGTTATTTCTTTTTAGCTTTCAGATTTCAAATAATAACGTCTGCCTTCGCTTAAATACTTACTATCATAGTTCCGATTGGTGACATAATAACTTCCCTATCCTAGGCACAAACCTTTTTCATTCTAACATTCTATAATATTTTTAGCCCAGTTTCCATTTCCTCTTTTTTTTTTGTATTTCAAATTTATAACGACTTGCAATTTATAACGACTGCCATCATCTACCACAAACCTGTTACTTTTTTCGAATGCTCATAAGGAAAAAGGAACAGGAACTAAAATCAGAGTTCTCATGCACAGACTGAGTTTGCCGGGCCGTAGAGTTGCAAATTTACTTTTTTAAATCTTTGCAGTGATATACTCCGATGTGTTTGCCATTAAGATCTTCGAGCTCATACAAATTGTTTCCGATCGGTTTTCGTATCTTCATCTTCAAAAATTTTGGGCATAGTTTTGCATTTAAGTGTTTTGACTTGTCGCTCAAAATGAAGTTGCGTCTATACACTATGTCGCCTGTATTATACTTAACACTTTTACTTCTGGTGTTATACAGATTCTCATATCTTGTGAGTGCGTTTGCCAGTGACTCTTTTATGTGTGTGTGTAAGATGTTCATTTGCGATGCTTTTGATAACACTTTCATCTCAGCATTATTTAGGCAGTCCAGTTCACGAAGCAATCGGTAGTCACTTCCGTGTTCTACCATGGGTTGGCCAAACAGAGCCTCGTACGGTGCCATATCAGTAGCCGAATGAACACCAGTTCGCAGCGCACAAGCTATGCCAGAAAGATGAGCGTCCCAATTCTTTTGTTCAGGATCTATGTACGACCGTATCGCTGCAAGAATGGATCGGTTCACTCTCTCACTAGCATTAGCCTGTGGCGAATATAATGCTGTCCTCACATGGTTAACACCGTACGAGGACATCAGCTTTCCAAACTCCTTGCTCGTGAACTGTTTGCCGTTATCCGAGAGTATCGTCTCTGGCACCCCATACACATTGAAGGTCTCTTCCTGTAGGATTTTCATGATTACATCGCTGGTGGCTCGTCGTACTGGCTTAATCACCACAAATTTCGTAAGTTGATCCAAAATAATAAAAATATGCGTGTTACCACACTTAGAACGCGGGTAAGGCCCAAGGAAATCCATATATAACATTTGGAATGACCTTTCCACTGCAAACAATTTGCCCATGGGTGGTCTTAGGGTCTGACTAGTCGCCTTACACATTTTACACACATCACACTTTCCAATGAAATCCTTCACCTGAGCTGCCATTCCAGGCCAAAAGAATTGGTTTCGTAGTCGATAAAGAGTTTTAGATATCCCACCATGCGAAGCTCGCGGTGGGTGATGAGCCAATGATATTAAGCTTTCAGTCAGCTGTTTAGGCACCCAAAGCTTCCAAACTAGGTCATCCTGTAAAGGATTTCCTGTGCAATGTCTGACCTTCTTGTATACAAAATTGTTTGAAACTTGAAGGTCAGGTAGCTGTTCTTTTTGCTTTTCGACGTTTTCCAAGAGCTTACAGTATTCCTCGGATTGAAAGCTGGGGTCTGTAAGATCGACATGTAATACGTCGGAAGTTCCAGTTCCCATCGATCCCTCGAAGTTCAGAGCTTCTACCTCATATACTCGCGAAAGAGCATCTGGGACCACATTCAGTGAACCTTTTCGATGTTCGATGGTGAACTCGGACCCTTGAAGCTTTAAGCTCCATCTAGCCAACCTTCCACTTAAATCTCTCTGGCCCATCAACCACTTCAAGCTAGCATGGTCGGCTACTATCTTAAATGCTTGAGCCTCAACATACGGGCGAAATTTCTTCACCCCTACTACAGCCGCCAGGCATTCGCGCTCGGTTACGCTATAGTTGCGCTGGGCCTTGTTTAGTTTCTGGGAATGATAATATATTGGCCGCTCGTTGCCTTCCTTGTCTAGTTGACATAATACGCAACCCATGCCTGAATTTGATGCATCGCATAATATTATGAATTCTTTACTGAAGTCTGGGTTGACCAAGATAGGATCTGTCGTCAAAAGTTCTTTTATTTTGTTGAATGCCACAATTGCCTCTTCACCGAAAATAAACTTTTTCCTTTTCTTTAAAGTGTCGGTTAAAGGACTTGCTAGAGTCGAGAAATTTTTGACGAATCGCCTATACCATCTGGCTAGACCTAAAAAGCTCCTCACTTGTCTCACCGTCTTGGGAATGGGAAAGTCAACTATCCCTGATATTTTACCCTGATCCATTTTCAGACAACCATATCCCACAACAAAACCTAGGAATCTAAGCTCCTTGAAGCAAAACTTCGATTTTTGGACGTTGATCGTTAGTCCTGCTTCCTTAAGTTTCGTAGCCAAAATTTTTAACAACTCTACGTGCTCTTCAAAGGTACTCGATACCACCAGCAAATCGTTGACATAAGGGAAAATTTTTTCTCGCAAATTCGTAGGTACCACTTTGTCTATTAATTTGCACATTGTCGGTACAGCATTCTTAAGTCCAAAGGGCATAACCATAAATTGCATTAACGGGCGACCGGGAACAGAAAAAGCTGTCTTCTCTCTCGAGGATTTCTCCAACGGTATCTGCCAGAACGCATCTTTAAGATCCACACTAGAAATGTAGTGTGTTTCCTGAAGACGCGACAGCAGACCTTCTATATGAGCCATCGGATACGCATTACCTTTGGTCTTGGCGTTGACTTTCCGATAGTCCAGACAGAGACGATTCTTTCCGGGTTAACGTACTAATACCACCGGAGAACTCCACGCACTGGAGCTTTCTTCAATAACGCCAAGCCCAATCATGCGATCCAACTCCTCATATAAAAGTTTTTATACCGCTGGAGAGACCGGATAATGACGTTGCTTTATCGGTTCCGCGTCACCTGTATCTACGTAATGTTCCAATAGAGCTGTTTTCCCTAAGCCTAATACCGCAGAGGATGGAAACAGATTTATGGCTTTTCCCAGAGTCTTCGACTGCTCGTTTGTCAACACATGAGCATTGGGATCGAGTCCCTTTTGGCTCACGTCTAGTGTCAGTTCGGAAATGAGAGTTGGTGCGATGTTAAACTCTCTCCAAAAATCAACCCCTAAATATAAAGGCTGTTGCAGGGAAGGTACCACGAATAAATTAATTTTCTTTGTAACTCCCTTGTAAGTAACCTTACAACGACTATGGCTGGTTCTTACCGTCGGCCGTTTTAATATCTGAAGTAAACTTGTTAAACTGGATGTTTTTTCTCGCCAAGAACTCTAAACCACCCACACCCAGACAACTTATACTTGCTCCACTATCCAGTAAACCAAGTATAGGTTCATCAAGTATGTGTATCATTGCATATGGTCGGGGGTCGTCTGAACAGCAGAGGGTCGTTGCTTCGATTGCTTTGTATGTCTTCTTTTTGACTTTAAACTTTTCTCGAATTTTCTTGATTTTCTCTGAGACTGTTGGGCTATTTGTAGACCCAAAGATTCTCTGCCTCACTTCATAGTAGTTCTGGATTCTTTCATGTAGCGTTTTAGATGGATGTTTCATTGGTTGTTTTGACGAAATACGGGCGGAATCTGCCACCCCAAAACTCGTTTGGCGATTTGGTTGTAATATAGTCATAGCTGGTGTTTGCGTTTGTGTTTTTTCAATTCCGGTTTGTGATGTTGATGTCGTAGTTTGGTTATAGGTTGCTTCCTCTATTTGGATTCCGGATTCCTCTTCGGCGAGCAGCTTCTCCGGTTGTCTGAGCTGCTCCGCGAGGCGTTTCCCGAACATTTAGTGCACTGTGGAGAAGTAACATTCTCCATCCCGCATTTGAAACAGAACAAGTTCCGCTGGGGATCAGGACATTCAAAAAATGAGTGTCCTTTTCCTTTACAATTCCAGCAACATAACATCCGGGTTTCCCTCTTTGGCTGGAACGCTTCGATGTTTTGACTGCCCCCTTCGCCACCTTGGTCACTTATTTCTTCAACTTCTAACTCTGAAACCTTCTTGCTGCGATGTGGGATAAACCTTTGTTGTTTCTGAAAATTTTCCCTGTCGTTCAAATACTTTTCTATATTTTTACACACATAAACCAGCTCTGGAAGACTTTCAGTCCGATAAGTAATCAGCAGTTCTCCCATTCGTCTCCTCACATTTAGCTTTAAGAGCTCAACTAATTCCTGGGGTGGTTTTGGAACTCTCAACCTGCTATTTAGCTGCTGTATAGCTGAATAAAAGTCGTCAAAAGTCTACTCCGAGTCTGTCTCTAAACTTCGGTACTGATCAATCAGTGCTGTACGGAGAGCCATCCAATTTTCGGTCGGGTTGGATTTTATGTACACCCAGTACCAATTCTCTACAGTTCCGGTGACAAAGTGGTGAAAGTTAAGGACCACTTCCTCCCAACTTACTCCATAGCTAATTCTTAAACGTTCCAATCGGAACAAAAAATCGTCAACGGTCATTTGTCGATTATCAAATTTAGGTCCCCACTTATGAAAATGATGGAACTTATTTCGGCTAGATGCTAAAGCTGATGGCAGTGAACTGTTGTAGGAGTTATCGAAATTTAAGTTTCGTAGTTGCCTTAAAAACTCATCAGCATTTGAGGTGTTGCCCCCATTAGGAAATTGTAAAAAAGGTTGACCTTGCGGTTGGGTGCTAGTTGTCTGTGATTGATTTTGAGTTGCGGTTGCTCTGCTGTTATGGGTTGTTGTTCTGTTATTATTGTTTGATGTCCTGTTATTTAGGGTTTCTGATCCATTATTTAGATTTTCTGTCCTATTATTTACCGTTGTTGTCTGTATTGGTGCCTCGCTCTGTCCTGCAGACCTTAAAGTAGGAGTGTTTGGTGTAACTGCTTCTAATGTCTGACGCACTATATTCGTGACTTCATTGTGGAGATACACCCTGCTCCTTTCTGCTTCAGCTCTGAGAAATTCCATGTCCTTTGCACGGTTGAGCCCTATCGCTGCAGTTACCACTTCCTCAATGTACTCTGCTAAAACTTCATCTTCGGCTACACTCTCAGGATATGCCATCCCTACCTCAGGATCTATCTGTCCTGAACCCTCTTGCGAATTCTCCTGATTATCGCCTAAGTTCATTCTTGTGCTACTTCGAGCCGTATTCTGAGTTAATAAAGAAGTAGCTCCCAAATCCCATGGTTGACTTTCTGCTTGATTGACGCTTTCTTCAAACGCATTTGGATTACTTCTTAAATTTTTGCGCTTTCGGAACTCAGCAATTGAAAACTTTGGCGGCATCTTGCTTAAAAACAACAACTAACGCAGAAACCAAATTTCAAAAAAAATATAAAAACCCAGTACAACCTATGCCCA
This sequence comes from Epistrophe grossulariae, assembly GCA_929447395.1. Classification (NCBI taxonomy): domain Eukaryota; kingdom Metazoa; phylum Arthropoda; class Insecta; order Diptera; family Syrphidae; genus Epistrophe; species Epistrophe grossulariae. The sequence continues at coordinate 49,193,205 of OV839569.1, forward strand.
CCTATAGACACAAAATAAAAACTACCAGTAAAATCAGCACGATAAAATAATTATAAAAAGGGAACACAATTTAAAGTGAATTCTACCCCAATCGAAAAGAATAGTAAAAAAATTCAATCTCAAAAAAAAACTCGTCTCGAAAATTTCTAGATTCTTGTCCGGTCTTATATTAACAAAATAAATTCAAAAAAACTATGTTTTAGTAACCCCTAATAGAATAGAAAATTCAGTTCCGAATTGCCAACCTTAATAAAAATTTAAAAAAAATCTTAAAACAAATGAACTAATACCCTTACTAAAATAAAATAATTCAAACAAAAGAGTTGATACACAAACTCAATTTAATAAAAAAAAACGAAATACCAAATATTTCAAACACAACTAAATTTTAAAGGTTGTAATATCCATGAAAATTTAAGGGTGGATGTGGACACTGCATACCAAAACCCTTTAAACGGCAAGTTGAATATCCCGCTCTAGACCACTTTTCCCAAACATTTCATCCTTCTCTCACTCTCTCTCTCTCATTCCTCTAACATCAAAACTAAAAAAAAATTTACCGTGAATAAAAAACTTAAATCTTAATACTGATCCTCCTATACACTATTTTATGTTTTATTAACTCCAGGTGTTCGAATTTTTCTAAGGGTTGATTTTCGTCCTCGCTTCCGAAAACCAGATCTGCTAACTTAGCTTTCGGGTCGAGTAAGTTATCAACCACTTACTGCAATCCCTATCATTGAGTAAACGACATAAAATCGAATTGCATTCATTCAATAAAAAAATGGATTCACTCACATGACAAAAATTTTTTTTTTTTTCGAATGAAATTTCCGTAAGAGCCCTACTGAGCGCGACAGACTGAACAAGGTTGCCAACTTTCTCATTCACTGGACGTCAGCACGATACCCCTACGGTTTCATCAATTGCGAAACCTATAACAAAAAAAAACAAATCGTGTACGGAAGACAAAAAATAAAAAAATTAAATACAAAGTTATCAATTTTTTTTTGCCTATTTTTTTTTTTTTTTTTTTTTTTTTTTTCAAAAGGATATTTTTCTAAAGGACGAATTCGGCCCCACGTTGGGCGCCACCTGTAACGGAACCTTTGGTTGTTGAGACAAGGACTCTCATGAAGACTTCGTTTATCTCCCTGTGGGGAGGTCCCATTACCGTCAACATATTACCTTTGGGGAACATCGACGAAAGTCTACATTTGAGTCCCTGATAACCTCCACCCCTTCATACCACCAGGACGACCCACCGTCTACAGGATACTGTAGGCTGACTCTGATGGCTGGAGTGAAGGGTGTTCAAACCTATCATGGCTCGGCATGCTTGCGTTACGCCTTGGCTAAGCTCGTCGTTGGGATGGGTTCTTGCCATCATAGGTATGAACTAATGTTACGATTTTTAAATCATGCCGATAAAATATTTTTTAAAATGAGTGTTATATAATATAGTAGTAGGTTCAAAAAAAATTGTGTGCCCGAAATCCGTCCAATAAACAAAAAAAAGGATTAAATAAAAAAATTATTATTGATTTAGATGACGTCGAGATTATGAGGAAGAAAGAAAAAAAAAAGTCGAGATGGTAACCCTAGAGTGAGTTGGACTGGTGTTGACGTCCTTTTGTGGAGTACCCCCCCCCCACGCATCACTCTGTGACACCGTGACCATTAGCTTCCGCCTCCACGATGATTACTTGCGGTAGCTCCCTAACAAAAAAAAAGTCAGCTCATTTAAAGCTCACCATCTTTCACCTTGCCGTTCCCAAGTTACCTTTGCTTGCCACATCCACCCTTCAATTAAAATCTTAATTAATCATCTTAATTCCAACGTAGAAAAATTTCCTGAATAAGAACCAACTTCCCATTACTAATAACCAATAAAATTGTAAAAACTTTCAAATTCTTTTCATCACAATCTCCCAAATTTCATTTTATTGATAACAAATAAATATAAATCAAACTTATCCAATCACAATTAAGATAAAACTAAGTGTTAAGGTAATCAAAAAAAATTGTAGGCAATATGTTCATACAATTGCTTGTTGAAATCAGATATAAATTAATTCAATAAAATTTTAAATTCTCTTTGAAAAGTTTGTTCTCTTTCTCTTTCTCTTTTTTTTTTTTTTTTTTTTTTTGTTTTTCTTTTGTATGTTTAGATATGTAAATATATTTTGGCTTCAAAGCTTTTCCACATTTAATCCTATGCAAACCAAAATAGTTGTTACGTATTGATTTTAACTATAGTTTCAAAATCGAGTTTGTTTATGCTTATTCATAAGTTTTAGGTTTATCTAATAATTTAGTTTCGCTTTCCTTGCATGCACATAAATATAGATAGTTTATTTTTACTAATATTCTTAGATATTTAAAATTAAAAAAAACTTTTCATTCGTTCGGCAAGATAAATTAATAATTAATGTATACAATATCTCGGAATTTTAGGCCCCTAAATGTATGCTTTACTTTTTAGCTTATTGCCACAAATTAAGTCACCTAACAATATACTTTACTTTTTATATATTGTGGAAATGTAGTATAATTTTTCAGCGTTATGAATTTTAGCAAATATAAATATAATATAGCGAATTCGTCGTAAAGCTTTCAAACTGATAACAGAAATCATAAAATGACTTACCAAAGCTTAGATGAGTTTTTTACGTATCATGTATCTTACATATGTTTACTTAATGTTGTTGACGTCCAATGATGAGGTGCACCGCTTCAATTGGTTTGTCAGTATGTTGTTTAGCAGTGACGAGGCGTCAATTAGACATTTTAGACAATGTCTACCCAAACCATTCGTTTAAAACATAAATACAAGTGCCATAACAAGATAATCTTCAAATCAAGGAAATCTTATATTTTTATTACGTTTATAATGTCCCTTCTTACCCCAATATACATTTATTTAAGAAACTTTGCTTTGTTCACGCACGCTATATAACCTTTTTCATTCTTTCTATACGTGCATTCAACACGAAGTATGAACAACAACGATCGGCAGAGGGCCGATCAATCATTCGTAAAGCCGAAGACAGTGTCTTCGCTTTCAACCAAACTATGGTAAAAAAAATGGATGTATATTGAAGGCACAGTACACATATTAAAGGTAATATATTGCGCAGGTTGTCAAAGTTGGAAATGTCAAAAAATTAAAAATGGCTGTTCGAGTGACCACAGGAACTCAACGCGCATCATTAGAAACAACAACAAAATATTGAAATTAGACAAGGAAAGGGGCACTGAATCCACCATTTTACCACCATAATACCTCGATTTTGACAGATGCGCAGAACTGAACAAAAATGAAAACGCTAATGATATTACCTTTAATATGTGTACTGTGTATTGAAGGTATACCATTCTCATTTCGTATTTTATATGGAGGAAATAGACAAAATTGAAAATGTCTAATCGTTCGTTTACTTTGCGTTAAATTCTTTTGGGATGGATGAGGCTACGATTTTGCCTGTGGTGAGAATAAAAACAATTAAAAAAAGGAAGAAATATTGTAATTTCTTATTTTTTTTATTAAATTAAAAAAATAAAGAAAATGAAAAAAAACAACTAACATCTTCTTGAATACATCTACCTTGACGTGGTAAGAGGGCTTTAAACCAAATGATGTAGGTACCTTAAGAATAATGCAAAATATAATCACTGAAAATGAGTAACTGTCTACCCACTTTGCATGAGTACGGGACGTCCCTGTTGTTTAGATGTTCTTTTGATTGTAGACTTGTTGATTTTTTTTTTTGTTCTATATATCTGTAATAAATTTGAAAGAATTTAGACCGTCTCGCTGTACAATAACTATCAAATACCTATTAATTCTTTATTTAAATTTTTGATTTATTTTGTTTTTTTTTTTTTTTTTATAATATTATTTTTATGAGCTTTCTTTTTGTTTCGTTTATATTTTTTTGTTGTTACTTTTTTTTTTCTTTTTTGTAGGTATGGATATTTTTTTTTTTCTTCTTTATTGTTTTTTCTCTTTTTTTTCTAGTATGTAGGTATTTTATTATGGTTTGTTAGTTTAAATAAAATTAATTAACTTTTCTAACTTACTATATTTTTCTTTGTTTGTAGTTGTTTTAATTTCTATTTGTTTAAAAGATTATTAGTGTTAAATTTTAAAATTTTGATTTGCAAGAAAAAATATAAAATAAATTAAATTATAATGCAAGGAAAGTACTTAGCTTTTCGTCGATAGTTTTTGTTTGCGGTTTTGTAGTTATGCAGGTGTTGAATGTTTTAGCTGGTGATCGTTGTTGTATGTCCTGGTTGTTAACATAAACTTTGGGTCGTCGTACGTTCTGGTTGGTAAGTATAGTGCAGTGATGATGAAGTGATTGTCGGCTATAATCGAAGTTTTACGTCCTAATGTTGCAGATGTGGTTGTTCGGTGATAAGGTAAATTAAAGTTGTTCTGTTGTTTGTGTTGTTTAAGTGGGTTGATGTTGTTCTGTTGTTGGTGCTGTTTAGGTAGGTTGGTGTTGTTCTGTTGTTGGTGTTGTTCTGTTGTTGGTGCTGTTTAGGTAGGTTGGTGTTGTTCTGTTGTTGGTGTATGTTCTGGCTGGTAAGTATAGTGTAGAGGTTCCTTATGGTATCTTTTTTGCCACTATGTCTCCTATGTCTCGTTAGTGAAAACCGAGCATGCGGTTGAACTTTATGGCGTCGGCTTCCAGGGGTGCTTTCGTCAGCCAATTGCTGTCGATGGTGACGTTTTCTGGCTTTTTTTTTTGGATCCCCTTGCTGGCTTCTTTCGTTGGTTTTGGTGTGGCTGGTTTCTTCTTCCTGGATTAGTGAGGATTCGTGCGGAGGAAATCTTCTTCCCAGCTCCACGTGTCCACTTATCTTGATCTCTAAATTATTTTTTTTTTCTTGATTTTTTTTTTTCTTTTAACTTCTTCTTTTTCTCTTCTTGAGATAAAAATCACTTTTTTTTTATTTTTAAATTATTTTTCTTTCTTCCTCATAATCTCGACGTCATCTAAATCAATAATAATTTTTTTACTTAATCCTTTTTTTGTTTATTGGACGGATTTCGGGCACACAATTTTTTTTGAACCTACTACTATATTATATAACACTCATTTAAAAAAATATTTTATCGGCATGATTTAAAAATCGTAACATTAGTTCATACCTATGATGGCAAGAACCCATCCCAACGACGAGCTTAGCCAAGGCGTAACGCAAGCATGCCGAGCCATGATAGGTTTGAACACCCTTCACTCCAGCCAGCAGAGTCAGCCTACAGTATCCTGTAGACGGTGGGTCGTCCTGGTGGTATGAAGGGGTGGAGGTTATCAGGGACTCAAATGTAGACTTTCGTCGATGTGCCCCAAAGGTAATATGTTGACGGTAATGGGTCCTCCCCACAGGGAGATAAACGAAGTCTTTATGAGAGTCCTTGTCTCAACAACCAAAGGTTCCGTTACATGTTCCACAGGGATCTGTGCTTGGTCCCCTTCCATTTTCATTATTTATAAACGATCTTTTCGAGATCGTTCTTAATTGCCACATACATATGTATGCGGATGATGTTATACTAAATTAATTCTTTAACACTGTATTGTTTTAAAAAAATAACTTTATTCAAAACTATTTCTACGATTCAATACAATATAATTTTAATAAGTGTTGTATGCACTGAGGGTTGGAATCGAACTGCCTGTCATTGATGGTCTCGTTCTCCTCGAAGGTTCGGATAACGGTTGCTATCAGCGGCTTCGGTCCTAAACTATTTCTTTATCTATTTTCTATTGCTGTTTGTTTTATCTATTTCTATTGGCTTCGGTCATTAATTATCAATTTTACGATGATCCCGATCTTATTTCGGGGTTGGTGTAGTGTTTCATCGAACACTTGTTGACCCATGTGGTCACCATGTGTTAACTCTCCCCTTGGTCGCAAGAAGATTGTCCCAATCTTTCGCTCAACATCTCCTGTACCCTTGATCTTGAAGTGTCCATGAATTCCTCCATCTCTATTGCGACCTGCTCAATCGTGCTTGGGCAAGTAACCTGTTTGATTCTGTTTGTGCGATAAACTTGAATTATTTTGATTATTTTGTAAACAGAGTAAATCAATATTACAAGGAACAACTTAATACATATTCCCCACAATACGGGATGTTCTTTGAGATCTGTTATAAATGGTTCTATATGATCAAGATTTGTGTACATAAGTTTCTCGTCTTGTGAAGCAATGTATTCGAGAATTTGGAATTGAGTTGGCTTGCTTAACTTAATATGTTCTAGTATTTGGTTTTCTGAATTCAAATAAATTTTTCCATTAATAGACACATTCTGCTCAAATTGGATCAAATTTATTCCTGACAATTCTCTTTCGTTAACAATGTGGTTTCCCGTTAAAACAATATTTCCTTCGTTAATTATTTCTATCGGTTGATTTCGTTCTTTGATTTTGGTACAGTTTGCTTTGTATTTATTTAAAAGGTTTGTTAAACAACTAGTTTCTTTATCGATTTTACAATAGTGCTGGTTGAGTTCCTTTTTGCATTCTGATTTATAAAATTTTTTCTTATATTTAAGTATTTCGCTTAATATTATAATTTTTCCACCATTTACATTGTTACTTCTGGTTAGATAGTGGTTTCCTAACCCTTTTACTTTGGGGTATTTGAAAAATACAACGATAATATTATTTCTTTGTACAATTTTAAAAGTGGAAGCATCTAGTGCATCAGTTATGAATATGCTTACTTTTTCTTGCTCCATAATGTTTTTTATTTCACTTAAATCTAACAATAGAGTATTGAGTATTTTTGATTTACTTAAATTAATAGTATTTATTATTTCTCTAAGTTCTATAATTATATATTTTATTATTTTAGTTTCTGTAGTTCCTTTACTATTAGTATCTCTGTACGTGCTGTCTAACTTGTCGAATAATTATTTATTGATGTCTTTTTGTCTGTTGTTTGACCTTATTAATTCCTGCACTTTTAAATTTATTCTAACGGCGTCATCGTGGTCTGGACTACCAGAGATCCATTTCCAAAGTGTGCCTATTTCATTGACAACTCTGCGTTCCCTATTCCTGACAGATAGTTTGTTGAGTAGTTTGACGGCTATTTCTAACTCCTAGTCAATAATTTTTAGAATTTCTTTTTTTGGCTCTAAATCTATCTAATATTTCGGAGTAGGAAGTTAAGTTGATGACGTGATAGATCTCAGTCTTCGTAGACTGCGGCTTTACCGTTTTCTATTAAAATGAATTCATCTTTCGTGTAGTCAGTAATTTGTTGCGCTAAAGTTGAGGCGACTAGCGTCAGTTTTAGAAGCATCATCTGTAAATTTAATTTCTAATATTACCTTTATTAACTTTTCGGTTATTTGAATCTATGACTATATTCCCTAAGTCTTCCTTAACTTTTTTTTTTTGGAATAAAGGTTTATTCTTACTTCTTCTCTGTCCATTGTTTACAAACAAAATTGTTTCGCCTACTTCACATGTTTTATTTTTCATTTTTTTTATTACAATATCCTAACATTTTTTGTTGGTGTGTTTAGAGTTTCTTTTTTGTGTCACCATTATCTAAATAATTATGGATTATGTCCGTTGGTCGTTTGTCTGTTACCGTGTGAATTGTTTCGTTGTATTTTTTTGTAGCTAGAGTCATGACGTCTTTGATGTCTGTTATATGTGTAGATTCTTTAACTATTCTAATGAGTTCTGTCAATGTGGAGTGAATTCTTTCTATTGTTCCATTACTCTTTGAGTGAGCTGGCGGTGTTGTTTTATGGGTAATGTTTAGGAGGTTATATGCACACTTCGCAGAAGGTGAGCAAAATGCTGCCTCATTATCGGTCATCAAAGTTCTGACATTACCGAAAACCGGAAGTAATTCGATCATTCTATCTTTTGCTTCGGTTTTTGAATGAACTTGGGTTGTTATTAAGAATTTCGAGAATGGGTCTTTCATTGTTAAAAATGTTGCATTTTCACAGTAATATATATCTGCGTGGACGCGCTCTCCCCCTTCTTCAGAAATTGGAGTCTCTCCAATTGGCTGCTTATTAGGATGACTCTCATACTTATTCTTTTTACAGATTTCGCATGTAGCGTTTATTGAGAGAATCTGTTTGAAAGCGTTTGACCAATAATATTTACCTACAATTTGCTTATACACTTCTTTAGCTTGTCTATGAGCTCGATTGTGTTCAGCAGTAATAATAGCTAATTGCTCTTCTTTATCTGTAACATCATCAACTATTTGGTTACAGAATAAAAATTTTACTGTTGGAAATTCTTCTTAAAGTTTGTCTTTAATTTTGAAGACCATCTCATCAGTACTAAAAATTCATACTGTTAAGCCTGTTTTTATTATTGTGTTAATTTTACTTACGATGTCTAAATCTTTAAAAAGCACTGTATGTCTCCAGTAGCCTGTGTGTATTTCTTTTGAAATTATATTATTGTTAAGTGATTCATTTAAAATTAATTGCACTTTAAAATTATTAATTCTTATATCTGGAATGGGACTACTCTCTGCACTGTGAACAGTTCCTACTTCTGATTCATCTTCGTTCATCATATTTAGTTCCTGTCTACTGAGAGCATCAGCTACGACGCACGTTCTCTTTACCTGGTTTGTATGTAATTTCTGGAGAGTATTCTTCTATGAAGGAGCGCCAGCGTTTTATTTTTGCGTTTGAGTTCTTATCACCAATGGCAAAACGTTAATGGTTGGTGATCTGTATATATGCGGATACCACTCACACCGTAAAGATAATTTCGAAGGTTCTTCAATGCCCAAATTATGGCAAGAAGTTCCTTCTCGTTTGTCGCGTAGTTTTCTACGGTTTTACTTAAAGTTCGACTCATAAAAATAATTGGTTTATTATTTATAATATCTTGCGTTAATGGCTTCCTTATCGAATTCTATTGTTATCTTTTTGTTATTACTTTGGCCAGTTCTACCATTCTCTCCTCTGAGATACTTGGTCATGGGTTTGGGTTTAGTTGTTGTCTCGATATGTTCGAGGTGTTCTTCTTCCGTGTCTGAGTATATAATGACGTCATCGATATAGACGTGGTGAAATTTGCTATATACTCGCGGAGAATATCATCCATAGTTTTCTGGAAAATTGACCGCTCTCGTTTAAATTATTGAGGCGTGGAAATTTATTTGTAGCTATCTGATCGTTCGCTTCGTTCTCTTTTAAACGGGTTGTTACTAAATGTGTTATTAGACCATTGTGGTGTGATGTAACTTGGGTTCAAAGGCTGAGGTATACTCGTCGGATCCACTCGTCGGTTTAACTAAAGAAGGTACAAGAAACTTTAGTATAAAGGTCTTTCTTTATTAAGACTACGTTTCAAATGACATTTTACAAAGTTTAAAATAGTTTAATTAATGTTCTTGGTACAATAAGTTTCGGCTTCTGAGCATCTGTCAGGAATGGTGCTCTTTAGGTTCGGTTCGTTTCCTTGGTAGGACGTCTTCGGCTGCTAGTTCTTCACGTCAGGTTGGGTAATTTACAACGCTTGTTTGGCTAGGAAGGATTAACAACGGTTTTTAACCGGCTTATCAACAGCTTTTAACCGGCTTACCAACGGCTTTTAACCGGCTTATCAACGGCTTTTAACCGGCTTATCAACGGGTTTTTAACCGGCTTATCAACGGCTTTTAACCGGCTTTTCAACGGCTTTTAACCGGCTTATCAATGGCTTTTAACCGGATTATCGACGGCTTTTAACCGGTTTATCAACGGCTTTTTAACCGGCTTACCAACGGCTTTTAACCGGCTTATCAACGGCTTTTAACCGGCTTATCAACGGCTCGTAACCGGCTTATCAACAGCTTTTAACCGGCTTATCAACGGGTTTTAACCGGCTTATTAACGGCTTTTAACCGGCTTATTAACGGCTTTTAACCGGCTTATCAACGGCTTTTAACTGGTTTATCAACGGCTTTTTAACCGGCTTATCAACGGCTTTTAACCGGTTTATCAACGGCTTTTTAACCGGCTTATCAACGGCTTTTAACCGGCTTATCAACGGCTTTCAACCGGCTTATCGACGGCTTTTAACCGGTTTTATCAACGGCTTTTTAACCGGCTTTATCAACGGCTTTTAACCGGCTTATCAACGGCTTTTAACCGGCTTATCAACGGCTTCTAACCGGCTTATCGACGGCTTTTAACCGGCTTATCAACGGCTTTTATGTATTCTTACTATAAGCGAGACCCCTTACCACTGGTGGGGGGAAGTCTACGTTTGTAGCGAAATTATTTCACTTATTTTAAATTTTCGGTATAACAAGTAATGTACCACGGTCACCTTTACTTTGATCTTTTGTTCACTTATAATGTTTTTTTTTTCTTTTTGTTTTGTACCTTTCAATCTTTTTTTTGGGCATTGGATGGCTTCCTCTCGTTATGTATTTTGTCGCAAGTGAGTGTTAACTCTAATTTTGCAAATTGCAAATTTTCATACATTCGCCCATTTATTATTGTTGCCCGTCACTCCCCTACCCTCGTTCTATGCAAACTAGAGTACCTCTATTCGTTTTGTTTTACGGGGTTTTGCGGGTTGCGGGGGGGTTGTCATTAGTATTACGTAGCAATTGTGCTAATTGTATCAGTTTTGTATTTGGCTTATATTCCTTTAAATAATTATTTATTTCCTTTAAATAATTTTCTAATTCACCATCGATGTATTTGATCGCTTACTTTCTGTGTGCCTCTGCTTGGTTTGTTTAATTGTTATCAGCGAATTCACCACATCTATTGGCATTGTTGTTGTGTTATTAGTTGGGTGTGCAGGCATAATTTATTAGTTCACCTCAGTTATTATCAATCGTTACGCACTTATTAGGTCAGTAGATGCTGGGTTTTCTTGGTGTCAGCATATGCGCGGTAGGTCCCGGTCGGTTGGTGTTCGTGATATTGGCTTATGCCAAATATGCCCGAAACAACAGTGGTAGCTGTCAGGGGATTTTTACTATTATTTATTATTATTTTTTTTTATAGCTTATTAATTATTATTATTAATATTACTTATCATTATTAATATTAATTATTATTATTATTATCATAGTGCTGGTTTAAGTGTAATAGTGTAATGCTTCATTACAACCCACTCCTTCTTCGGAGACGAGAACCTTCTCGTCTGGCACATGCATTCGGTTGTTGTTTTTTTTTTGTATTTTTATATACATACAGTCAAACTTCTTTATAACGAACTTCTTTATAACATAATTCTCTCTATAGTGAATTTAATTTTGTTCCCCTTCCCCTTAAAAAATATCTCATATGAATTAGGTTCTTTATAACGAAATTCTCTATAGCGAATTTCTCTTTATAAGGAAATTATTTTTTTGGTCCGAAAGCAAAGTTGTTTCTTTATAACGAAATCTCAATTTTCAAATTTGAAATAAAAGCCCACTCCGATTTTTGTTTCTTATTTTAAAAGGGAATTCCCCATTTAAGCAAGAATTTTCGAAATGTCAATTATTTTAAAATTTTAAATCAAAGCCTACTACAATTTTTGTTCCTAATTTTAAAAGGGAACTCCCCGTTTTGGGAAGAATTTTCTTAAAGGTTCCCCCACACCAACGCGAATTTTCGGTGGCGACGACGAAAACAATAATAACAACGTTTTGTTTTCATTGACAACCACGTGTTTTTATTGTTGTTTTCGTCACCGCCACCGAAAATTCGTGTTGGTGTGGGGGAACCTTAAATTGAAATTATTATGTACAGGGTGGCGCACGAATCGTGCTACAAAAATAAAACGTAATAACTTTTTTTCTGTGTGAGTAATCGGCTTATTTTTTTTTATTTTGTAGGTTACTATTTAGATTTATAAAAATGGATGCTTGGGATACGGAGAAAAGAATTTGGATAGTGCAACGGTACCATGCTTTGCAGTCCGTCATTTCCGTCCAAAGGGAATTTAGGCGGGAGTTTGGCGGTAATCCCCCGAGTAGATGGACCATTATGAGGTTTGTAAACATGTTTGCCGAATCTGGAAGCATCGCACGAAGGCCGCACCATCGAGATGCCAATGTTCGGGTTCAGGATACAATCGCAGCAGTAGCATCTGCAATACAGGCCAATCCGAACGTTTCGACCCGAAACTTATCGGGGCAAATTGGAATTAGTAGACGGTCATTACAACGGATACTTCATGACGATTTAAACTTGTTTCCGTACAAAGTCCAAATTACTAGCAAGTTAAACCCTCAGGATTTGCCTGTTCGCCTGGAATTTTGCCAAAAAATGATATCAATGGCCGAAGAAGACAACACATTGATCAATTGTTTGTTCATGTCTGATGAGGCCCATTTTGATCTTAACGGCAATGTAAACAAGCAAAATTGCCGTATATGGAATGAGTCTAATCCAGAACTGCTCCATGAGACGGAACTGCACCCAGAACGAGTCACTGTGTGGTGCGCAGTTTCATCAAGGTGTATTGTCGGGCCGTACTTCTTTGAAGAAAACGGTGTAACCGTTACTGTCAATGGGGACCGTTATTTAAAGATGTTGAAGGAGTTTTTTTACCCAGAACTGTGCCGAAGACGTATACCATTCAACAGCGTTTGGTTTCAGCAAGATGGAGCAACTGCACATATAGCCAGACCAGTTATGGCGGAGCTAAACACAAAATTCGCAAACAAATTAATTTCTAGGAACTCCACTCTTCGCTGGCCCCCAAGGTCACCTGACCTGACTGCACCAGACTTCTTTTTATGGGGTTATGTCAAGCAAGAGGTGTATAAAACGAAGCCCAGGAATTTAACTGAATTAAAGCAGTCCATAACGACAATAATTGAGGCGATCCCAACTTCAACTCTTCAGGCCGCAATGAATAATTTTTTGACCAGGTGCCGCATATGCGTGGGACAGCGTGGAGGTCATTTGCGGTCTATAATCTTTAAAAACACCTAACTATTTAAAATAAAATTTAATTTTCTAACCAATAAAAAAAAATAAATGAAATACATCGATTAAAAAAAAAGTTATTTGAATTTCTTATTGTAGCACAATTGGTGCGCCACCCTGTATGTGCGGACGTATACAAAGTGTGCATATGTAGTAGAACTTTTACGTCGAGTTTGAGAGAATAGGAAGATTTATATAATAAAACAATAAATAAAACTCAATTGCAATCGAAAATTGATATGTTTTTAATTAAAAAATAAAAAGACACACATATCTTTAAAATGAGTTTTTTTTACCATTTTTTTTAAATATACCTCTTGCAGTGTTAAAAAAATTACATTTTCTATATTACGAATTTTGTATATAACTTCTTTATAACGAAGCAATTTTTTGTTCCCTTGAAGGTTCGTTATAGAGAAGTTTGACTGTGTATATATATTTTTTTTTGATACTTTGTTTTTATGCATAATGTGCCATGAAGAAATAAAACATTGTTGTGTTTTTGTTCATTTTTTTTTTTATTATTTCCTATTAGCGTATAATATTTTTTTGTTTCCTCCTTTTTTTTTGTATTAGTTAATTCATTCGTATTCATATTAATTCATATTAATTTATTTTTGTTGTTTTTTTTTTTTTGATTTTCTCTTTTTTTTTTTTTAATTCATTTTATATTCATATTACATTTACATGTATAATTTTTGTTTTTGTTTTTTTTTTTTAAATCTGGTGATCTGCGTTTTCTGGCATTATCGGCCGAAACGTTACCTGTCTCTTCCTCTGTCCGTAACTCATCACAGCTTCGCCTGGTCTTTTGAAAACTATTACAACTGTTCCCCACCGTCTTCTAAATACCAATTTTTGGCGCCGGTAGCGAGGGTTGTAGTGTCGGTGGCCCATGATGACGATGTCTTTGAACGGGTCGTCGGGCACGGCGTATTTCGGGTTAAAGTATTGTCCGGTCGGGTGTGAGAACTGGTTGGATGCTGTCACTGCCAGGTATGCTGGTGGTGGCCCTATTTGTTGCGTGAGGTCTATTATACTGCCTTCTGGGCTGGGCGTCTCTCTTGGGAGTTCGATATTGACATCTTCTGGTGTTGGTGGCGGCGGAATCTTCTCTAGTTTCGGTGGGGACTTACGTGGTGGCTCTACTGGTGTCTTCTTCTTATTTTGCTTGGTTTTGTCAGCCTTTTCTTCCTTTTTTTGCTTTAATTTGACCGTCCTTCCGTTCCGAATTTCCGTTGCATTTTGTGGTAAGGGAGCGATGAGGACTGCGGACAACAATTTCGGCTGCTTGACGTCGTCGGTGGTTACCTTTCGAATGCCTGTTGCCGGGCGTTGAGGTATTGTCCTTTTTCGCTCGAAGGGACTGGCCATGGTTGCGACTTCGATTGCTGGGTTCTTACTTATGTTTTCTTCTAGTCGCGGTGCGTCTAATTTATACCCCTTTAAGTCCCGTATGTGAGATCGTATGATCGGGGTTCGTCTTCCCCCTCCTTGCCCTACCTTCCTTATTATAACTATGACTGGTGATTCGAATCTCACCACCTCAAACGGTCCATCGTAACCGGGCGCTAGTTTTTCCGTAAATTTGTTTGCTGCAGATGAAAGTACTCTTACTTTTTTATAAACATGTTCCCCTATACTTGGTTTCCATGCTCTTCGTCTAAGGTTATAGTATTTTCCTTGGGTGTCGGCTGCTCTTCTCATATTTTCGGTTACCAGCTGGTACAGGGTTTCCATTCTTTCTCTTCTAATCGAAATATCTTCTAACTCTGCGTCATTGTGGTTGGTAGGTATTGTGGGTTGGCGGGGTAGTCTTAGCTCCCTGTCGAAATTAAGGTATGCTGGGGTAAAACCAGTCGAATTATGTTGGCTGGTATTGATGGCAAATGTCAGTTCCGGAATATGTTCGTCCCACGTCCTATGGTTTTCTTGTACGTATTGTGCAATCATGGTTTTTAACACCCGATTGACTCTTTCGGTAGGATTTTCTTGGGGGGTATACGGTGCGGTTAATATATGCGTGACACCCATTTCGCTTAGAAAACTTTTAAATTGATGACTGGTGAATTGTGCTCTGTTATCTGTTACGAGGTTCTTTGGTACTCCGAATTGACTCGTTAGCTTTTCTCTGATGATTTTTATTAAACTTGTTGCTGTCGCGGCTCTGAGCGTCGAGGCTATCACCCATTTGGTGAATTTGTCTACCATAACTAGCATCATTGTGTTTCCTTTTATCGATCGTGGCAGAGGTCCTACGAAATCGGCACATACCGTTTCCCATGGGCTTTTTGCTATATTCGTATGCATTAATCCGCTTGGCTTTTGTTGTGATACCTTGAATTTGTTACATATCGTGCAGTGCGTTACATATTTTGCAATATCTCCGGTATAATACGTTTTCGCGTACTTGGTAATCTGGGTATTTCTCTGGATTTTTGGTTACTTGTTCCATCCGACGGTGCATCCAATCCCCCAGCTGTTCTGTTATTATTAGAAGTTCGCTTTCAGTGATGGGTAGAGGATCGCGGGATAAGGTATCCGCGACTACGTTCATACAACCTTTTCGGTATTGTATTTCAAAGTCGAATTGTTGCAGTTCTATCGCCCATCGGGCTAATCTCCCCGACGGATTCTCTAAAGAGTGCAACCATTTGAGCGAATGGTGGTCGGTGATAACGGTAAAATGGTATCCTTCTAAGTATGGCCTCATTTTCCTGATACCCCAGAGGATAGCCAAGCATTCCTTTTCTGTTACTGAATATTTTTTTTCTAGGTCTGTCAATGTGCGACTAGCGTACGCAATCACCCTTTCTTGGCCTTTTGTGTTTTGGGATAAAACTACGCCTAATCCATAGTGACTCGCGTCGGTTTGTAGTGTGAACGGTAATGAAAAATTGGGGCACATTAAAACCGGTGCTTCTGTTAACTTGTCCTTTAGCTCTTGGAAGGCGTGTTCTTGTTCATAGTTGCATTCCCATTTGTGGGTTTTCTTAAGCAATTTGGTCAATGGTGTCGCTAATACAGAAAAATTTTTGATGAATCTTCGATACCATGACGCTATGCCTAACACGCGTCGGAGCTCCTTGACATTCTGGGGTGCGTTTAAATCTTGTACGGCTCTAATTTTATCCTGGTCGGTGCTAATACCCTGGTCACTAACCACATGCCCTAAATACTTTAGCTCGCATTTGCAAAATTCGCATTTTTCTTTATTTATCCTCAAATGTGCCTTCTGTAGCCTTTTAAAAACTTCTTGCAGGTGTTCGAGATGTTCGTCGAATGTTTTACTTATTATTATTATGTCATCCAAGTAGGCAAAGGCGTGTGGATCCATATCGGGTCCTAAAACGGAGTCCAACATGCGATGGAAGGTTGCGGCGGATGAGTTCAAACCACACGGTAGTACTTTCCATTGGTATAAACCATGCCCTGGAACTGTAAAAGCAGTGGCTGGCCTAGATTCTTGATCTAGTGGTATTTGCCAGTATCCTTGCCGTAACTTGTCGAGGATTGCAAAAATCTGTGGCAACGGGTATGCATCCATTATCGATAATTCATTTAGTTGACGATAATCCACACAGACTCTCCACGTTCCGTTTTTCTTTTTCACTAAAACTATTGGTGAGCTATACGGGCTGTTAGATGGTTCGATTTTCCCGTCTCGCAGTAATTCGTTTACTTCTTCTACTATTATCTTCTGCATAGCAGGATTACGTGGGTAGTATCTTTGTTTGAAGGGTTGCTCGTTTTTCAAACGGATGTGGTGCACGGCAGCGTTGGTGGTACTGTGTAGTTGCTCGAATTTTGGGAGTTCTCTATTGAGGAGGTCATTCAGTTTGTCTTGTTGGTTAGGTTGCAAAGGCGTGCCTCCTAAGGCGCATAAGTGGTTCCTTTTCGCTTCAGTTGGTGGGTTCTCGCTTAGGATCAATTCCTTTCCGTCTAATCTTATGCAGAAATTCATCTTTCGTAGAGCATCCATGCCTATGACGGCGTCTTGAGACAGATGCTGTAAGTACGTTACTTCGCCTTGTATTATTTGGTTCCCTACCTGCAAGGTAACAGTGTAATGTTCTCTACTAAGAACAGGCCCGTCGGCTAGGTGTATGGAATGTCGTTGATACCTTACTGGGGCCTTGAGTCTTCTTAGTAGGTCTCGTGTCTTCGTATTGATGAATGACTGGGTTGCTCCGGTGTCTAATAGTGCGGTGATTACTTGGTGATTCACTTTAATCTGTAGGAAACACCTTGTGTCATACCCCATTTTAGAGAAATCGCATCTTTCCGTGCATACATTTGTCTGTGCCTCTTTTCCTATGTGGCTTGTATTTGATTCAGTGATCATTAACATTTGGGTATTCCTAGCTGGTTCCCGTCGCAGTTCTTCCTCGTCTTTGGTGTGAGTGTTGACTCTTGGTTGGGTTTCTCCCTGTTCTTCCAACTCTTGGAGTGACAGAGAATCGATTGTTGACAGTTGGCGTGTCTGGCATGGGCAGTCTTTTGTCAAAACCGTCCTCGCCGCAGAACGAGCAAAATAAATGAAATGGGCGTTTGCAATTTATTTTAGTATGACCCCTCTGCTTGCAGTTCCAGCAGTGAGTCATTCGATCGTAGCGGTCATTTGCCATTGTGGGCTGGTATCCTTGTTGATAGCCATGCTCCCTTTGCATCGGTCTTAGCGTCGTTCTGGGTGGTATCCTATTATTGGCTGCGTTTATATTTCGGGTTTCAGTTTGGATGCATTCGTATTCTGTTGCTAAATTGATTATTTCTTCCAGTGTCTGGAAATCTCGGCGTCGGATATATAGGTGGTATTCTGGCCGGAGGCGATCGTATATCTTATCAACGTTGTCACTAATGCGCATTGATGGGTGTTGGTGGATCAGGTATTGAAAAGCTCTAATAAAATCCCTAGCTTTCTCGTGGGGACCCTGCCTCCTTTTCAATATCTCGTCTTCTAGTTTGTTGACGAATCGAGGAGGGAGATAATATCCCAATAAAGCGTAGTAAAAATCGGACCAAGAATTAAATCTTTCCCGATTTATGCGGTACCATTCTAAAGCAGTACCTTTGAATATCTCCGGCAAAGTGCGGAGCATTTCATAAGGGTTTATGCTGTAGCACTCGGTGAGTTCCTCAATGCGTTTGATAAATTCGAGAGCATTCCCGGATGAGTCAAATCTAACTCCCCATTTCCTTACCACATTCATCACTTCCGCTTCTCGGGTAAGTGGGAATCTTCCTGTGGCCATGTTGGCTGGTTGGTATTCTTGTGTGTTTATCGCGGTTCGTATTTGTTCCGGCATAGCTGGATTCGATGTAGGTGCTTGCTTATTCGATCCCTCAGGTGTAGGATGGTACCATTCTTCGTAACCTGGTTGCCGAGTCATTCTATCAAATTGTGAAACGGCTTGGTACACCGAAGCGGGGTATGCTGGAGTAGTGTTAGCTCTTACACTCGGGGCTTGCGTCTGTACTGGTATGGCTGAGTTCGTTTTCGTATTCGTTGAGTTGTTTTGCACCTCAGGCGTAGGGTGATACCATTCTTTATATCCTGGTTGTCTAGTCATCCTATCATACTCTGATACGGCGAGGTACACCGAAGCGGGGTATGCTGGAGCAGTGACGGTTTGTGTAGTTATTGTCGAAAAAGTTGGGGTGCTATTAGGTACGGAATAGTGGTAGCTAGTATATTTGGCTTGTTGTAGTTTTCTACCACATCCAGTCATATCGGGATCCTGTACTGTGTTCGTTGGAACCTTGTCTTGAGGGTGGGTAACCACTGCAGGAGGGAATTCCCATTCTCTTCCTTCCACTTCTCTACTTCTTCGCAAAGATTTTGAGTGGATTTACGCACTCTTGATTCTTTAATATGGGCACTCAGACGTGCTCTGAGTGTTGCTACGTTCCCTTCGATATCAAGATTACAGCGTTCCATGAGTTTTATAAGTTCTTGTCTTCTAAGAAGATATATACTAGATAAACTAGTTGAGACGTCATAACTTTCCTCGGTTTCTGACATGTTGTGTTTTTCGGTTGTTTTATTTTCTTGCGGACTTTTTTTGGCGGTTTAAGATCGGACTATCGATCTTCGGATTCGGTGTTAAGATTGGATTATCAATCTTCAGGAGTGGTTAAGATTGGATTATCAATCTTCAGGATTCGGTTAAGATTGGATTATCAATCTTCAGGTTCGGTTAAGATTGGATTTTCAATCTTCAGGTATCGGTTTGGTTAAGATCGGACTTTCGATCTTCAGGTTTGGTTAAGATTGGAATATCAATCTTCAGGATTCGGTGCGGTTAAGATCGGACTATCGATCTTCAGGTTCGGTTAAGATTGGATCATCAATCTTCAGGTATCAGTTTGGTTAAGATCGGGCTTTCGATCTTCAGGTTTGGTTAAGATTGGAATATCAATCTTCAGGATTCGGTTAAGATTGTTCTGTATCTCGACCTTAAGTTTCCGATATCGGTTTTTCGTTTTCTTCGCTGTTATTGAAGTTTTAATTTTTCTGTTGGAGAGGACCTTGAAGGGTCCCTGCTCGGGCGCCAATTTGTGATGTACCTTGGGTTCAAAGGCTGAGGTATACTCGTCGGATCCAGGGTTTAACTACAGAAGGTACAAGAAACTTTAGTATAAAGGTCTTTCTTTATTAAGACTACGTTTCAAATGAAATTTTACAAAGTTTAAAATAGTTTAATTAATGTTCTTGTCAACGGCTTTTAACCGGTTTATCAACCGCTTTTAACCGGCTTATCGCCGGCTTTTAACCGGCTTATCAACGGCTTCTAACCGGCTTATCAACGGCTTATCAACGGCTTTTAACCGGCTTATCAACGGCTTTTAACCGGCTTATCGACGGCTTTTAACCGGTTTATCAACGGCTTTTTAACCGGCTTATCAACGGCTTTTAACCGGCTTATCAACGGCTTTTTACCGGCTTATCAACGGCTTTTAACCGGTTTATCAACGGCTTTTTACCGGCTTATCAACGGCTTTTAACCGGTTTATCAACGGCTTTTTAACCGGCTTATCAACGGCTTTTAACCGGCTTATCAACGGCTTTTAACCGGCTTATCAACGGCTTTTAACCGGCTTATCGACGGCTTTTAACCGGTTTTATAAACGGCTTTTTAACCGGCTTTATCAACGGCTTTTAACCGGCTTGTCAACGGCTTTTAACCGGCTTATCAACGGCTTCTAACCGGCTTATCGACGGCTTTTAACCGGCTTATTAACGGCTTTTATGTATTCTTACTATAAGCGAGACCCCTTACCACTGGTGGGGGGAAGTCTACGTTTGTAGCGAAATTATTTCACTTATTTTAAATTTTCGGTATAACAAGTAATGTACCACGGTCACCTTTACTTTGATCTTTTGTTCACTTATAATGTTTTTTTTTTCTTTTTGTTTTGTACCTTTCAATCTTTTTTTTGGGCATTGGATGGCTTCCTCTCGTTATGTATTTTGTCGCAAGTGAGTGTTAACTCTAATTTTGCAAATTGCAAATTTTCATACATTCGCCCATTTATTATTGTTGCCCGTCACTCCCCTACCCTCGTTCTATGCAAACTAGAGTACCTCTATTCGTTTTGTTTTACGGGGTTTTGCGGGTTGCGGGGGGGTTGTTATTAGTATTACGTAGCAATTGTGCTAATTGTATCAGTTTTGTATTTGGCTTATATTCACCTTTAAATAATTTTCTAATTTACCATCGATGTATTTGATCGTTTACTTTCTGTGTGCCTCTGCTTGGTTTGTTTAATTGTTATCATGGAATTCACCACATCTATTGGCATTGTTGTTGTGTTATTAGTTGGGTGTGCAGGCATAATTTATTAGTTCACCTCAGTTATTATCAATCGTTACGCACTTATTAGGTCAGTAGATGCTAGGTTTTCTTGGTGTCAGCATATGCGCGGTAGCTCCCGGTCGGTTGGTGTTCGTGATATTGGCTTATGCCAAATATGCCCGAAACAACAGTGGTAGCTGTCAGGGGATTTTTACTATTATTTATTATTATTTTTTTTTTATAGCTTATTAATTATTATTATTAATATTACTTATCATTATTAATATTAATTATTATTATTATTATCATAGTGCTGGTTTAAGTGTAATAGTGTAATGCTTCATTACAGTGGTCTATTATTATTAAAGTTATGAGGCGTGGCTTATCTCGAGGGCACTAAATTCCCACTCGATGTGTCCATCCTCTCAGGTCGATTATGACCGTTTCTAAAATTGTTGGAATGGCGGTTTTGTTGCAATGGTCTATTCCGTTGTTGAAAGGAATCCATAAACTGCCTGTTTTGGTAGGGCAAGTTATCCTGGTTTGTTCCTCTATTTTGACGGAATGGCCTGGTCATTGACTGGTCAAACAACTGATTCGGTCCAGGTTGTCTAGACTGATGTTGACCCAAGTTTCTCATCCTTGTTTGGTTGGACTCTATTTCCTGTGCTCTCGCCAAAGCATTAGGTAGATCCCCAGGGTTGAGAGAAAATACAATATTACTTGTGGGTTGATTAAGCCCCGTAACAAACACCCGAAGAGCGTTTTGCCTTGTCCTCCTGGTTAGACATGTTGTTTCGGCAGTTCTAGGGCCATAACTCATAATCGTCTTGTTAATAATAAGCTTCAGTACTTTCGTTACGTCATCGTAAAATTCTTCAAGAGTTTTCCTATCTTGTCTCATATTGCCTAGTTCGGTTTCTGGCATGTGAACAGGCCTTTTGTCGCTATAAGTTAGATCTGTCCCATGACTGGTGAGGACGTCGTTAGCTTTCCCTACGACTTTGTTTCTCACTATGTTGACTACGGAAAAATATCTTGACCCGCCCTTACACGATTCGTATACCTTCATGGCATTTATTAGTGCTGTGCGCCAGGAAACGTAATTTTCTCCACTGAATTGTGGTAAACATTTGGCTACTTCTAGCCCCTCTCCACCTTCTATTGTTGGGTCAATTGTTATGTCTTTGTATGGCTCAATGTCGTCTCTTGTCGTTAAGGCACTTAATTGACTACTAAGCCTGCCTACTTCGTCGACTAATTGTCGATTGCCATCAGCCACCAACCAACTAACTAGTGTCGAAAGTTCTTCTGGGGTCATTGTTCTATTTAGTTATAGTAGATTTTTTTTTAAGATTATTTAAAAAGATTCCTTTTAGAGGATATTTTCAACTTTAATACGTTTGTACTTTACACAAATATTTCAAGATTCCTTAAAGAGGATATATTTAACTTTTCCTCAACCACCTTTATTTTTTGTTTTCTAAATAACGTTTCTTAATATTATAATAAGTAATATAAATTTGGATTAACGATTCCAATAATTCTTGCGACTTTTTAAATTTAGTTATACAGTAAAACCCGCTTAAGAGAAACCCGCTTAAGAGAAAAACCCGCTTATCTGAAACACTTTTTTCATCCCCGAGTATTTGTCTACCAATTGCCTTTATAACACTCCGCTTAAGCGAAACTCGCTTAAGTGAAAAACCCGGATACCTGAAACATATTTTCACTTAAATTTAATATTTTTCATTGAAAAAAAACTCTCTTAAGTGAAAAAAAAAATTTAATAAAACCGAACAAAAAATTTTCTGAATGCTTTTACTTCTTTATTTTTAACCTCCACCAAATTTTCATCACGAAAATGACATTGGAATTTCTGATATGTCAGAACCCTTTTTGGAATTTTTAAATCCTCTTAAGTGCAATTTTTTTTCACTTATCCGGACTCCGCTTAAGTGAAATTTTTTTTCACTTAAGCGGGGTTCGTTTAAGTGAAAAACCCGCTTAAGTGAAAGAAATACTGTGACATTTTGCAGTTTCTCTTAAGTGGGTTTGACTGTAATAGATATAATTTATATAAATGGCTTTAATTTCCTTACTCTCCGTCGTCGGATTGGATTTTCAGCGTCAGAGCTTACTTTTCCTGATCTGTGAGAATCGATGTCCCGGGTTTGCTTCAGGTGCTTTACGTCTAAAATCTTTGAGTCGTTCCCCCGTTGTTCAGATTTTAAGTCTGATTTGCTTGGTCCCTTGGTGGCTGAAGGGTACTTGTTGATTTTTTCTCCTTCTTGGATGCCTTTGTTAAATGTTTTTTATTCGAATGGTTTTTCACCCACTGATTTTAATTGTGTATTAAAATCACTTTATATTTTTAACGAACAATTGATTTAACTAAACGGGTCCCTGCTCGGGCGCCAATCAATTCTTTAACACTGTATTGTTTTAAAAAAATAACTTTATTCAAAACTATTTCTACGATTCAATACAATATAATTTTAATAAGTGTTGTATGCACTGAGGGTTGGAATCGAACTGCCTGTCGTTGATGGTCTCGTTTTCCTCGAAGGTTCGGATAACGGTTGCTATCATCGGCGTCGGTCATACCCGATCTTGTTTCGGGGTTGGTGTAGTGTTTCATCGAACACTTGTTGACCCATGTGGTCACCATGTGTTAACTTACTATATATGTTTCGTGACTTGGGTTTGATGGAAGACTGTGTTGTTAGAATTAATGAAGATCTACTCAGCATACAACAATGGACTGACTCTAATAAACTCAACCTTAATCCGTCAAAAACCTTTAGTATGGTTTGTTCTCGTAGTCAAGTTAATCTCTCTGATTTTCCTAAATTATTTCTAATGGACAAATAATAATTGAATATGCTAACAAAATTAAGTATTTGGGTTTTCAGATTAACGATGGATTGAGTTGTTGTGACGCTATTTCTGAATCTATAAGACGAATTTATTTTGGCCTTCGCTCCTTAAGGACTTCGTCTCACATTTTAAATCCTGATATGAAGAAAAAAAAAAAGAAAAGTCTTATTCTACCCTTTTTTACTTATAACTGCTCTGTTTATCCTGTTCTTGATTCTGATTGCTTGCTTAAATTCTTTGTTGTGGGGATTAAGCTTGGACAAGTACCTAAAGTTTCGTAATATTATCTATCTTCACAGCATAAGTCATAATAGGCTTCCAGTGTATTTAGGAGAAAGACTTCAATATGCTCAGTCACAAAGAGGCTTGCGTTTGATTGTGCCGAGATTTCTGCATACCATTGCAGAGCGATCTTTTTTTGTGGTTGCTATTCGATTGTGGAACAGTCTTCCAATTGAATTGCAGAGAATTACTTCACCAGCCATTTTTAGGAAGGAGATATTTTTGTATTTTTTAACTATGAATTAATGTCTCTACTTATTGCTCATTAAACTTTTTATATTTTTATTTCTATAAATTACTTTTGTAAATTAAATTTTATGTAGTTATATTTTGTAAATTTGAAATACTTGGAAAGCTTTTTCTCTAGATACTTTTAAAAGATTTTAATCTTGTTGTATCATGTAAAACCCATATTCGCAAATACAAATACAAGTACAAACTAAACTAATAACTTTTGATAAGAAGGTTTTTTTAATAATACAAATTCTATATACTATACTACTAAAATATATCAGCCAAGTAGAAGACTTAGCACTATTTTAATGGACTTTGTTGAATTATTGATTCAAAATAGCTTTTAACGGCCTTTATGTTCTACAAAAATTGGCGTTTCGTCCCGGCGATCTCACTTGGACTCATCAGTTGACTATAGTGAGGGCCTTTGTCAATACGCAATTTTTGCTAAGTTCAGTTCATCTTACATAGTTTTCTTAACGAATATCTAGTGTGAACAATATCCAACAAGACTAGAATTCCTAATCATTAAATTGGAAGTTTTTGTTTTTGTTTTTAGCCCAGTGCCTGGGTAGTTTATATAAGAAGGTTTGTAATAAAAAATAAACAACTAAAGCTTTATAAAATTTAGTATAAATACAGACTTAAAAAGCAATAAATCATTCATTCTGTCAGTCGATCTAGTAAAGCAGTTCGGTGGAGCACCTCCGCCTCTGTTACAATTTATTAAAAGAAAGACTACCTAATTTAATTTTAAAAATAACCACTGTTGTCTTCTGTTATTATTTGAAGACTTTTTTTATAGACTCTGCGCAGACCCAGGACTTTTGGTATCTTCACATCAAATTATTATCCTTGAACTATTTAAGCACAGTATGGTGGAGTTCCTCAGCCTTTGTCGCTTGTAGTCAATGTTAATACTCTACATATAAAGATATCTGATCTCTCCGACCCAAACCAACCAAAGATCTACCAACACCTCGATCTCAGTTAGATAACCTTTACATTGGCGCCCATCTAGTGGCCAGAGTTAAAAAATTAAAAACAGCAAGAACACAAAAACAAAAAAACAAACGTTTGCACAAAAGTAGACATATTCATACTGTGTTGTAAAAGTAATTTGATTACTTAAAATTGCGTAGATTAATAATATACCAAATAAAAAGACGTCCAGCTTGTTTGATGGTTTTACAGAGAAGAGAGATTTTATTCATTATATTTTGACATTTATTATTACTCCGAATTTATAGCGAAAAAGCTGTATATACAATGGAGAATGATATTGAAACACTAATAATCAAAATAATGTTACAACAGCCTCACTAGTGTTACAACATTATACTTGTAAATAAGAAAATATTCATAGTTTAAGTTAAAAAAAAAAAAAAATTAATACGAAAATATATAAAGTAAAATTTCAAAATAATTAAGAATTGCCTAATCCAAATTCTGAAATGAATTTATTTAACTTTAAGGAATTTACTGACTTAGTAAAGATGTCTGCTATCATTTCATTTGTTGATAATTTTTGTTCTTCGCAAGGTGAAGTGCTCCTTGGTTGTCGCAGTATAAAGTAATTTTCTTCGTTGCTTCTAAAAATATTTCACACTCGAACCTTTTTAACCAAAGTGCTTCTTGGATAGCTGATACCATTGACATAAATTCAGCCTCAGTTGAAGATAAAGCAATCGTTGGTTGACGACGTGTTGCCCAAGAAATGGCTCCACCCTGAATTCTGAACACGTAACCAGTGGTTGAACGTCGCTTATCAAGGTCCCTTGCCCAATCCGCATCACAGAAGCCAATCAGCTCATGATCTTCTTTTGGATAAAATGTGAGCTTATAGTCGATCGTACCCTTTAAGTATCGCAGCACTCTTTTCACAGCTGCCCAGTGACCTCTAACATAATTTGTGTTATACCTGCTGAGAGCGCTAACAGCAAAACAAATATCGGGACGACTTATTTGTGCAGCGTACATAAACACCCTACCGCTTCCTGATATGGTACATTTGTCATTTCTCGAAATTCTTCTTCTGTTTTGGGACACATTTCATCAGACAGTTTTTGAATTGGATCCATTGGTGTGTTGACAGCATTACTGTTTTCCATGTTGAATCGCTTGATAATGGTTGAAATGTAGTGGAGTTGATCAATTGAGAGTGATCCGTCCCGATTGTGAGTGATGTTCATGCCTAGTAATGATGTAGCCTCACCTAGATCTTTCATCTTAAAATGAGTAGATAACTCCCTTTTTAGTTTCGTGCACATCGTAGCATTAAACGCAAATATCATTATATCGTCAACCTACACAGCCAAAATGATGGTGTTTTGGTACGAATGCTTAAAATAGATGCACTGATCGATAGAAGATCGCTTGAATTTCATTTCTCGTGCCAGAACATCATTTAATTTATCGTTCCAGACCCGACTAGATTGCTTCAAGCCATAAAGAGCTTTCTTTAGACGACAAACCTTTCCTGATTTATCACCTACCCCCTCTGGTTGACGCATATAAATTTCATCCGATAGTTCACCTTGAAGAAATGCAGTCACTGCATCCATTTGGTGTATTATCATCTTAAACTTGACTGACATTGCCAACAGGAACCGTATGGATGAATAACGTGCCACAGGCGAATACGTTTCATTGTAATCTATTCCCCTTACCTGGCTATACCCCTTAATCACCAGCCTAGCTTTGTAGCGTTCGATCACACCAGCAGCATTCCGTTTCACCTTGAATACCCATCTTCTATCTATAGCCTTCCGACACGCAGGAAAATCGCATAACTCCCAAGTGTCATTAGCTTTCAAAGACTCATATTCAGCTTTCATCGCCTCTTCCCATTGCTCCTTCTCCTCACACTGCCTGGCTTCTTGGTAGGATCTAGGTTCATTGACATCTTTAGTAGCCTCTGCTAGCATAGCGTATAAACTTTGAGTAGTTCTCGTATATTCACCACGTCTAGAGCTTGCATCACTTTCATTGTACAACCAACATCTCACTTGCAGCAACATCAAAATCGGTATCATTGACAGACGAATATGGCGAATTCTCATTGTCCACCGCCTCACTGAATTCATCATGTTCAACTTCAATGTCATCGTTGATTTCAATTACAGGATCAGAGTTTCTGATGGATTATTGAAAATAATGGAATCGTCTAAACGATTACTCCGATCTGTGGTTCCGTTTCTGCATCCACCTAATGGCAGTTCAGTTAATTGGTCAGGAAAAGCCTCACTGGAATCATCATCTGAGTCACTTTCATCGCTGGAATCATGAGTTTTCACAAACCATATCTCGGCCGTTAGGAACCTTAAATAAAGGATAATTACTTGCCTTAGAAGTAGCGTGTACCTTTCCTTCAATAAAAGTAACGTCCCTGATAATGATAACTTTTTTGATTTTGGTTCGTAAAACCGATACCCTTTAGATTCCTCGCTGTAACCAACCATTATACACTCAGTGGCTTTTGGTGACAACTTGTTACGCTGAACCTTTCGAATATGCGCCATAGCCTTGCAGCCAAACACACGCAGCATAGGCAGGTCAGGAATACTATTTGTCCATCGCTCCTCCGGTGCATCATAAGATAAAGGTCGACATGGAACTCGATTTATTAAGTACGCAGCAGTAACGGCAGCCTCAGCCCAAAAACTATTACCCAATCCACTTGTGGGAAACGGCACAAAATTTACCTAAAACAAAAAATATAAATAACACTAGAAAACAATAATAACCCTATAAATAATAATAATAATAATAATAATAATAATAATAATAATAATAATAATAATAATAATAATAATAATAATAATAATAATAATAATAATAATAATAATAATAATAATAATAATAATAATAATAATAATAATAATAATATCTAACAATAATAAAAAAAAGAATAACTTAACCACCTGGACTATAATCTATCAAAATTTAATAATCCTAACGATTTGGTAAAAACGGGGTTTGCTTGCTTCTTAATACCGGCACTCCACATGGAGTATGTGCATAATGTTAATTTTGGCAAATTGCACAAAAACTAACATTGCTATTAGCAAGACCGCTAATCCTTAGTGGCCTGACTTTTCGTGTCAACGAACTTGAAAACAAAAAAAAAAAACAAAACAAAAAAAAAAAAAACACCGGTAGTTTCAACTTAAAAACTGCTGGAAAAGAGGCGGAGCCAACTCACAGCTTGGGAAAGACGAACTTTCTTAAGCCTAGCAAAGGACAGTTGGTGGATAAACTTTAGCAGTGCGGGTCGATAGAAAAGAAAAAAAAAGTCTAGGATTTATTTCTACGCGGCAATAAAAATAAAAAAACTAAAAAGCGCTCTATATAATAAAAGTGCCCTAATAAAATTAACAAACAAAAAAAAAAATAATCAAATAAACGTGCCTATAATAAAAAAATATAAGAAGTGTTTGGGTATGCATACCAAAATGCATAATCCATAAAAAAAGGTAATACCTAGATATTTAAATAATATCGAAAGTACCCACATAAAATATACAAGAAAAACAGTGTGCCATACCATCCCTTTAAAAAAAAAAGGAGGCATAGGTAAACTCTAAGTGCAACAACACAATAAAAACCAAAACTTACCCTATAAAAGAAAAAAAAAAAAACCTTTAAAACCCTTCTGCTCACGAAAAAAAAAGTTATCCCTACCAACAATACAAACTTACCCATTTTGATATCAAAATCAAAAGAAAAAACAAAAATACTCACCTTCAACAGAACCTGAAAAAAAAATAATTAACAAAAAAGGAAAAATAATTTATATGCAAATGATCACTTACATACCTACATACTTACATACATACAAGAAAGAATCGATACTTACCTGGAGGAACGACCTGGAGAATTCTAAGAAAAAAAAAAGTCTTACCTGTGGACATCGGACCTCAACGAAGCAGCACCCTACAAATTACTTACCTTGTGAAAAAAAAAATTGTGTCCAGAGTGTTCCTACCATACTTACCTGCCAATACCTACCTACCTTCAATACCTACCCCCTACAATATTGGTGTTTTACCCCTTTCTTCCTACCTCTTGTGTCTAGAGTGTTGTTAGTGTCATAGTAATAAGTGAAATTCAAAAAAAAAAAGATTTGTAAACAATATAAATGAAATTAGAAAGTGGCCAGATTAAACAAAAAAAAAAATAAAAAAATATTTATTAAATATATCAGAATAATATAGATTATTGGTTGAGTGGAAATAATTTATTAGAAAAAAAAAACGAAAAAAAAATCACATGCTCACATATATAATTACCATACCTACCCTAATTTATCAAAACAAAAACAAAACCAAACTTAAATAATCATTACAGAAGTCATACTATAGGATAAGTACTCCAAAGCGGTGCACCTCCTTGGCAGTGGCGATATTCGGGTGACAAAGTAAGTTTTTTCTTATTAATACCATACTTACCTTTTTATAACCTTTTGATTTGTTTTGATATTCATAATTTTTTTTTTTAACCAACAAATGATTAATTTATTTAAACGGTCATACCTAGCTGAGTACACTGAAAAAAAAAATAATTAGAACAAAAAAAAAAAGAAAAAAAAAAAGAAAAAAAAAATACAACTAAACAAAAATACCAAAAAGTTAAGATACTTTTAAATAGATAATATGATTGATATTTATTTAAGCGATGAAAGAATGATATAAAAAAATACTACTAGGAAAACAATAATTATTCCCACATCAACTAACCAACATTACAAAATTTTTTTTATTAAATAATATTTTAATAAATTGTTTATAAATTATACCTGTAATATAAAAAAATATTTGTATAGCATTAGCTACGATTAGGGTTGCCATCCCCTATTGTTCATTAGCTTTTTTTTTAAATTCATTTTATTATTTTTATTTATTTTTAATCTAGTTTTTTTTTAATTTATTTTTTTTAAATTTTGCTTTTTTTTAAAACTTATAACTGGTATGTCCATCTTGTTAAAGCTCAATTCTTGGCCAACAATAAAACTCGCATTGTAATTTTTTTAAACTGAATACTTTGGTTGACTCTTTCTTTCTAAAAGGATTTTTGCTATTTTGAGTTCTATGAATGATTGAAGCTTTTAATTTTAGATGGGAAGTTGTTCCTCAATTACATGGGTTTACTTTATACAGGGATTGCTTTTAAATAAAATGGAGTCTTAAACCTGAGGCTTGAGGTGGAGGTGATGCGCAACTGAGGTAAGAGTCGATGAGATGGTGAAGTGGTAAGCTGGTGAAATACTAGGTTAGGGGTTACTGCACAATATTGGAGGAGGCAGTAACCATGGTGGTATCCATATGATACATTGGGTGGGTTAAATCCTCTGGAGGGCCAACAACATCATGGACCCTCCCCCCCTACAGAAATTACACCCTTCTAATGGAACGAATTCGGGTTTCATTGTTTTTTTTTATTAATGAACCAACTTATCTTTTTTATCCTTTTTCCGGCATGAAGTCGTAACGACAGTCCTGTGCTGCGGTAGCAAGAATCCCCCCCCCCCCCCCCGACGAGCCAGTTTGAGCTAATGCAAGCATGCCACGCTGCCGTAGCCAGGACACCCTCTCCTCCCTGCTGCCCGGATCAGCCTCATGTTCCTGTAGACATGGGGTTGTAACGGTGGTGAAGGGAGGAGAGGTCGGATTCTCAGATGGGACTAGGAGCCTGGTATCTATTTATACTACTACGTGGTAGGCCCTAGCCTCCCGTTTGAGAATCCAGCCGACAACACCTCGGTTTTTGTTACAGGTGGCGCCCAACGTGGGGCCCGAATTCGTTCAAATTTAGAACATCTTGAAGGGAAGTTTGGTCAGGATTACATCGGGGAACATAATGCGGACACGTAGTGTATTTCGGACTTGTTTTGTTTTTTAAATAGGAACACCTTTAATAAAATGTTTTGATGTTCTCTTTTCTGGAACATCCGATAAAGGGGTTTATTTACCCACCTTTATGCAGCTGTTGTTCCGCAAATTGACTTTGGAAAAAGCATTTTTTTTTTACTTTTACTTTGTTGCTTTCTCCGGAACGTCCGGTAAATTGGGTCTGTTGATCCACGGTTACGCAGTTGCGATTTCGCGAGTCAATAAAGCTAACTAATTCATGCACTTAACATTCAAATAGTTTGAAGCCTAAGTTTGGAGATCTATTCCGACTTCAGTTGTTCAAATAAATTCTTTTTGCATGTTAGGTCTATTTTTACTGTTTTTATCGTGCAGTGTTTTATCGGCTTGTCTGTCAATTGGCTGGAAAGGCCAGTTGAACAAAGCAAGCACAAGCACTGTCATACAATACGTCCAAGGTCCGAAATGCAGTATTGTGAAAGCAGAGTGTTTGCTTGTATCCTGATCAGACTTACGTGATTTCTTAGGGGGTACCAGTCTTCACCATCATCTTGCTTCAGATCCTTCATAGGAATGCGTCACTTCCACCTCGACTATATGAAATATTGATTTTGAACATTTAGTTTTTTTGATTTTTTTTTGATTTAGATTTTTATCTTTCTCTCGTTTTTATTTGATTTTAATTATTCTTTTCTGAATTTTAAGTTTTTCCAGTATTCTTTTTGGATTCTACATTTCAGTTATAGTTTTTGAATTTTTTTTAACTGTATTAAGGACCCGATGTTGATCCTGGATTATAATCCATTTCTGTAAACCGGCTTTATTTTTTTTTATTTTTGAATTATCGATACATTGAATTACATATTTATCACCTTTTTTTTTTTGGTTATTTCTATTATTCTACTTTCTCTTCTTTTCATCGAGTTTTCTTTTAATTTTCACTTCTGTTCTTTTTTTTTATTTCTCTTTTCTTTCGATTATTTTTTATAATTTTTTTTTTTTCTCTTTTCTTCATTTTTATCTTGGATTTCTTCTTCTTTTTGGTCTTTTATTTTCTGTTGGTCAACATGCCAAGTAAAGTTAATAAGGCAAAGGCGAAAAATACTGGGGGGGTCGGACGCGTTCTGCGGTCAGCCCTTATGGCGGACTCCTTTTCAGATTTGGCGACGTCAAACCGAGGTCCACCTATACCTCCTCCACGTCTTTCGTTAGATGGTTCACGCAGCCGTGAGGGAGCGGCGTCCCTTTTGGCTCAAGATTTTCGCGGGACAGCCCAGAGTAGGCCATTATGCCCTACTCCAAGACCACGCGATTCATTATCTGGTGGAAACGATGAACAGTGGACTGGATACATTCAGGATGTGGTCACAGCTGCAGTAGGCGCGAGTAGGGCTGAAGATTTCCGTTTTTTCTCAGGGGAGATGGAGCGTACCCGAGCAGCGCTGCGAGACGAGTTGGCAGGAATTGTACGAGAGAAGCTTTTGGCACCAACACCAGAAGCTATTCCCCACCCTACACCTAGGAGAACGAGTCACGGTGACGAAACTTAGAATTTTTCTACAGCTGTCAATCCCTTTTCTACAATTGCCAACATACCACCAAGGTCTTCACCCGGCAACCGTTCAGCAACGCGTAACAGAACTCCTACCCGACCTCGCTCACCTCCACCTGGGAACGCAGCAGCTGATCACTCCAACATGGATGAATTTCTGCGCCAATTACACAACCTGACCTTGAGTGACCCCGTCAACACCACTCGGTCAGTGCCTCGTTCCTATAGATTGCAAAACTTTCACAAGTGGGGTCTGAAATTCGACAACAAAGCAATGACCGTTGATGATTTTTTGTTCCGGCTAGAGAGGCTAAAAGTAAGCTACAACGCGACCTGGGATGAAATCGTTATCAACTTTCATCATTTCATTTCTGGTGGAGTTGAAACCTGGTTTTGGGTTTACGTGAAGGCGAACCCGGATGTACCCTGGCTTACATTGAAAGACGCACTAGTGGAGCAGTTTAGGAGTCTGGAAACGGATTCAGAGCTGTCGAGAAAGCTGTACGACAGACATATGGGCCAAAACGAAACTTTTGACGACTTCTACACGGCAATTCAAAAACTGAACAGTAGGTTGAGAGTTCCTAAGACAGACACTGAAATCATTGACATTCTCAAAAATAACGTTCGACGACAAATGGGATTGCTACTGATTACGTTCAACACCAGTACCTTAGCTCAAATGGTCCATGTCTGTCGGAAAGTGGAAAAATACATTCTCGACCGTGAAGCCGGAGCGCTAAAGCCACGAATTGGACCAACACCACCTCCACGTAGAAGTGCTGTCTCCGAGCTCGTTGCTGAGGAAAGGGAGGAACTTGATTTCGGTCCCGAGTTAGAGGCATTCCACCCGAAGAAAGAAAGGGATACTCGCAATTTCACCTGTTGGAATTGCAAGGGTAAGGGCCATTCGTTTTTCGAATGCCCTGATCCTCAGAGGTCCCTCTTCTGTTATAAGTGTGGCTGGGACAATATCACCTCTCCGCAATGTCCTCGATGCTCGGGAAACGAGCAGAAGAGCAGTTTGAAGCCCCGGGGGAATTGCTCTCTGGAGAAGAACCCGGAGGCTCAATAAAATCACCTGCTTTTTCTC
Organism: Epistrophe grossulariae; assembly: GCA_929447395.1. Lineage (NCBI taxonomy): Eukaryota > Metazoa > Arthropoda > Insecta > Diptera > Syrphidae > Epistrophe > Epistrophe grossulariae. The sequence continues at coordinate 49,226,849 of OV839569.1, forward strand.
CCCCTTTCCCTAGCAATTCTGAGTCCGTTCCAGTCTCCAACTCTGCTTCACCACCAACACCTGTGCCAGCCCTCAGAATTTTACAACGACCTGACCAACCCTGCAAAAATGAAGATCAACAACCCCCCGACGTTCCCAGAAGGCCATGAAAGGCTCCAAAATTACCTCGTCGTGCGTAAAAGGATTTTTGGTGACCAAAACACCATCGTTTCCGAGAAAGTGGCTAAGCTGAGGAAGAAGTTTCGGGAGAAGAAGAAGGCGCACCAAGCCATTGAAGCCACCACCTTAGGCAGCATGGAAGATCCGCGACCCTACGCTACGGTACATATTTTTGGAGAGCCACTGCTAGGGCTTCTCGATAGTGGGGCGAGCATAAGCTGTTTAGGCTCGGACGGATACAAATTCCTTCAAAAACACGACCAGCATATCTCGAAACTTTCTTCCGAAGTAAAGACTGCTGACGGAAAGAACCAAGCCATTGTTGGGAGGGTCTATGTGGAGGTTACCTATAAAGGGATGACGAAAACAATTCCCCTGTATCTGGTTCCTACTTTGCAGCAGAAACTGTACCTGGGTATTGACTTCTGGAGGGAGTTTGACATCGCTCCTCAGTTGATCTCTGAAATCTCTTCAGTTCCGAGCTCTACAGAAACAGACCCGAATGCCCATATATTAACCGAACAACAGTCCAGACGGTTAAAAGATGCCATCAGCTTGTTTCCTTCCTCTGCTGTTGAAGGCTTAGGGAAAACGACGCTAGAGGTACATACCATCGACACAGGGGATGCAGAGCCCATTAAGCAACGTCATTACCCGATTTCTCCAGCGGTGCAGAAACTTCTATATGAGGAATTGGAACGTATGCTTAAACTCGGAGTTATCGAAGAAAGTACCAGTGCGTGGAGCTCTCCTGTAGTCCTAGTGCGAAAGCCCGGCAAAAATCGCTTATGCCTGGACTACAGGAAAGTTAATGCCAAGACAAAGAAAGATGCGTATCCACTTTCTCATATAGAAGGATTGCTATCGCGTCTTCCAGATACTCATTTCATTTCAAGTGTGGATCTGAAAGATGCTTTTTGGCAGATCCCGCTTGAGAAATCGTCACGGGAAAAGACGGCGTTTACTGTGCCCGGTATGCCCCTGTTGCAGTTTACGGTAATGCCATTTGGCCTCTGCAATGCGCCACAACGCATGGTCAGATTAATGGACAAAGTGGTACCACATAAACTGAGAGAAAAAATCTTTCCGTACTTGGATGACCTGTTGGTTGTATCGAGCACTTTCGAGGAGCACATCGAACTGTTGGAGATTTTGGCCGGTCGACTGAAGGAAGCGGGATTGACGATGAACGTCCAGAAGTCAAAATTTTGTTTTAAGGAATTAAAATACCTTGGGTACATTGTGGGAGATGGCTGTCTAAAGACGGATCCGGATAAGGTAGCCGCCATAGCAGATTTTCCCACTCCTACTTCGGCGAAACAAGTGCGGCGATTCTTGGGAATGGCGGGATGGTACCGGCGTTTTGTGAGGGACTTCTCTTCTCTATCGGCTCCCATCACCGATACGCTGAAAAAAGGTAAAAAGTTTGCCTTCACGGAAGATGCGATCGATGCATTCAACAAACTGAAGACGGCCCTGACTACTGCTCCGCTCTTGGTTAATCCGGACTTCTCAAGGGAGTTCATTATCCTCTGCGACGCTTCGAATACCGGAATCGGGTGCGTGCTTAGCCAACTGGACGAGAGTGGTAGTGAACGTCCCATCTATTACCACTCACAGAAACTCAACTCGGCCCAGCGCAATTACAATGTGACCGAGCGTGAATGCCTGGCTGCTGTCATGGGAGTTCAGAAGTTTAGAGCTTATGTCGAAGGACATGCCTTTAAAGTTGTGACGGACCATGCGAGTTTGAGGTGGTTGATGAACCAGAAAGACCTTAGTGGTCGTTTAGCGAGATGGAGCTTAAAGCTTCAGGGATTCGATTTTACCATCGAGCACCGCAAAGGATCCCAGAACGTCGTTCCCGATGCACTTTCACGAGTGCATGGGGTGGACGCACTGATTTGCGATGTTTCGATGTTGAAAGATCCCTGTGATCTGTTGCATATTGATCTTGAGGATCCTAGTTTTAAATCTACGGAATACCTCAAGCTCATAGACAGCATCCAAGAACAAGAGGATAAGCTACCTGACCTTCAAGTGTCGGAAAATTTCGTCTACAAGAAGGTCAAACATTGTACAGGGAATCCCGTAGAGGATGACCAAGTATGGAAGCTTTGGGTTCCAGAACCTCTGACTGAACACTTGATCGCTCTGGCCCATCAACCACCGCGGGCTTCGCATGGAGGAATCGCTAAAACTTTATATCGACTACAGCAACAATTCTTCTGGCCTAACATGGCAGCCCAGGTAAAGGCGTTTATCGGGATGTGCGACATCTGTAAGGCCTCAAAAGCCCCAAATGCAACGCTGAGACCACCCATGGGTAAAGCATTTCTGGCTGAGAGACCATTCCAGATGTTGTACATCGATTTCCTGGGCCCGTATCCACGCTCGAGGGACGGCAACACTCATATTGTGATTGCGTTGGACCAGTTGATCAAGTTTGTGGTCGTAAAGGCTCTTCGAAAAGCAACAACCGATACGGTATTGAAGTTTTTGCGAGAACAGGTGTTCTGCGTTTTTGGAGTCCCGGAAACCATACTCTCCGATAACGGCAGACAATTCATTAGCCATGAGTTTGTGAAGTGCATGGTGATGCTAGGAATAAACCATGTCAGGACCGCCGCATATTCACCTCAAGCAAACGCCAGCGAGAGGGTTAATAGGTCGATTCTCGCAGCAATTAGAGCCTACATTGATACTGATCAAAGAAACTGGGACAGTAATTTGCAGTCGATAGCTAGCGCCCTTCGTACAACAGTTCACTCGGCGATTAATATGTCTCCGTACGAAGCCTTATTTGGACAAAGTTGCGTGGAACATGGCTCCGACTATAAATTACTCCGTAAACTCAATGGACTTAACAACTCAAACATCGATGTCGTTTCGAAAGCTGCACATATGAACATTCTGCACGCTTATATAAAGAACTCTCTCGCTAATGCTCATAACAAATACGAAAACACCTATAATTTGAGGAGCAAGGATGTCAAGTTTGCGGTCGGAGATGTAGTCTTCCGCAGAAATTTCGCTTTAAGTGATGCGTCGAAGAAATTCTGTGCTAAGCTCGGTCCGAAATTCGTCAAAATGAGAATTTCAAAAATAATTGGAAATAACCTTTACGAGCTGGAGGACCTCAATGGAAAAAAAGTTGGAATTTTTCATTGCAAAGATCTAAAAAAATGAATTCTTAGAAGGCCCGGCAACAGTCAGCGCTTGAGACTCAAGGGAAGTAGCTGAAAGGTTTCTTTTCTTCCTCTTTCGACTCGAACGATCTCGTTGAAAGACGAAGCTTTGTGGGAAACGGCACAAAATTTACCTAAAACAAAAAATATAAATAACACTAGAAAACAATAATAACCCTATAAATAATAATAATAATAATAATAATAATAATAATAATAATAATAATAATAATAATAATAATAATAATAATAATAATAATAATAATAATAATAATAATAATAATAATAATAATAATAATAATAATAATAATAATAATAATAATAATAGTAATAATAATAATAATAATAATAATAATAATTATAATAATAATAATAATAATAATAATAATAATAATAATAATAATAATAATAATAATAATAATAATAATAATATCTAACAATAATAAAAAAAAGAATAACTTAACCACCTGGACTATAATCTATCAAAATTTAATAATCCTAACGATTTGGTAAAAACGGGGTTTGCTTGCTTCTTAATACCGGCACTCCACATGGAGTATGTGCATAATGTTAATTTTGGCAAATTGCACAAAAACTAACATTGCTATTAGCAAGACCGCTAATCCTTAGTGGCCTGACTTTTCGTGTCAACGAACTTGAAAACAAAAAAAAAAACAAAACAAAAAAAAAAAAAACACCGGTAGTTTCAACTTAAAAACTGCTGGAAAAGAGGCGGAGCCAACTCACAGCTTGGGAAAGACGAACTTTCTTAAGCCTAGCAAAGGACAGTTGGTGGATAAACTTTAGCAGTGCGGGTCGATAGAAAAGAAAAAAAAAGTCTAGTATTTATTTCTACGCGGCAATAAAAATAAAAAAACTAAAAAGCGCTCTATATAATAAAAGTGCCCTAATAAAATTAACAAATAAAAAAAAAAATAATCAAATAAACGTGCCTATAATAAAAAAATATAAGAAGTGTTTGGGTATGCATACCAAAATGCATAATCCATAAAAAAAGGTAATACCTAGATATTTAAATAATATCGAAAGTACCCACATAAAATATACAAGAAAAACAGTGTGCCATACCATCCCTTTAAAAAAAAAAGGAGGCATAGGTAAACTCTAAGTGCAACAACACAATAAAAACCAAAACTTACCCTATAAAAGAAAAAAAAAAAAACCTTTAAAACCCTTCTGCTCACGAAAAAAAAAGTTATCCCTACCAACAATACAAACTTACCCATTTTGATATCAAAATCAAAAGAAAAAACAAAAATACTCACCTTCAACAGAACCTGAAAAAAAAATAATTAACAAAAAAGGAAAAATAATTTATATGCAAATGATCACTTACATACCTACATACTTACATACATACAAGAAAGAATCGATACTTACCTGGAGGAACGACCTGGAGAATTCTAAGAAAAAAAAAAAGTCTTACCTGTGGACATCGGACCTCAACGAAGCAGCACCCTACAAATTACTTACCTTGTGAAAAAAAAAATTGTGTCCAGAGTGTTCCTACCATACTTACCTGCCAATACCTACCTACCTTCAATACCTACCCCCTACAATATTGGTGTTTTACCCCTTTCTTCCTACCTCTTGTGTCTAGAGTGTTGTTAGTGTCATAGTAATAAGTGAAATTCAAAAAAAAAAAAGATTTGTAAACAATATAAATGAAATTAGAAAGTGGCCAGATTAAACAAAAAAAAAAATAAAAAAATATTTATTAAATATATCAGAATAATATAGATTATTGGTTGAGTGGAAATAATTTATTAGAAAAAAAAAACGAAAAAAAAATCACATGCTCACATATATAATTACCATACCTACCCTAATTTATCAAAACAAAAACAAAACCAAACTTAAATAATCATTACAGAAGTCATACTATAGGATAAGTACTCCAAAGCGGTGCACCTCCTTGGCAGTGGCGATATTCGGGTGACAAAGTAAGTTTTTTCTTATTAATACCATACTTACCTTTTTATAACCTTTTGATTTGTTTTGATATTCATAATTTTTTTTTTAACCAACAAATGATTAATTTATTTAAACGGTCATACCTAGCTGAGTACACTGAAAAAAAAAAATAATTAGAACAAAAAAAAAAGAAAAAAAAAAAGAAAAAAAAAATACAACTAAACAAAAATACCAAAAAGTTAAGATACTTTTAAATAGATAATATGATTGATATTTATTTAAGCGATGAAAGAATGATATAAAAAAATACTACTAGGAAAACAATAATTATTCCCACATCAACTAACCAACATTACAAAATTTTTTTTATTAAATAATATTTTAATAAATTGTTTATAAATTATACCTGTAATATAAAAAAATATTTGTATAGCATTAGCTACGATTAGGGTTGCCATCCCCTATTGTTCATTAGCTTTTTTTTTAAATTCATTTTATTATTTTTATTTATTTTTAATCTAGTTTTTTTTTAATTTATTTTTTTTAAATTTTGCTTTTTTTTAAAACTTATAACTGGTATGTCCATCTTGTTAAAGCTCAATTCTTGGCCAACAATAAAACTCGCATTGTAATTTTTTTAAACTGAATACTTTGGTTGACTCTTTCTTTCTAAAAGGATTTTTGCTATTTTGAGTTCTATGAATGATTGAAGCTTTTAATTTTAGATGGGAAGTTGTTCCTCAATTACATGGGTTTACTTTATACAGGGATTGCTTTTAAATAAAATGGAGTCTTAAACCTGAGGCTTGAGGTGGAGGTGATGCGCAACTGAGGTAAGAGTCGATGAGATGGTGAAGTGGTAAGCTGGTGAAATACTAGGTTAGGGGTTACTGCACAACATTGGAGGAGGCAGTAACCATGGTGGTATCCATATGATACATTGGGTGGGTTAAATCCTCTGGAGGGCCAACAACATCATGGACCCTCCCCCCCTACAGAAATTACACCCTTCTAATGGAACGAATTCGGGTTTCATTGTTTTTTTTTATTAATGAACCAACTTATCTTTTTTATCCTTTTTCCGGCATGAAGTCGTAACGACAGTCCTGTGCTGCGGTAGCAAGAATCCCCCCCCCCCCCGACGAGCCAGTTTGAGCTAATGCAAGCATGCCACGCTGCCGTAGCCAGGACACCCTCTCCTCCCTGCTGCCCGGATCAGCCTCATGTTCCTGTAGACATGGGGTTGTAACGGTGGTAAAGGGAGGAGAGGTCGGATTCTCAGATGGGACTAGGAGCCTGGTATCTATTTATACTACTACGTGGTAGGCCCTAGCCTCCCGTTTGAGAATCCAGCCGACAACACCTCGGTTTTTGTTACGCACTGTCGAAAAGCATGCAACGAACCTTTTCCATTATTGTGCGGTTAATGCGTTCCGCCACCCCGTTCTGCTCGGGTGTATGAGGAACCGTACGTTGATGCAAAATGCCGTGGTCAGTCGTATACTGGTCAAATTCTTTGTTACAGTATTCGGTACCATTATCTGTGCGAAGGCATTTTATGGTGCAGCCCTGCTGGTTCTCGACAAAACTTTTAAAGGTTTTAAAAATACCGAATACATCATTTTTGTTCTTCATAGGATACAATAGGATACCCTTCGACTGAAATCATCAATAAAGGTGACAAAATATTTGGCACCGCCGAACGAACGCGAAGGCATAAATGCAACGTCACTGTGAACAATCTCTAACACTTCTTTTGCATGATTTTCACTAGCTCCGAAGGGAGAGCGAACTTGTTTACCCTGCACGCATGTCACACATTTCTCATTAGCACCCTCTACAAAATCTACGCCTGTCACCAATTCTTTAATCTTCCTCAAGCTAGCATCACATACATGCCCCAGCCGACGATGCCACAAACTTTTATCAGCCGCTGCCATTGCTACTGCTGTTTGATCCGTTCAACAGTTTAATTTGTACAAATCATCGATAAGTGGTGCCGTTGCAATCAATTATTTCTTTGCATCAAAGATTTTACAGCCATCTTTGTCGAAGACCAATGTGTTACCCTTCTTTGCCACCTGACTCACCGACATCAAATTCGCACATAATTCTGGGATGTGCAAAACATCTTTGACGAGTACACTTCGATTATGAGATGAGCTTTTGTTTCCAATACACATCTTAATGTCCCCAGTGCGCTCCACAGCTAAATGAGAATTGTTACCCACTACGATTTCCCATTTTGTTGGTTGGCGCATAACTGACATTAAAGCTTTGTTCATCGTCATATGCGCGGAAGCGTCTGAATCTATATACCACTCCTGAGAAGATTTATTTTGTGAAGTAGAAGAGCATAGAAACAGCTGATCCGGCTTTTTCTTTTTGTTTGGGCATTTGTTGGCAAAATGACCAACCTCATCACATACATAACATGTCACAGTTTTTTCCCCCTACTTTTTTGCACCTGATGTTTCTTTCTTTGGAGGTTGTTACGCTTGTTTGCAATAAAAGCAGCATTTAAACTCTCAGCCTTGGAAGTTACTTCTTGTAGCAACCGGTTTTGAACAAAATCCAAAGTTAATTTGTCCTTAGTATTTTCTATAGCCATGACCATAGGGCGATATTCATCTGGCAAACCAGCCAACATGAGTGCCGCAACCACCTCGTCCCCAATTTCTAGACCAGCCTTTTTGACCTTCATCGACATCGAAACCATCTTATGTACATACTCCTCCATTGAAGAACAGTCTATTTGCCTTAGCCCAACCATATGCTTAAGCAAATCTACGCGACGACCGATGCCAGTGTCCTCAAATTCAGCGCAAATCGACACCCAAGCATCTTTAGCATTTGTACACTGCTCAGTGTACGTATAAAGTGTTGGCGAAAGAAGCAAATTAAGCATCTGTATTGCAAAAAAGTTCTTATCAACGTCCAACTCTGTCCCGTCGAAGCACTTCCAATGGCCTTTCGTAGCAAGATAAGCCTTGGCTTCAACCTTCCACTCATCAAAATTACTCCTGCCCAGAAGCTTCTTTGGTTTTCCCATTTTTTTTTTTTTTACTCACGAAAGATGTTAGAATTTTTCTACCAAGACGCTTCCCCGTCTCCAAAAGAAAAAAAAAATTACGTAGAAAGCAAAAAAAAATTGTGAAATATTAATGTGAATTTATTAATCAATATTTTTTCTTTGCAAAAGGCCCATGACCTGTTGTAAAAGTAATTTGATTACTTAAAATTGCGCAGATTAATAATATACCAAATAAAAAGACGTCCAGCTTGATTGATGGTTTTACAGAGAAGAGAGATTTTATTGATTATATTTTGACATTTGTTATTACTCCGAATTTAGAGCGAAAAAGCTGTATATACAATGGATTATGGTATTGGAACACTAATAAACAAAATTATGTTACAACATATTGCAACGATGGCTACGTTCACAGAAGAGCAAGTAAACAAGTTGTTGGCTACTAAACGTCAGAAACGGTTTTAGTAACTGCACTAGCCGTTTTAGCAGAGGAAAAGATCCCATCAAAGTTGAGGAATTCATAGCCACAATAAATTGTTATAGAGACGTTGAGCATATTCACGAAACCGATTCCATCAAGGGATTTCCATTGTTGTTGGAATGTGATGCTCAAAGTTGGTGGCAGGGCATCAAATCCGAAATTAAAACATGGAACGATGTTATAACAGCTTTGAGATGCGCGTATGCACCTGTAAAACCAGCTTTCCGAATATATCAGGTAAGTTTTGAAAACAAACAAAAATTTAAAGAAAGCACTGATGATTTTATCCGCAAAAAAAGAGCCTTACTTTCACAATTACCAGCTCCACAACCCTCAGAAACAATGATGATAGATATGGTATACGGGTTGTTTCATTTAACCATCCGCGAAAACTTTTCAAGAACTTATTGACAGAGCAAGATCAATTGAAGAGAGCATGGCTGAAAAGTATACAGCAAAAGTTTCGAAAACTGACGTTCATTAACACCGGAAAGAAAAGATAAAAAGGAACTTTTCCCACAAAAGCCAATACGATCCTGTGAGAAAATGGATATAGATGAATACTTCTTATAGAAGTAATGGCAATCACAATAACATTAAGAGAGGATGAAGGCATAAATTTGTGTAGTCAAGAAAATGATGAACTTATCAATATTTTGAATCAACACTCAACCCTCTTTGAAGAGCTGGAAGAGCCAACCCCTTACATTGAACACAAAATAAATACTGGACATCACACTCCATTCGCTACAACTCCATACAACAATTAAAAGATGAACTGCAAAAGATGCTGTCAAACGGAATAATGGAAGAATGTGAATCACCTTGGGCAGCTCCAGTAGTCCTCGTACCAAGGAAAGATGGAGGAATACGAGTCTGCATTGACTATCGTGGTCTAAATAAAATTACTATTCCCGACCATTATCCATTACCAAGGATCGATGATACAACCCACTCTACAAAAAGCACAAAATATATCACAACACTTGATCTTCAGTCAGGATACTACCAGATAAAAGTTTCCGATGAAGACATCGAAAAAACAGCATTTATAACACCCTTTGGAATGTACTGGTTTAAGCGAATGCCGTTCGGTCTAAGAAACGCTCCAGCAACTTTTATGCGACTCATTGATAAATTTCGTTCCGGACTCGTTATTGATGGTATGTGGTTACTTGTATATCTTGATGATATAATCATCTGTTCTAGTAGCTTCAAAGAGCATTGTAAACAACTCAGCAAGGTTTTCGAACATCTCCATAAGTACAAGCTAAAAGTAAATAGGCAGAAATCAAGAATTTGTTGTAGCAGTGTTAAGTATCTTGGACACCTTATAACAAGTGATGGAATAGAAATAGACCCCGACAAAACCATTGCCATTGCTTCTAGAGCAGAACCAAGGAATGTTAAGGATGTGCTATCCTTCATACAAACTTGTTCTTGGTACCGTCGATTTGTCGAAAATTTTGCTGGTATAGCAAAGCCACTCACAAACCTAACGAAGAAAACCTCTCTAGAAAACCACCTATAAGAAAAATCGCATTAAATGATTTAAATAGTGTGAAAATCTTATTACTTATCAATTTTAAGAAGTCAATCTTATTAACTTTTTTTCTATAAAGGCTTGCAAGGAAATCTTCTTAAATCTATAAGTTTTTTTCTTTTAAATATTTATACGAAAATCACATTAAATGATATAAATAATGTGAAAATCTTATTACTTTTCAGTTTTTTAAAACTGATATGTGAAAATCCCGTTTCTACAATAATAATACCTCATCAGTTCAGTTGATTTTCTTCAAGGTAAAGACGCGTACGGAATTGAAAGAAACAAATATTTGTATGTAAGTGTTTTAGAAAAAAAAAACAAGTAAATAATATTTTGTGAAAATGGAAGATGTTCCATCTTTAATATGGAGCAATGAGGATGTTGAGGAAACTCAGCAATTTTGTTCTCGTGGGGCTTCAGTAGCTCGGTGTCCTCGTTGCTGAAAATTTATGGAGTTAACTCCATTGACGTCCTAGGAAAAATGGAGATGGAAGACGTCGATACATTTTTCAGCAACTTCGATAGTTCCGGCTACTTTGGCGACCAAATAGAATTTCAAGCTAGACTTAGGAGTGGAAGAAGGACAGGGTAAGTACTTTTGTTATAACTTTTTTATAGAACCTTTATTCCTACATTTATAATATATTGTAATATTTTACCAACGGTTCGTAATAGATAAGACTTATTTACTTTGTTTAAAACTTCCACTTATTTATTTCGTAAATAAAACACTTTACTTTCTTGCAACCAAACAATTTATTATTCAACACTCAAATATACCGAAACTAATTTCCGAAAACAATTTACTTATCTGTTATTACAACCAACTTTACTCTTTCACTATTAAAAACAAGCTGTGCCCTCTGTCCGCCAGACAGGCGCTTTTATACTTATTACATAGGTTCCCGAAACTACTTGAACATTCCCTAGAAGAAGCTTTTCGATGTTTTGAGCTTTGGTATTCGATTTCGAATCCAAATTCGAAAAACTCTCCCAAAGCTCACCTTATAAATATCAGTGGTAGCGTTCCGTACAGATTTGTGGTTTACATAAATTTCCTTCTTCTTAGGATTGATCGTCCCTAACAATTTCATCATTTCTTTCACCCTTGTATCGATGTAAAGTAGAGTTGCGCAAAACAGTTCCAAGAGCGGAACGGACATTCCTCATCGGAACTAGTTCCTGGAACCATGTCCGCGGAACTATGTATTAAGATTTTAGCAATTTACTTGTTAATGCTTGTTGGTATAGTTCCATAAAAATACCTACATAGTTCTTTTCATTCGTAGTTCGATTCTAATTAGAATGGACCAAAGAATATCTTTATTATTCAATTGTATGTTGTTTTGACGTAGGAAATTCAATAAAAAAAATGTTCAGTTTGAAATGAATTATTTAAATATTCTTTAGCTTATTCTTCTCAAAGAAGAATTTAAAATTGAACTAGGTACAATACTTACGGACATGACTTTTCATCTCTTTTAATATAGATGAATTATCATGTTTGAAACTACATGCTATTGTATATGACGTATATAATATCGTTTCAGATCCGGTAGAAAAAAAAAACAAAAGAACTTTAAATAAATTTTTTCCAATTTAAACATTTTAATGTGTATAAAAAAAGTAAGTTAGGAAAATAACAAAAAAAGTACAAACTTCAAAGCTTAGAAAACATTGAGCCTTTAATTAAAATAACTACTCAGTCAACGTATGATTGATATTTATTAAAAAGTTTACATTTTTAATACGATTTTTTTCAATTTCGAGCAACAATTTGATAGGGATAGGGTTATAGCCATCATTGAAACTCGTTATTGAAAATTTCAACTTACGGTTTTAAGACGCTTAAAAAGCAAAATTAGTCATTATGACACAATAATTAAGCTTATTAGGTATTACTTGAATAATTATTTTAGTTAGAAACAATTTGTGTTTAGCCAAGCCGTTGGCATAAGAATATTAGGTACTCAATTAATATTATTTAAGCCATAAGTTTTATTTTGGCATCAAAGTTATGAATGAACCTGCTATTTTAAACGTCTCAAATTCAGATATTTAAATTTTCATTAGTGATTTAGTTTCTAGAAAAGCTACAATGGCAAGAAGCTCATAGGAAAGTTCTTCAAAATTTCAATATAATCCATTCGTAAATCTTTATGACCTCTGCAAATTGTTGTATGCTCGTAACAAACCAAATATGTACCTACAATAATCCTTTCGTTTAGGCTCTAGCACATACCAACGCACTTAAAATGTGACTCAAAACAAATTATTTTGGCTTCTCCATTGTGGGTGAATTTAAAATAACATTTAACATTTCTTTACGTAAATCAAATATCTAATTGACTTTGCAAAGTAACTAAATACAAATCAAACTTCATCTAAACTAAATACAAGAAATAAATTAAAATTACAAATATTTCAATGCAAATATTTTAATATTTTTACTTTTCAAAACAAAACAAAACAAAACAAAACAAGACTAAACAGTAAACAAATAATTCAACTTCAAAATACAACAGACAATACAGAAGAAAAAGAAAGAACTATGTCAATTAGATTGAGAATGGATTGGATGGATATGGAACTAAAAATGAGTATGGAACTAACTAAAGGGAAAGGAACTACAACGTTGAGGTCGCATCGGACCGATTTAAATTCAGCCGAACATGAAGGAACTACACAAATGCACTATACTCCACTCCATACCTATAAGAGTGGAACTACGAAAAAATGTTATATGCAATGTGCTTGACGAAGATATGGAACTAAAGGAGGAACTATTTGGATGATGAGAGGTCGGACTGATTAACGTATATCTCGTTCCTTTTCTGTATGTATCTGCTATACTCTATGCTGTCTTTAGGGGGGTTCACATTCTCAAATTTGTTTGACAAGCATGGCTTGATGATGTTTGATGGATTGAAGCCATTTTGCGTTCACATTTGTCAAACAGACTGTCAAACATCATTTCTCTTTAGAACTTTAACCATGGCGGACGTTTTGATTGCAGCTCTTGTAATAGATCAAATTTTAGAAGATGAAGACCAAGAAGAAAAAAAAGTCAATAAAATAAGAGGAAACGAATTTGGGCTAAGGAATGGCTTAAAAAGCGTCCAAAATTTTTTTTCGTTTTGTTTTTATAGTCTTCACTTTTAACTTGCCATGTCTCTGGTAAACTTCAATATATTTCAAAGAATTCCCTCCAAAATTCACTATTTCGGCTTACTGGCTGTTCTTTTCTTATGATGCGCACAGGTTGCCAACTTTTTTTAGAATGAAATTTCCTCCTGGTTTGACAAGAATGCGTTCATATTCTCAAATATGTTTGTCAAGCAAGCAAAATATCAAAATATTTTGATATCCATCAAACATGCTTGACAAGCCGTTTGATGGAGCGTTCACATTTTCAAATTCGAGTCAATCAAACCATGCTTGTCAAGCATATTTGATAATGTGAACCCCCCTTTTGCAATCGGTGCGTAATGCGTGTAGGTAGAGGGCAGTCAACAAGACAATACAAACAAACAATATATGCATATCAGAATGCAGTTCCATGGGAACGCCAAACCTGCTCACCCAATTAAAGACAATCTGATCCACAACTGTTTTGGTTTCTTGGTTTGGGATGGCAAATGCTTCAGGCCACTTGCTGAAATAATCCATGACTACAAGGATGTATCGGTTTCCACTGTTAGTTTCAGGAAAAGGGCCTGCGACGTCTATAGCAATTCTCTCGAAAGGTGTGCCCACATTATACTGCTGCATTTTACTCTGAATTTTCGACGTCATCTCTTGCGTGGAGCCAGTAGAACCGTTTTCGTATCTTTTCCAACGTATTATTCCTGATGACCTCCAGAAGTTCCGTCGTGCATTTGTTGAAGAACGTCATTAACTTTTGACCAAGGTACGACTAGCTGCATCACACCATCTGCGGACTCCCACTTACGCCTTAGTACCCCTTCTTGCACATGAAGCGTGTCCCAATGTGCCCAATATGCTTTGAGAGCCGGACTTCGGTCGGAGATATCACACCATTCTGGTTTCTCTTGGTGTTCTTTCCATGCAAGAATGGGTTCTATATCCGAATCTTCTTATTGGGCCATTCTGAGTTTTTCGTTACTCCAGCCGTAAATGGGATCAGCTCTTGTTCTTTGGACGATGACCATTTCCTTTTCTTCTTGGTGTGTGCAATGTTTACAGTCTGGTTTGCACGGTCGCCAAGATAGTGCGTCTGCGTTTGAATGCAGCTTTCTTCTTCGATGTTGAATCTCATAGTTATACGTCTGCAGCCTCTCGATCCATCTTGCTACTTGACCTTCTGGATTTTTGAAGTTTAAAGGCCGATTGAGCGCACCATGGTCTGTTCGAAGAAGGAACTTCTGTCCATAGATGTACTTAGGGAAGTGCTTTGTTGCCAATATCAGAGCGAGAAGTTCCCTCCTTGTCACGCAATAATTCAACTCGACAACTTTTTCTTCTCCGTCGTGGACTTGTGATAGTACAGCTCCAATTCCAACGTTACTTGCATCAGCGTCGATGATAAAAGGTTTTCCCGGAGTTGGGTAGGCATTGCATAGACGCAGCTTGAGTTCTTGAAAGCTTATCTCGCACTCACCTGACCATTTGAACGGCTTCCCCTTTTCAGTAAGCTGATGCAAACTTTTGGCGATCCTAGCAAAATCCTTCACAAAGCGCCGATTATATGCGGCCAGACCAAGAAAGCTCCGGAGTTAATGTTTTTTCTTAGGCGTTGGCCAATTCTTCACAGTGTCAACTTTCTCAGGATCAGTCTTTACTCCTTGGGATGAGATGATATGTCCCAAATATTTAACTTCGGTCTTGAAAAGCGCACATTTCTTTGGATTTAACTTAAGATGTGCTTCTCGAAGCCTCTGGAATACAGCTTTAAGGGTTTCACAATGTTCGTCAAATGTTTTTCCGAACACGATGACATCGTCCAGGTAGACCAGGCAAGATTTCCAAGTTAGTCCATGTAAAACGCATTTCATCAAACGCTCAAAAGTTGCTGGAGCATTGCATAGCCCGAATGGCATCACATTAAACTGCCACAGACCATTTCCTGTGGAGAAGGCAGTCTTTTCCCGATCTTCTGGGTGAATTTCTACTTGCCAATAACCGCTTTTCAAATCCAAAGTTGAAAACCATTGGGCCCCTTCCATCGCGTCTAATGTATCGCTGATTCTGGGTAGAGGGTAGCTATCTTTCCTTGTCACATCGTTCAGTCTTCGATAGTCTACACAGAATCGAGTGCTTTCATCTTTCTTTTTGACAAGAACGACTGGTGATGCCCAAGGGCTTTTGGAATTTTCGATTACCCCATCTTCCTTCATGGTCGACAAAATTTCTTCAACTTCAGCTTGTTTTGCCAAAGGGAGACTGGTTGACGAATTGGTCTTGCATCTCCTGATTCGATGCTGTAGTCCGCTGGGTGAAGAGAATATATCAACAACATTAAGCTGATATTGACTCAGATTAGATGACTTCAAAATGTGGGCTTTTAAATTTTCGGAGTCAATAGGCTTCTTTGTTTCCGCTTCGGTGATTTTATTAATTGTGGATACAGATTCACATCGCCCAACTATTTCTCCCTTTTTGAACTTAATTTCTTACGGTTTAATGTTTAGTATCCGTTCAGGTACCATGTTGTTCTTTGGAACCACAAGAGTCTTCCCTACCATGATGTTTTGGGAACATTGTTCCGTATCTGGTTCCACCATGAGGGGTTGATGGCTTCCAAAGTCACCTTTTAGTTTCGTCCACACGAATACTTCGGAAGAAGCAGGCAAGCAAATGTCTTCTTTGATGACGGTCCTAATAGCTGTTGAGTTTTCGTTGCCATAGACCGCCGGAATCTCCACATTTTGGTACTTTAGAACTTGCTTACCGATATCCAAAATTATTCCATGCTCCTTCATGAAGTCGATTCCAACGATGCACTCGTCACATATATCTGCTACCAGAAATAGATGTGAAAACTCCAGTTCTGCCAAACGGATCGTAAGACGAACCTCACCATACACTTTTGCTACCTCTCCTGTGGCGGTCTTCAGACGGTAGCTATTGGTGTTATCGAGCATCGAGCAGGTACTTTACGCTGGCTTCTTAGGAATGCGATTTTCTGACAAGAGCATTCCTCAACTTCTGCTTCTCTGACTCGATGAACTCCTTGGGAAGCTTGTTCTGCTGCTTCCATAGTCAGAGCGAACACTAAAGCTTCAGAAAGCGTGCGTTCAGCAGCAGGTCCTCTTAGAGCAAGTGTCAGAGATATAAATTTGTCTTCGTCATCCCAGCCATTCGTTGCTGCGGCTGCCTCAAACTGCTTCTTGTAGATCGACCAAGAAGTTTGCAATCAAAAGTCGGTGGATGCATTTCCTTCTTCTTTGGGTAATCGCCAACACTTTCTCTGATCTTAATTTTTCGAACTTTGTCTAATTTATCGGCAATGCTTTGAATTTTGCCTTCAAATTTTTCTTGAACGCTCTCGAGCTTTGCGTCTACATCATCAATACGTCCACCAAGAGTGTGGACCAGTACTTACTTGTTTTTCCGGCATTTCAATTTCGAATACAAATGTGTCCGGGTTTTCATTGTGTTGTCTTAAATCTTCTTGCAGGTAATTTTTCGCTCCATTAGTAGGAAGACCTCGTTTATTCAATTCTGCCGTAAGTTCAACGCAATTTAATTCATTCAGTGTCTTACCCATTTTTATTTTATATTTTTTAAGTTTATTAATTTAGCACCATAAATTTTCTGAATTCACAGATAATAAGTTTTATCTTCACTTCTAACACCAATGTAACGTTTTACCAAGGGTTCGTAATAGATAAAACTTATTTACTTTGTTTAAAACTTCCACTTATTTATTTCGTAAATAAAACACTTTACTTTCTTGCAACCAAACAATTTATTATTCAACACTCAAATATACCGAAACTAATTTCCGAAAACAATTTACTTATCTGTTATTACAACCAACTTTACTCTTTCACTATTAAAAACAGACTGTGCCCTCTGTCCACCAGACAGGCGCTTTTATACTTATTTACATAGGTTCCCGAAACTACTTGAACATTCCATAGAAGAAGCTTTTCGATGTTTTGAGCTTTGGTATTCGAAAAGCTCTCCCAAAGCTCACCTTATAGATATCAGTGGTAGCGTTCAGTACAGATTTGTGGTTTACATAAATTTCCAAGAGATGGCGCTTCATAAAAGACGTTAGGTTAGGTTAGGTTATGAGGGGTGATAGCACGGCAAGCCGAACTACCTCACTCGGATCACAATGTATCCGTTGTGCTCCCCAGGATTGTACTCCCAATCAAGAGGGACAATTTAGGTCTACCTAGTGTAAGTAATTTTTACGGTGTCCTGGGACCCATCGGAGGGTAACCATATTCGTTGCACTAAGTGTTCTCAACTCATTTCGGCATCGTTCAACCAGTTTGGGCTTGTTGACAATTGAAGAAATTGCTTTGATTGCCGCCTGACTATCGATGAAGATATCGATGTTTCTATTTCCTAGTTCGTAAGTGGATAGAGTTTTTGCAGCTTCGCAAACTGCAAGTACTTCCGCTTGAAAGACACTGCAGAAATTTGGAAGTTTTATTGATCTATTTAGGGGTTTCCGTCCATAATTCCCTTGTGGGGATATCTGTTGTGTAGTCTGTTTGAATGTCCTTGTCAGTATAGTTTATAATGGTTCTATGTCCAAAAAGGCCCTCTTTCCAGTTATTGCACTGTTTAAGTCTTAGAGCAATTTTGGCCGCCATTTCCTTAATAAATAGGAAAGGAACGTTTCTAGAGCTGCGGTTGGTGTGGTTCTTATGGCACTAGTAGTACCAATACACGCTAGTCTTTGAATTTTAGTCATGGTTTTGAGATTGGTTGCCTTATCTAGGGCTGGCCACCAAACCAAACAGGCGTATGTAAGGATTGGCCTAATTATGGCTGTATACATCCAGTTAATGGTTTTGGGGCCTGGACCCCATCTTTTACCAAAAATTCGGTTGCACATGTAGAATGCTGGTGGGATGACATAACGTCCGCGGACATAAAGTCCATGGACGTTAATTCCAGTCAAACGGACATAAGGTCCATGGACATTATGTATTCCTCATAATGTCCATGGACATAATTTCTTTTTAAAAAGAAGATAATGCGACATTATTTCCACGGACTTTATGTCCATGGACTTTATGACTTTTTTTAACAGACATAATGTCCATGGACGGTATGCCTGTTTAAACAAGTCATTATGTCCATGGACTGTATGTACATTTTAGACAGACAAAACGTCCATGGACTTTATGTCCTTTTTCACTACTTAAATTATGGATGGACATTATATCCGTTGAAAAAGACATAATATTATCCATTCTATTCCATGTTCCAAGTGAAATTTTTGACGAGCAGTGCATGGAAAATAAACTTGCTACGCACAAAAGATAATACTTTAACAAGAATTTTTCGTTTTCTTAAGATATCCCGAAAATGTTTGCAGATGAAGGTGTTCTTAAGAGTTTTTGGACTCCAAGTATGCCTATTTGTGGATGCAAGCAGCTTTTGATTATATACATTCAGTATGAAGATCATGTAAGTATTTTGCAATAAAAGTTGAATTTGTTTATCACGATTTGAATTACGTCATATACATATATGTATGTATATACAAATTACGCACCTACATATTTTATAGACAATTTTGTGACGCTTGGTCACTACGGCGGCACGGCGGGGGGCAGGGGAAGGCGCGGCGCGGAAGGTGCGGTGCGGTGCGAAGCGAAATACTTACATGATCTTCATACTGAATGTATATAATCAAAAGCTGCTTGCATCCACAAATAGGCATACTTGGAGTCCAAAAACTCTTAAGAACACCTTCATCTGCAAACATTTTCGGGATATCTTAAGAAAACGAAAAATTCTTGTTAAAGTATTATCTTTTGTGCGTAGCAAGTTTATTTTCCATGCACTGTTCGTCAAAAATTTCACTTGGAACATGGAATAGAATGGATAATATTATGTCTTTTTCAACGGATATAATGTCCATCCATAATTTAAGTAGTGAAAAAGGACATAAAGTCCATGGAGGTTTTGTCTGTCTAAAATGTACATACAGTCCATGGAAATAATGACTTGTTTAAACAGGCATACCGTTCATGGACATTATGTCTGTTAAAAAAAGTCATAAAGTCCGTGGAAATAATGTCGCATTATCTTCTTTTTAAAAAGAAATTATGTCCATGGACATTATGAGAAAGACATAATGTCCATGGACCTTATGTCCGTTTGACTGGAATTAATGTCCATGGACTTTATGTCCGCGGACGTTATGTCATCCCACCCTCGAATACACAATACACACTACACAAACAATCGAGTCGAGCACATTCGAGCATATCGATCGTGGACACTTTATTCACGGTCGCTTGACTCGTTTTTATTCGAACCAATTTAACTCGGTTGCAAGGTATACTCGTTCGTATTCGTTTAGTTTGTGTGGTGAATCACGAGTCATCATACTCGTGGCCAGAAAAACTCGTAAACATTTTCCTTCCGTTGACTCTGTTTGCATAGAGTACGTATATTATATATTATAGGTACTCTATGTCTGTTTGTTTGAACTCGCTTTTTTCGAGTGAGTATTCGATGTTCGTGAACATTACTCTACTCGTTTTATTCTCTGGTAGGTACAAAACTTTAAAATTAGGATTAAGAAAAGTTCATACCAAACTCATAAAGACTAAAAAACGCAACAAATTAAAACATAATCGTCATCACCCCAAATTGCATGAAAGCAACAACAACATCTTTGAATGAACGCAAAGTAAAAAAAAACAACCCCTGAAATTACATTTCGTTCAACAAACGTAGTTTGACCTTTGTATATGAACACTATAGTACTCTCATGGAACAAAAAATATTAGTTCAGAATCGCCTCTCACACAGCGCTGCAATCGCCACAATCGCCACAATCTGAAATTGGAGAAATAAAAAGGCGGGAGGATGACAAATCAAAAAGAAATGAAGATAAGTAGTAAGAACGAGAGGATTATATTAATATTATTCTGACAACAATAATGAGACTAAGGGAGATGGTTAAATCAAAATAAGGGAAAGAAAATGAAATTTTTTTGTCGTATGGACGAAGCTTATTGTGTTTTGTCATGACAGGGGTATAGGTTTAGGTATAGATATGTAGGTATTATTTGAAGCGAAATATTTTAAATTTTCAAATTTGATGCAAATTGAATATATCAAAGCAACGTTGTTAAATTTCGCAATATGTGAGGTAAATACAACGTTGCTATATTTATCATTTATTATGCTTTTTTCCTAGGTAGGTATATAGGTAGGTAGGTATGAATTATAGTTAGGTTTTTTTATCGTTTTAGGTAGCTATTATTATGTGGTAACCATATTATGTTAAAAAATAGTGGAATTAGGTTTTTAAATTTAAAAACCAATTGAAATACCCGTAAAACCAATTTTTGAAAGAAAATAATTTATTTTCTTCTAAAAAGTGTTTTTTTTTTGTTAAAGGCAAGTTTGTAAAAATTAAAAAAAAATGTGAATTTGGTTTGAAAATTTTCTAAATCGATTGAAATACACGTGAAAACTATTTTTCTAAAAATAAAGAAATAATTTTTTGATGGAAAAAACATTTTTTTAAGTTATCAAATTTAATAAAAATTTTTAAAAAATGGGAATTTGCTTTGAAAATTTTTTAAATCCATTGCAATAGGTACATGTGAAACAGATTTTTCCAAGAAAATTTAACTATTTTTTTCGGAAAAAAAATTTGTTGTTTAAAAAATTATAAAAATGAAAATTTGGTTTGCAAATTTTAAAAATCGATTGAAATACACTTGAAAACTATTTTTCTAAAAAAAATAAATGATATTTTTGGGAAAAAAATTAAATAGGTAGGTAATACCTATCAAAATTTAGGTTTGCAAATTTTAAAAATCGATTGAAATAGTTGGATAGGTAGGTACTCGTAAAACTATTTTTCGGAAAAATTTAATTATTTTTTTGAACCATAATTTTTTGATTAGACACTTTGTAAAAATTTAAAAAAAGGGGTATTTCGTGTGCAAATTTTTCAAAACGATAGAAATAAACGTAACAATAAAAAAAAAATAAAACAACTTTTTTTCGAAAAAAAAAGTTTTTACTTACCTACATATATCTATCTACATGTTTTGATCCCTTTTAATGCCAATAAAGATGTAGAAATGTTAGTAGTTGATTCTTTTTCTGCCTTGGGCCTGTTTCAAATTAATAATGTTAAGAATGATTTAAATAGAATTTTGGATTTAGTATTTATTAACAACGATTTAAAGTATTCCTTAAAAATCTCTGATTTTCCTCTTTGAAATAACTCTTTTCATCATAAGGCTATTTCTTTCTCTTTTGAATACTACAATTATGCTTCTGTCCGTCTCAAAAATCGTAAAACTTTTAATTTTGCTAAGGCAGATTTTATAGCACTAAATAATTTGTATAATACTGTTAACTGGCAGGATTTATTGGAAGGCAGATCTCTAGAGGATATGTTTACAAGATTTAAATGTATTGTTAATGAAGGCATTGAACGATTTGTTCCTACCTTAACCAGAAAGAAATCGTTTAAGCTTCCATGGTTTAACAAAAGAATTAAAAATTTGCAAAATGCTAAAAATAAGGCTTTTAAGCGTTTTAAAATAACAAATCTTTCAGAAGATCGTGCAATACTTTGTTAGTTGAGGAGAGAATTTGATTTTCTCAACAAATTTTTATATAGACAATATATTATCAATACTGAATCCAATATAAGAAATAATTCAAAATCTTTCTGGGTATTTTTGAATTCTAAGAGAAAGTGTTCATCTTTTCCTCAATGTATGGACTACGAGGATTTAAAATCCAACGATATTCAGTCCTCATGTGATCTTTTTGCCCGGTTCTTTTAAACTTCATATAATTGTGACATTTTAACAAATGTTGATGGCTTATACCCTGACATTACTCCTTTGATAGATTTTAAAATACAAAGTTTTTCAGAAAAGGTGGAAAGTTTAAAAGAAGTTGATGTGTCAAAAAAATCTGGCTTTGATATGATTCCTCCTATTCTTTTGTCAAAATGTTCTTATTCACTTTGTAATGCTTTGACCCTTATTTTTAATAAATCTTTAAAAACTGGTGTTTTCCTTAGTGAATGGAAAATATCTTACATAGATCCAATTTTTAAGAGTGGCCTTAAGCACTTAGTGAAGAACTATAGACCAATCTCAAAACCTTCAGTTATACCCAAACTTTTTGAAAAAATGGTGACCCAAAGACTTTATTTTGCTGTCAAGAATTTGCTACCTCAAGAACAACATGGTTTTGTTAAAGGTAGATCAACTTGTACAAATTACTGTATTAATCATGTCGAAAAGGGTAAACAGATTGATGTCCTATATACTGATTTTGTAAAGGCTTTCGATCGCGTTCATCATGGTCTTCTCCTGCAAAAGCTTAAGATGTTGGGATTGGATGTTTCTTTTTTAAAGTGGTTAGGATCATACTTGACTGACAGGAAGCAAGCTGTTAAGATAGATGAATGCGTTTCAGATCTTATAGATGTGGTATCGGGACTTCCACAGGGCATTCATTTGGGCCCACTTCTTTTTATAATGTTTCCCATTGATTTACCCTCTATTTTTAATTATTGTAACTGTTTGATGTATGCTGATGATGTTAAAGTATTTACAGCAACATCTTCGCTTACTGATTGCATGTTAATTCAGTCAGATATCAACAATTTTCTCAAATGGTGCGACTACAATCATCTTGAGCTGAATTACTCGAATTGTAAAATTTTTCATGTATCTAGATCTTTATCTCCCATTGATTTTGAATATAAATTCCATGATGTTAGTCTTCTTAGGGTAAATGAAATAAATGATCTTGGCGTGATTTTTGATTCAAAGCTTGATTTCAGATCTCATGTTGATTATATAGTTTCTAAAGGAAATTCGCTATTAGGTTTTTTGAAACGGAACTCCAAAGATTTTAAGGATGCCTATACTTTGAAGACCATATTTATGTCTATAGTTTTACCGGTTTTGGAATATTGTTGTGTAGTCTGGTCGCCTTTTTACGAAAGTAATTTTCTGAAAAAGATTTACTCTTTATGCATTACGCAAACTTAATTGGGTTGGGTCTCTGCCAGATTATAAATCAAGATGTTCACTTATTGACATAAAAACGCTTAAATGTCGAAGGCAAGTCCAATGCATTTTGTTCGTTAAGGATATTTGTGATAATCGAATAACCTCTAGTGAGCTGCTTTCACTAATGCCTCTTTATGTTCCATCAAGAGTTTTTCGCAACAGAAATGAGTTATTTTATGCTCCCCTTCATAGAACCAATTATGGTCTAAATGAACCAATAACACGTTCTCTAAATCTGTTCAATACGGTTTATAATGAAATTGACCTTAACATGAATAGAGATAGTTTTAAGAAAATAATTCTTCAAATATGTAATTGATTAATTAGTTTAATATAATTTTAATTTATTACTAGCTCTTGTAAATATGTATAAATCTTTTTATCTTCATTATTTTTGTTAATTTTGTAATCAGCAGATCTTCGAATCAATTGATGAAATAAATAAATAAATAAATACATCTAGATATGTAGAATAAAAAAAATAAATTCGCACTTAAGTATGTAATTCTATACATATATCAATTGAAACTTTTTGTCGACAAAAAATTACTTTTTATTGGGAAAAATAATTTTAGAAAAATTAAAAAAAAGAAAATTGGTATCACAATTTTTAAAATCAATTGAAATAGGTACATATACATCGCAACATTATTTTGCAAAAAAAAAAAAAAAAAAAAACGGTTTTTTTTTATTCAGTTTGAATATTTTATAAATTATACTTTATAATTATTCACTTTTTCACATACATTCTTATATGATCTCAATGATTTTTTAATTCAATAAGTTAGCCTGACATTTTACCTTTATTTTAAGACCTTAATCTTACAGATACGATTAATAAAACAGAAGTTATAACCAACCAAATCAATCCAAGTCAAGTACACGTGCATAAAAATATTTTTTTTATTAAATTTGTGTTTCCGTTAAATTTTAAAATAATTTCCTTTTTCACATACCTACATATAATATATTCTTTTATGTTACTCCGCAATGATTTTGTAAAAAAAATGTATCCTGACATTCTTCCTAAACTTTAAGGCCTCAACCTTAACGATTCCATTATTAGAACAAAAGTTATCAGCCAACCAATCCAACTTTACAATTATTATGAATGAAAAATACCTACCACAAACGTGTATTCCTATTTAGGTACATATAGACATTTTTTTTCCGATGCGAACCCAATTTGCCAAGGTTATGGTTTTTTATTTCACACACTCCACCGTCTTTATAATAACTATCTCCCTCCAACCAGTATATTCTTAATAGCTAACTTTTTTTTATTTTGTTTGTAGTTTTCCTCTTTCTCATTACGTTTGCCTCGATGAAATTTATTCTCAAAAACCAATTTCAATTTATAGCTGGTACATGCCTGTCATTCTGGCTTTAATTTGAATTTCGAATTTTGAAAATCCGACCATTGGATCCAAAGATATAAGAATTTAAGTGACCGCAAAACGAGTGTTTTTGAAATTTTGCAAAAATTGGACAATTCTCCACTGAAACACGTCGGTTGGCAATGAACAACAACCCCATTTTTTTTAATTTTTCCGAGATTTTTCACACTGTTTCTTATTTAACTATTGTGAAGGTCGTGTAGGGTGTACAATTATGAATGATGTACCAAATTAAAAAAAAACTAATTGTATAGATGCAATGACTAAAGAGTTATGAGGTGAAAAAAAAACAACAGAAATATGTCAATATCTCGGTTGAAAACATTTTTAAAAATCTAAAATTTTTACAACAAATGTAAATAATTTCTATCACTTATACGATTTTCAGATTTTTCAAACAACCCGGTAAAAAGATAAAAATCCAAAAGTGGTAAAAATTCACCCCGAAAAATCCCTGTTTTTGAAACATCAAAAATTGTATCAAAAAAAATTAAAATCCAAATTTCCTTAAACACGTATAATTTATTTTTCAAATACCTTTTTAATGGTATAAAATATATTTCAATCAGACTTAACCCTGAATTATTGGAATTTTTTTAATTTTGAACTTTCAAATATTTATATCTCGCTTTGTAGATTTTATAGAATTATTTTAAAATAAGTTAAGTTCTGGAAAATCTATTAAATAAAAAATAAATGAATGTTCTACGACCTTCCGTTTAGAAGTTAGCTTTTAAACCCTCGACCAGTTTTATCCTTTTTTACCCGACTTAAGATTAGAATTTCAAAAAATCCCATCTTAGTGCTCATTTACTTAAAATAGCTAATTTAAAAAAAATTACTACATATTTTTACCAAAATACAAATGAATCAGTAAGTAAGTTATTATAAAATCAAAATTAAATAAAATAAAAATTTTCCTCTACCAAATAAACGACCTTGAACATTATTCTTTTATCATTCTTTCTATATCCTACCCCTTTTTATAGAAATGTATACAAGAAAAAGTCCCAAAATTGATTTTTTCTTGTCTCACTTCAATTTTCATAAATTTCCTATACATTGTTCTCTATCTTCTTTTCTTTCTTTAATCTTAATTTTTATTCTCTTGTATTTGATTATCTGTTCCTTCTCAACTAAAATGGTTTGAAATGGAACAAGCTTCAGTATCGGCTCACCTCATAGCGCGTCGAACGTTCCTCTTCATGAGACTACTATAGAGTCTATATACAATGGTTTGACCTTGTCTGGCATGGCAGACAACAATTCAACTGCAAAACCAAAGTGGTTGTTTTTGCTGTTCCCTTCCTTTCATTCGAACGAAAATTTCCCTCATAATTTCCTCAAGCATATTCAATGGTTGTGGTTTTCACTATTCAGTTTTTAAAAGCGACAACGTTGACTTTGATTTCCGGCTATCTAGCGGCGATCTAATCCGTTGTCCCTTCTATTTGTAATTATTCAATGGTTATATACCTATATGCCTGCTACCATGCCTTAGCAGTCGTTGAAAAAATAATATCCCGCAGACTATCTTGGTTCCTTGAGAGAAGTAACCTCCTCGATATCAACCAAGTTGCCTTTAAAAAAGAAAGATGTACAATGGATTCACTATTACAAATCGACGAACTCATCGCTTCAGGTCTTTCGTCAAAAAATCACATATCACTCTTTTCCATAGACTTCGAAAAAGCCTTCGACCGAATCGGAATCCACGTAATTTTGAACGATTGAATGGAAAGTAGGTCCTAAAATTATCGCCTTTGTGAAAGCATTCCTTACGCACAGAAAATTTCGAATAAAAATAAAAACCACATTTTCTTCAATCCACAACCTTGAAAACGGTATCCCCCAAGGATCCCCCCTTTCAATAAAATTAGTGTCATAATCGCAAATTGTAACAAAATAAATTATTGTTTATACGCCGACGATCTAATTATTGTATCCAAGTGTAAAGACTTAAAGCATGTAGCAGCTGATTTCTCAAATATCCTCCTAGATAATATAATAAAATGGGGTCAATACTCCGGAACAAAAATATCTACAGATAAAAGTAAAATTCTTCACATTTGCAAAAAAAAGCAGGTGCTCCAAAAATATTATAGTTGATCTTAATAATAAATTAATTGAAAATATAAATAGTTTAAAAATACTAGGTATTTTATTCGATTGTAAATTAAACTTTAAGTCACATTGCCTTTATATCAAAAAGAGCCTAGCTACCAGAGTCAATATGATAAGATACTTAGCTTCTAAACATAGTTGCTGTAGTTAATGTAATTAAATCAGTTTTTCTTGCAAAAATAGACAACGGACTTCCCATCTATAGCAAATGCTCAAAATCATCATTAGAACTTATAACACCATCAATCATAAGCAAAAAAATGCTCAATATTCCCACCATGGAAAATACGAAACGACTCAATCAACACCGAATAACAAAGACTCCCAAAAGCCACAACAAGCAATGAGATATACCGGAAAATGTTTATGGAAACAATAACGAATCTTAAAAGGACAGAATGGAACTTCCTCTACATAGATGGTTAAAACCTTCCTTTAGTAGTAATAATAGGTGACGTCTCGGCCAAAACGGCACCGCAACACTGCCAAATAGCGCAACATGTATCAGATGTTGTATATATTTTTTGTTTCAGCAACATATGCTGAAACTGAGCAACATGTGTGAGATATACATTTTTGTTTCAGAATTATACGCAGGCAATGAATTTCGTAGCAACATTTTGGTATTATATGCAGGCTGTGAAACTCATTGCAACATTTTGGGATGATTATGATGGTTGTGAAACTCGTAGCAACATTTTGTAATCATATGATGGCTGTGAAACTCAGTGGCATTGCACCATTTTGGTGTTGGCTGTGAAACTCAGCTGCGTTTGCAACATGTGCCAAAAAGTGCAACATGTATCCACATGATGGCTGTGAAACTCAGTGGCATTGCACCATTTTGGTGCTGGCTGTGAAAATCAGCTGCGTTTGCAACATGTGCCAAAAAGTGCAACATGTATCCATATGATGGCTGTGA
Source organism: Epistrophe grossulariae (assembly GCA_929447395.1). Taxonomy (NCBI): domain Eukaryota; kingdom Metazoa; phylum Arthropoda; class Insecta; order Diptera; family Syrphidae; genus Epistrophe; species Epistrophe grossulariae. The sequence goes on from OV839569.1 coordinate 49,254,861, forward strand.
AACTCAGTGGCATTGCATCATTTTGGTGCTGGGTGTGAAACTCAGGTGCATTTGCAACATGTACCAAGAAGTGCCATATGATGGTTGTGAAACTCAGTGGCATTGCAACATTTCTGCACTGGCTCTGAAACTCAGCTGCAGTGCCAGCGTGTGGCAAAAAGTGCAACATGTGTCAGATGTTATAAATATTTTTTGTTTCAGCATTCGAATTTTTTCAGCATTGCAACATTATGGCACTGGCTGTGAAACTCAGCTGCATTTGCAGCATGTACCAAAAAGGTGCAAAATGTATCAGATGTTATTATACATTTTTTTTTCAGCAAACATTATGCTGGCTGTGAAACTCAATTGGATTTTTGAGAAATATATGGGTGTTGAGAAGAGATAGCTAGATGGATTGTTTGACTCGCCTTTACACGCAGGCTATGAAACTCAGTTGGATTTTTTACCTTCATTTTTCATCATCATACGCAGGCATTGAAACTCATTTGGGTTTTTAAGCAATTATTTATGAGGGTTGAAAATACGCATAGGCGAAAGGTATAGGTATACATTTTTTGTTTCAGCATCATACAGCAATCATTATGCTGGTTGTGAAAATAAATTGGATTTTTAGAAAATATATGGGTGTTAAGAAGAGATAGCTATATGGATTCTTTGTCTCGCCTTTACACGCAGGCTATGAAACTCAGTTGGATTTTTTACCTACCTCGTTTGAGACATTGCCCAACCATACAAATTATTTGCATCCAAATGAAACTCAGTTGGATTTTTTACCTACCTCGATTGAGACATTGCCCAACCATACAAATTATTTGCATCCAAATAAATTAAATACGATGATGGCTTTTGAGAATAATATGATTCAATGAATTTGTTATTGGCTTTTGAATATCTGTGACTGCATTGAGTTAAGCCACCTCAGAAAATTTGAAAATGTATCTTCTACATCATCTAAATATGGTACGCATTTTTTTCAACTGTCCTTGGTCATCGAATTCCTGTAAAGAAGGACCAGATACCTGTGCGTGTTGTTTGCTTGAAAATAAGTTGATGGGGATAAAAAAATTGATGCTTTTGTACGAAAGATTAAAATAAAAAAGAAACAATATGGCGCATATTCATAGTCGTTTTTAGACTCCAGTTTATCTTAGCCTGGAGTTTATCCAATGTAAATTAGATAGGATAAACCCAGTATTTTTTTAGAAACAACTTAAACAGTGACTATGAATATGCCCCTATGTATTTAAGTTATTTTATTTTTAATAAAAAAAAATGTATAACAGTTGCGTTTTATTTATCCATGAATTATAAGATGAAGGAAATCCTAACCATTTAACAAATACTTTTTTTCCACTTCGACTTGATATTTTTTCAACCATGGAATGTATCTAACAGTTTTGTTTTTTTTTAATTCAGCCTCATAGAAGTTTCCGCTTATGTTTTTGTTTTCAAAATCTTTAAGTAAATATGTAGGTGGATTTGTTAGTTAAATTTTTTTTATCTGGAATTTTTCTGTTGTCCAGTTTGGTGTGTAACCCTTTTCAAAAACGTGTTTAAACTTGCTTATTCGAACATTGTCACCAATTTTAAATCTTGGCTTTGGTGATTTTTGTACATGATTACCTATAATATGCAATTAATTATGAATTTACGCTAGCTGAACTTCTGCGTATCGTTCTATGTCCATTTAAAGTCCCCATTGAAACTAAATTCTTTCCACATCTTTTCCTTCAGAGTTAGATTGAAACGTTAAACAATAGATGCTTTTAAGCTGCTAAACGTTGAGTACCTAATGATTTATTTGATAACGAGGCATCAGTTCTTTGAATTTTTTGTTGAAAAACCCTTTTCCATCATCGGTTTCTTTAAAAATACTGTTCGTAGCTTCTGCAACACTTTCAGGTTTTTTCGTTTTTTAATGGTTTTGTCCAAGCGAAGTTTGAAAAAGTATCAATTGAAGTCAGCAAGTGTTTATTTCCTTTATTTTCTCTGCTGTATAATATCTTTTCAACTAAATCAGCTTGCCATAGACCATCGAATCCTTTAATTATGGCATGACGTCTTTTAAAATTTCTTCGAGCTGGTTAATGTAATTCATCGACAACATTTCTTCTACTCATCTTTTTAACGAATACTCCTAGAATACTTTTGGTAATCTAATTAAGGTGGTTACGCGGGTCATGAAACTCAGTGCAACATATGGGGGTTAAAAATAGCTACTAATATTCTTTTTCAGCATCATACGCAGGCTTTGAAACTCAGTGCAACAGTGTGACCATCACCAACTTTTTGGGAGGCATCATTTCTTGTGTGTTCAAAGACGCCTGAATGAGTGAACAAGTGCTGGTCGTAGAACTAGGGGTTGAAAGATCGGAATTCTATTTTTAGATGGGAAGAAATGTATGATATTTACAAATCATGCGTTGGGAAGAAGAAGGTATTACTATGATGACGATATTTACAACGCAGGTGAACCGAGTTTTGTAAACAACCACGTTGTGTTATTTTTGTTTTCGTCGTCGCCACGTGCAAAATGGTTCAGATGTTATATACATTTTTTGTTTCAGCAAACATTATGCTGGTTGTGAAACTCAATTGGATTTTTAGGAAATATATGGGTGTTGAGAAGAGATAGCTATATGGATTGTTTGTCTGACCTTTACACACAGGCTATGAAACTCAATTGGATTTTTTACCTAAATTTTTTCATCATCATACGCAGGCTATGAAACTCAGTTGGGTTTTTAAGCAACTTATGAGGTTGGAAATACGCATAGACGAAAGCTATATACATTTTTTGTTTCAGCATCATACGCAGGTTGTGATAGCTATATACATTTTTTGTTTCAGCTCAGTGCAACATATGAGTGTTGAAATTTTTTCAGCATTATAGGCAGGCCGTGAAACTCAATCAGACTTTAAACAATATTATGGTGGTGAGAATAGGTAGCAACATTTTTGTTCAGTGCAACACATTGGTGTTGTTTTTCAGCATCATATGCATGGCTTTGAAACTCAGTGCAACATAAATGGAAATTTTTTACAGGATTATACGCAGGCCGAGAAACTCACTGCAGCATGAGGTAATAGGGGAAAGGTGTTTTTTTTTTGCATTTTAAAAATTTTATTTAAAAAGTCATGTATATATGTAGATATATTTATAAAATTAATCTATATCTAATATCATTTTATAAAAATCCATGATTCTCATAATTTTAATTCAATATGAAAGCATGCACAAGTATCCGGTCCATCCTTGCATAGACTTGATAACAACTCAGGAAATGACATCCATCGGGTGATAGCAGACAATCGTTATTTTCGAAACTCCTTATAAACGAAATATTTTTTTTTGCTTCGGAATAGTGTTTTTCTAATATTATATTTTCGTTGGTTTTAAAAAAAAGGTAAAGGGCCCTACTAATAATCAAATTTAGCGACGACTTAAATATTTCAGTAAAATTAACCTTAATTCTGGTGATCCCAAATAATGCACCATTCATGTAATGTTTAATTTTTTGAAGTCCATTCCATACATATATGATTCATTATTAAGAGTCCACTTGAATATTAAGGTCATACTATATATGGTTTATTAGCTAGAGCCCATTCTATTATGGTCCATTTTACTGAAATATTTAAGTCGTCACTAAATTTGATTATTGGTAGGGCCCAAAATGTTTTCAATTGCTGAATTTAGGAGAGACATGTTTTAAATAGAAATGAGGATTTAAAATGAAAAATAAAGTATATGAGTTTGTTTATTTATACCGATGAGAATCTAATCTCCTCCTCTATTTTTTTTTAATCTTCAAATAACTTGACTATATTAAAAATATGTGCATCAATGTAGTCCTTAATTTTTTTTTTTTCTTTTTTTTTCAACTTGTCATCACATACATTAATAGTTTGTAAACAATTTTGATCAACATATCCTTTTGTTGCTGCTAGATGAAGCATTTGGGGTGCTCTTAGATTATTTATATATTTGCCTTCAATTCGGTAAAAATTTGAAACCGTTACCCTTGGAGTGTTGGAGCCTTGCGGCCCAACAAGAGATCGTTCTTCTATAATTGATATTATTTTATTATGGTGATTATTATTAGCGATTCAAAATAGCTTTTAACGGGCCATGGCAATGTTTATATATGAAGGTTTTTTTTCATAATACAAATTCTATAAATACTATCCACTGAAATATAACTAGAAGACTTAGCACTATTTTATTTGGATTATTATTACCGCCACTTTGAGATGCAGTTAAAAGTCGAAGTCGATCTACAAGCTCTTTTGGATCGTCCCAGTGAACATAGTCAATAAGGGTTTTCATGCAACGTCGGAAAAGCATCGTAAACGTCTAAAACGTCTTAAAATTTACGACGTCGTAAACGAACTGTCAAAATTTGTATGGGAAATCTTTTCAAACAAATCTTTAACTTTAAGACACAAATTTGTGTGTTAAACGAAGATGGTAAACATCGTAAACATGGTAAACTCTTCTAACCTTAGAAGAAAAAATAGAGGAACGGGCATTTCGGGGAAAAATGAGGTTTTTTTCAAAGGAGTGTGAGTTACACAAACACAAATGCATTCACACATGCACTTATATGTTGATCACAACAATAAACATGCTTACCATCATTTTTGCCAAATAACTCAAGAATTAATAGATAATTGAAAGCAATTTGTTCATACAATTGTATAAATATACTTTTTGGCTTACTTTGGGCATTTTTAAATTGCGGATGACAAATTTTACGAATGTTAAAATTAAATTAAATATTTTAAGCTGTTTGACGTTTAACGAACAGCTGAGTTGTTTACCATTACCGTTTACCACATTTACGAAAAATGTTTTTCGGTACGTTCATGAAACGTGTGTCGGAAACTTTACGATTTTACGACATCGTAAAGTTTAAGACGTTGCATGAATACCCTTAATATTTTTAATGGAAAATATCAAATCTTCTTTCTCAGTGCGATATGATTTCCCAATTCTTTTTTTTATTATCCTTAATAAGAGGTGCAATGATTTTTTTGTATTTGTTAAGTAACTTTTCATTGAAATCCATCATGAGGAATTATTGCAATAAGGATGTTTTTAAACCGGTCTATTTAAAACCCCACAAAATCGGTCTGTTCTTTTTAAAACCGGTCTGTTCTTTTTAAAACCGGTCTGTTCTTTTTAAAACCGGTCTGTTATGTTTTAAACCACCTGTTCTGTTTAAAACCGCACTGTTTAAACTGCTATATTATTTTTAAAACCGATCTGTTCTGTTTAAAACCACACCGGTTGCTGTTGTATTTGCTTCTGAGTTTTAAAATCGTTAATTCAGAATGATAGCTTGATTTGTGATCCTCTTAGGATTTTATAGTTGTTTTCATTTCAATGGTTGGTCTGGTTGCCTTTTTACTTCTGTACTAATAATCGCATCTTAAAGATTAAGGTTTTAAAATAAGTTAAATGTCAGGCTACAAAATTTATGTGCCAAAACTTGACTTCATTCTTAATCAATTCGATTGTTGAACCTAGAATATGCATAGGGAGCTATACTTTAACCTCTTTGATTAACTTATATTAACGGGTGATTTTTTAGCTGGTTTGGTTTTGGCAATACTGGTTTTGACAGCTGACGTGTGTTTAGTACCTTGTGTCACTGTCAAACAGCTTCAGTTTGGTTTGCAATTTAACCATGGATCGTCGAATTTTTGGTGAATGGGCTCTTGGAAAGCTGGCCGAGGATCCGCTTTTTTATCGAAAAATTGTGTTCAGCGATGAGGCTCATTTTTGGTTGAATGGGTACGTAAATAAGCACAATTGCCGCATTTGGAGTGAAGATCAGCCAGAAGCATTGCAACAGCTACCAATGCATACCGAAAAAGCCACTGTTTGGTGCGGTTTATGGGCCGGCGGCATTATTGGGCCATATTTCTTCAAAGATGATGCGAATCGCAGCGTTACTGTCAATGGTGAACGCTACCGAGCGATGATAACAAACTTTTTTTTGCCCGAAATGGAAGTTCTTGACTTGCATGATATGTGGTTTCAACAAGACGGTGCCACATGCCACACAGCACGCGAAACAATGGCGCAATTGCGAGGCGAGTTTGGTGAACAGTTAATTTCACGTTTCGGGCCGGTCAATTGGCCGCCTAGATCGTGCGATTTGACACCATTAGACTATTTTTTGTGGGGGTATGTCAAGGCTAATGTCTATAGGGACAAGCCCGCTTCGATTGACGCACTGGAAGCCAACATCCATGCATTCATTCGTGAGATACCGGCCGATATGTGTGAAAGAGTATGCCAAAATTGGACTCAGCGGATGGGCTACCTGAGACGCAGCCGCGATCAACATTTGCATGAAATTATCTTTAAACATTAAATTGCAAGGTTCAAACTATCGATTCAAATAAATATTTCATTCATTTTTTCGAATTTTTTGTGTTTTTTTTTTTTAAAAAGTTCTAAACCTCTTAAAAAATCACCCGTTATAAGTTATAACTTTAGTTCTAAAAGGGCCAGAAGTTGAAGGTTAAGGTAGGTATTTAAAATACGGTTAACCAGACTAGAGGTAGGATTAACCTAGCGAAGCAACTTAAGTATAATACCTAATGGAAAAGGGTTGATTTGGTATCTTCTGTTCTAATTATCGGATCTTTGAGGTTAATGTCTTAGAATTAAGGTAAAATCTCAAAAAAATTTGAACTTGACCTACGTCTTGGCCAATGTCATTTTTGAACTCGACCAACGTCTAAACCAATGCGATTTTTGAACCTAAAATATGCAAAGGTGCTTACTTGAGAATCTCTTTAATAAACTTACAAAATAGTTCTAAGGGCCAGTTGTTGAAGGTTATGGTATTTATATTAACATTAATCAGTCTAGAGGAAGGATTAACTTGTCGAAGCAACTTAAATATAATTATCGAAAGGGGTTGATTTGGTAAGCTTTTATCTTCTGTTCTAACTATCGGATCTTTGAGGTTAAGGTCTTAGAATTCAAGTAAAATCTCAGGCTCGTAATTTATGTCACAAAACTTTACCTAATGTTCTAATGTTCAGATGTTCAAGGTTAAGGTCAAATGCAAATAAAATGTTAGGCTTCTTTTAAAGCAGCTCATACTCGATTCAATTTGATTGTCAACTCAGCTCGTGCTTGGCTGTCAAAACCATTATTATTGTCTTAAGAAATTACACGACTCGAGTTTATTAAATTTATTAAAATTTGAGTTCAAAGTGCAAAATAATATAGAATAAAGACAATTAGGCCAATCAGGTTTGCATTGAGTTTGATCAAGACATCAAATTATTTATAAATTTGGTCTTGCGTTAAAAAGGGTTCACTTTGACAGTAAATCAAATAACTTGCCTATATAAATAGTTCAATAAGTTGAAAGACTTGTAAATCAATTTGAGCAAATTTGAGCAAATATTTGATTTTCTTCAACATCAACCGTCAAATTGATTAAATAAACTGAACTAAACAACATTAATTTAACCACCAACTGGGATTTGACATTAAAAATTTCTTAGTTGTGATTAAATTTTTAAGTAACTTTTCATTGAAATCCATCATGAGGAATTATTGCAATCGGGATGTTCAGACGTTAGTCAAGTTCAAAAATCGCATTGGTTTAGACGTTGGTCAAGTTCAAAAATGACATTGGCTAAGACGTAGGTCAAGTTAAAATTTTTTTGAGATTTTACCTTAATTCTAAGACATTAACCTCAAAGATCCGATAACTAGAACAGAAGATACCAAATCAACCCTTTTCCATTAGGTATTATACTTAAGTTGCTTCGCTAGGTTAATCCTACCACTAGCCTGGTTAACCGTATTTTAAATACCTACCTTAACCTTCAACATCTGGCCCTTTTAGAACTAAAGTTATAACTTATAATATAAGTTAATCAAAGAGGTTAAAGTATAGCTCCCTATGCATGTTCTAGGTTCAACAATCGAATTGATTAAGAATGAAGTCAAGTTTTGGCACATAAATTTTGTAGCCTGACATTTAACTTATTTCAAAACCTTAATCTTTAAGATGCGATTATTAGTACAGAAGTAAAAAGGCAACCAGACCAACCATTGAAATGAAAAGAACTATAAAATCCTAAGAGGATCCCAAATCAAGCTATCATTCTGAATTAACGATTTTAAAACTCAGAAGCAAGTACAACAGCAACCGGTGTGGTTTTAAACAGAACAGGTCGGTTTAAAAAATAATATAGCAGTTTAAACAGTGCGGTTTTAAACAGAACAGGTGGTTTAAAACATAACAGACCGGTTTTAAAAAGAACAGACCGGTTTTTAAAAAGAACAGACCGATTTTGTGGGGTTTTAAATAGACCGGTTTAAAAACATCCTTATTGCAATAATTCCTCATGATGGATTTCAATGAAAAGTTACTTAACAAATACAAAAAAATCATTGCACCTCTTATTAAGGATAATAAAAAAAAGAATTGGGAAATCATATCGCACTGAGAAAGAAGATTTGATATTTTCCATTAAAAATATTAAGGGTATTCATGCAACGTCTTAAACTTTACGATGTCGCAAAATCGTAAAGTTTCCGACACACGTTTCATGAACGTACCGAAAAACATTTTTCGTAAATGTGGTAAACGATAATGGTAAACAACTCAGCTGTTCGTTAAACGTCAAACAGCTTAAAATATTTAATTTAATTTTAACATTCGTAAAATTTGTCATCCGCAATTTAAAAATGCCCAAAGTAAGCCAAAAAGTATATTTATACAATTGTATGAACAAATTGCTTTCAATTATCTATTAATTCTTGAGTTATTTGGCAAAAATGATGGTAAGCATGTTTATTGTTGTGATCAACATATAAGTGCATGTGTGAATGCATTTGTGTTTGTGTAACTCACACTCCTTTGAAAAAAACCTCATTTTTCCCCGAAATGCCCGTTCCTCTATTTTTCTTCTAAGGTTAGAAGAAATTTTGACAGTTCGTTTACGACGTCGTAAATTTTAAGACGTTTTAGACGTTTACGATGCTTTTCCGACGTTGCATGAAAACCCTTATTGACTATGTTCACTGGGACGATCCAAAAGAGCTTGTAGATCGACTTCGACTTTTAACTGCATCTCAAAGTGGCGGTAATAATAATCCAAATAAAATAGTGCTAAGTCTTCTAGTTATATTTCAGTGGATAGTATTTATAGAATTTGTATTATGAAAAAAAACCTTCATATATAAACATTGCCATGGCCCGTTAAAAGCTATTTTGAATCGCTAATAATAATCACCATAATAAAATAATATCAATTATAGAAGAACGATCTCTTGTTGGGCCGCAAGGCTCCAACACTCCAAGGGTAACGGTTTCAAATTTTTACCGAATTGAAGGCAAATATATAAATAATCTAAGAGCACCCCAAATGCTTCATCTAGCAGCAACAAAAGGATATGTTGATCAAAATTGTTTACAAACTATTAATGTATGTGATGACAAGTTGAAAAAAAAGAAAAAAAAAAAATTAAGGACTACATTGATGCACATATTTTTAATATAGTCAAGTTATTTGAAGATTAAAAAAAAATAGAGGAGGAGATTAGATTCTCATCGGTATAAATAAACAAACTCATATACTTTATTTTTCATTTTAAATCCTCATTTCTATTTAAAACATGTCTCTCCTAAATTCAGCAATTGAAAACATTTTGGGCCCTACCAATAATCAAATTTAGTGACGACTTAAATATTTCAGTAAAATGGACCATAATAGAATGGGCTCTAGCTAATAAACCATATAAAGTATGACCTTAATATTCAAGTGGACTCTTAATAATGAATCATATATGTATGGAATGGACTTCAAAAAATTAAACATTACATGAATGGTGCATTATTTGGGATCACCAGAATTAAGGTTAATTTTACTGAAATATTTAAGTCGTCGCTAAATTTGATTATTAGTAGGGCCCTTTACCTTTTTTTTAAAACCAACGAAAATATAATATTAGAAAAACACTATTCCGAAGCAAAAAAAAATATTTCGTTTATAAGGAGTTTCGAAAATAACGATTGTCTGCTATCACCCGATGGATGTCATTTCCTGAGTTGTTATCAAGTCTATGCAAGGATGGACCGGATACTTGTGCATGCTTTCATATTGAATTAAAATTATGAGAATCATGGATTTTTATAAAATGATATTAGATATAGATTAATTTTATAAATATATCTACATACATATATACATGACTTTTTAAATAAAATTTTTAAAATGCAAAAAAAAAAACACCTTTCCCCTATTACCTCATGCTGCAGTGAGTTTCTCGGCCTGCGTATGATCCTGTAAAAAATTTCCATTTATGTTGCACTGAGTTTCAAAGCCATGCGTATGATGCTGAAAAACAACACCAATGTGTTGCACTGAACAAAAATGTTGCTATTCCCATCACCATAATATTGTTTAAAATCTGATTGAGTTTCACGGCCTGCCTATAATGCTGAAAAAAATTTCAACACTCATATGTTGCACTGAGCTGAAACAAAAAATGTATACAGCTATCACAACCTGCGTATGATGCTGAAACAAAAAATGTATATAGCTTTCGTCTATGCGTATTTCCAACCTCATAAGTTGCTTAAAAACCCAACTGAGTTTCATAGCCTGCGTATGATGATGAAAAAATTTAGGTAAAAAATCCAATTGAGTTTCATAGCCTGTGTGTAAAGGTCAGACAAACAATCCATATAGCTATCTTTTCTCAACACCCATATATTTCCTAAAAATCCAATTGAGTTTCACAACCAGCATAATGTTTGCTGAAACAAAAAATGTATATAACATCTGAACCATTTTGCACGTGGCGACGACGAAAACAAAAATAACACAACGTGGTTGTTTACAAAACTCGGTTCACCTGCGTTGTAAATATCGTCATCATAGTAATACCTTCTTCTTCCCAACGCATGATTTGTAAATATCATACATTTCTTCCCATCTAAAAATAGAATTCCGATCTTTCAACCCCTAGTTCTACGACCAGCACTTGTTCACTCATTCAGGCGTCTTTGAACACACAAGAAATGATGCCTCCCAAAAAGTTGGTGATGGTCACACTGTTGCACTGAGTTTCAAAGCCTGCGTATGATGCTGAAAAAGAATATTAGTAGCTATTTTTAACCCCCATATGTTGCACTGAGTTTCATGACCCGCGTAACCACCTTAATTAGATTACCAAAAGTATTCTAGGAGTATTCGTTAAAAAGATGAGTAGAAGAAATGTTGTCGATGAATTACATTAACCAGCTCGAAGAAATTTTAAAAGACGTCATGCCATAATTAAAGGATTCGATGGTCTATGGCAAGCTGATTTAGTTGAAAAGATATCATACAGCAGAGAAAATAAAGGAAATAAACACTTGCTGACTTCAATTGATACTTTTTCAAACTTCGCTTGGACAAAACCATTAAAAAACAAAAAAACCTGAAAGTGTTGCAGAAGCTACGAACAGTATTTTTAAAGAAACCGATGATGGAAAAGGGTTTTTCAACAAAAAATTCAAAGAACTGATGCCTCGTTATCAAATAAATCATTAGGTACTCAAGTTTAGCAGCTTAAAAGCATCTATTGTTTAACGTTTCAATCTAACTCTGAAGGAAAAGATGTGGAAAGAATTTAGTTTCAATGGGGACTTTAAATGGACATAGAACGATACGCAGAAGTTCAGCTAGCGTAAATTCATAATTAATTGCATATTATAGGTAATCATGTACAAAAATCACCAAAGCCAAGATTTAAAATTGGTGACAATGTTCGAATAAGCAAGTTTAAACACGTTTTTGAAAAGGGTTACACACCAAACTGGACAACAGAAATATTCCAGATAAAAAAAATTTAACTAACAAATCCACCTACATATTTACTTAAAGATTTTGGAAACAAAAACATAAGCGGAAACTTCTATGAGGCTGAATTAAAAAAAAACAAAACTGTTAGATACATTCCATGGTTGAAAAAATATCAAGTCGAAGTGGAAAAAAAGTATTTGTTGAATGGTTAGGATTTCCTTCATCTTATAATTCATGGATAAATAAAACGCAACTGTTATACATTTTTTTTTATTAAAAATAAAATAACTTAAATACATAGGGGCATATTCATAGTCACTGTTTAAGTTGTTTCTAAAAAAATACTGGGTTTATCCTATCTAATTTACATTGGATAAACTCCAGGCTAAGATAAACTGGAGTCTAAAAACGACTATGAATATGCGCCATATTGTTTCTTTTTTATTTTAATCTTTCGTACAAAAGAATCAATTTTTTTATCCCCATCAACTTATTTTCAAGCAAACAACACGCACAGGTATCTGGTCCTTCTTTACAGGAATTCGATGACCAAGGACAGTTGAAAAAAATGCGTACCATATTTAGATGATGTAGAAGATACATTTTCAAATTTTCTGAGGTGGCTTAACTCAATGCAGTCACAGATATTCAAAAGCCAATAACAAATTCATTGAATCATATTATTCTCAAAAGCCATCATCGTATTTAATTTATTTGGATGCAAATAATTTGTATGGTTGGGCAATGTCTCAATCGAGGTAGGTAAAAAATCCAACTGAGTTTCATTTGGATGCAAATAATTTGTATGGTTGGGCAATGTCTCAAACGAGGTAGGTAAAAAATCCAACTGAGTTTCATAGCCTGCGTGTAAAGGCGAGACAAAGAATCCATATAGCTATCTCTTCTTAACACCCATATATTTTCTAAAAATCCAATTTATTTTCACAACCAGCATAATGATTGCTGTATGATGCTGAAACAAAAAATGTATACCTATACCTTTCGCCTATGCGTATTTTCAACCCTCATAAATAATTGCTTAAAAACCCAAATGAGTTTCAATGCCTGCGTATGATGAATGAAGGTAAAAAATCCAACTGAGTTTCATAGCCTGCGTGTAAAGGCGAGTCAAACAATCCATCTAGCTATCTCTTCTCAACACCCATATATTTCTCAAAAATCCAATTGAGTTTCACAGCCAGCATAATGTTTGCTGAAAAAAAAATGTATAATAACATCTGATACATTTTGCACCTTTTTGGTACATGCTGCAAATGCAGCTGAGTGTCACAGCCAGTGCCATAATGTTGCAATGCTGAAAAAATTCGAATGCTGAAACAAAAAATATTTATAACATCTGACACATGTTGCACTTTTTGCCACACGCTGGCACTGCAGCTGAGTTTCACAGCCAGTGCAGAAATGTTGCAATGCCACTGAGTTTCACAACCATTATATGGCACTTCTTGGTACATGTTGCAAATGCACCTGAGTTTCACACCCCGCACCAAAATGATGCAATGCCACTGAGTTTCACAGCCATCATATGGATACATGTTGCACTTTTTGGCACGTGTTGCAAACGCAGCTGATTTTCACAGCCAGCACCAAAATGGTGCAATGCCACTGAGTTTCACAGCCCATCATATGGATACATGTTGCACTTTTTGGCACATGTTGCAAACGCAGCTGAGTTTCACAGCCAACACCAAAATGGTGCAATGCCACTGAGTTTCACAGCCATCATATGATTACAAAATGTTGCTACGAGTTTCACAACCATCATAATCATCCCAAAATGTTGCAATGAGTTTCACAGCCTGCATATAATACCAAAATGTTGCTACGAAATTCATTGCCTGCGTATAATTCTGAAACAAAAATGTATATCTCACACATGTTGCTCAGTTTCACAGCCAGCCATGTTGCTGAAACAAAAAATATATACAACATCTGATACATGTTGCGCTATTTGGCAGTGTTGCGGTGCCGTTTTGGCCGAGACGTCACCTATTATTACTACTAGAGGAAGGTTTTAACCATCTATGTAGAGGAAGTTCCATTCTGTCCTTTTAAGATTCGTTATTGTTTCCATAAACATTTTCCGGTATATCTCATTGCTTGTTGTGGCTTTTGGGAGTCTTTGTAATTCGGTGTTGATTGAGTCGTTTCGTATTTTCCATGGTGGGAATATTGAGCATTTTTTTGCTTATGATTGATGGTGTTATAAGTTCTAATGATGATTTTGAGCATTTGCTATAGATGGGAAGTCCGTTGTCTATTTTTGCAAGAAAAACTGATTTAATTACATTAACTACAGCAACTATGTTTAGAAGCTAAGTATCTTATCATATTGACTCTGGTAGCTAGGCTCTTTTTGATATAAAGGCAATGTGACTTAAAGTTTAATTTACAATCGAATAAAATACCTAGTATTTTTAAACTATTTATATTTTCAATTAATTTATTATTAAGATCAACTATAATATTTTTGGAGCACCTGCTTTTTTTTGCAAATGTGAAGAATTTTACTTTTATCTGTAGATATTTTTGTTCCGGAGTATTGACCCCATTTTATTATATTATCTAGGAGGATATTTGAGAAATCAGCTGCTACATGCTTTAAGTCTTTACACTTGGATACAATAATTAGATCGTCGGCGTATAAACAATAATTTATTTTGTTACAATTTGCGATTATGACACTAATTTTATTGAAAGGGGGGATCCTTGGGGGATACCGTTTTCAAGGTTGTGGATTGAAGAAAATGTGGTTTTTATTTTTATTCGAAATTTTCTGTGCGTAAGGAATGCTTTCACAAAGGCGATAATTTTAGGACCTACTTTCCATTCAATCGTTCAAAATTACGTGGATTCCGATTCGGTCCAAAGCTTTTTCGAAGTCGATGGAAAAGAGTGATATGCGATTTTTTGACGAAAGACCTGAAGCGATGAGTTCGTCGATTTGTAAAAGTGAATCCATTGTACATCTTTCTTTTTTAAAGGCAACTTGGTTGATATCGAGGAGGTTACTTCTCTCAAGGAACCAAGATAGTCTGCGGGATATTATTTTTTCAACGACTGCTAAGGCATGGTAGCAGGGATATAGATCTATATCTAGATAGATTAACAATTTCTTTGTTTGGTTTTGGTATAGGCACCACTGTAGCAATTTTCCATATTTGTGGCATAACACCTTGCGTTAGGATTTCATTGTAAAGGTTAAGTATACGTTTTTTTAAATAGATTGGCGAGTTTTTGATCATGGCGTATGATATGCGATCAAAGCCAGAGGTGCTGCCATTGCATGAATTAATGCAGCTTTCAAATTCAATATAGTTGATGTCATCTTCGATTTGTTTTGCTATTTCGCCAACACTTGTACCACAGATAATAAACTTTACAGATGTAGCATCCATATGGGAAAAAATGTCCATGAAAACGAAATTTGTCCAAAAAAAGAGCTTTCTAAAATGTTCAACTTCTTAGAGAAGGGACAACATTTCAATTTATTTTCTCTACTACTATATAACCTATGGGAGAGCTACACACGGAGAAAAACGCACAATTTTGTTTTTGTTTTCTTATTTCTTTTACTCCTTCAAGAACTATGTCCCCTATTACACGATGATTCTTTGCGTCTGACTCTTTTCGAACATAAGGAGTGCGAAAGAGAAAAAAGATGAGACGGAAGACCAGTTGCCCTGTGAGTCGTGGGCCAAGTTTTCCGAGACTCTTTTTGACGTTTCTTTTTATATAACTTTATTTTGATGATTTTCAAAGGGAAATTCGATAAAGAGTCAGGCGCAAAGAATCATCGTGTAATAGCGTGCGATTCACAGGATGATTTTCAAAGAGAAATTCGAAGAAAGAGTCAGACGCAAAGAATCATCGTGTAATAGGGGACTATGAGAAAAAAACGAACGGAAAAAACCTGTTTGCTTCTCTCTTTTTAGGAATCGTGTGTTTATTGTTTTTGTTTTCATGATCTTTACTCGCTATGTGCTACTGCAGGCTAAATTTGAGACAAATTTGATATAAACAAAATCTGAGTCTGGTATGCGGATTGCGGTTTTCAAATCGAGGATGAACATCGTTAGATTTATGTGTATGTGTGTTTCATTATATACATATGTATTTTGCATGTGCGCTTCATGATATTTGTAAAGAAAAATATTGAAATTGATTTTTTGAGAATGTTTGGAAAAAAATAATTGAAATGAAAATTAATTTAAATAGGTACTATAATCAAGAACGTCTCATTCAAGGAAAATTTTATTTCAGTTTGCACAGAGAAGAGGTTTTTTTGAATTATTTATTATTTTTAATAGATTTAATGCGGGAAGTTAAGTGAGAGAGCGTCGTCGTCGGTTAGCTGTTGATTTTGTACACCTGCAAGTATTATTTTTATCTAGATTTGATGGAAGATCGAATAGCTTTTGCCTAGATTCAATTCATTATTGGTCATATATCGGGGTGATGTTTGATTTAGGTAAATTTGTAAATTGTATGAGTAGGTATTTAAGGCGTCCTGAAAGAACTTTTTTTTTTAAGTTTTTTATTATTTGGTATGTTTATGAAAAATCTTTTTTGTTGAAGTTATTTTTTGTTGATTTTTAAATTTTTCTGGATTTTATACGGTGGGTTTTAATAAAGAAAGGTTCAAAGATTAGGACGAAGCATAAGCTGCACAATTTTGCTCAAAACTATATACCTATAACGTATAAATACCTATACACAATATTTCGATTTTTAATTATTATAATTATTAATATATAATTATTAATATTTTAATTATGGAAAGCAGCTAAACGCCTAAAAAGACCACAAATTCAAAATCCGCCTATCAAAGCACAAGACAGAAAATGGATTGCAAACCCGAAACAGAAAGCTGAAATCCTCGCGGAACATCTCTCGAATGTTTTTAAGCCCTTTCAAGAAAATGCAGTTAGGTACAAATAATTTACATTTTGTTGATAGAAACGACGAATTGGAAATTCCCTTCTTTACGCTTAAAGAAGTAAAAAGTATGTGTCAACACAAGCTATCAAATAAAAAAGCACAGGGGAATATTTTAGTTACTGGTAGGTTTTGAAAGAAATGCCAACAGTAGCCTTCAAAAAACTCCAATACATAATAAGTGCCTGTTTAGATTGTGACTGCTCACTACGTAGTGATGGCATTTTGTAGGTGAAATCGGTGAGGTAGAAAGGGAGGCGACAGTCAGGAAGAAAACATAAAGATTGTAGTGAGCAGTCATGTTTCATATCCGACATGTTCCATTTAATGCCATTTTTTTCATTTTTGGCATGTTCGTTGAAGGGTAAGGTATATGAGAATAAAAATTAAAAATGTGTAATTAGTCAAGCTTAGACGCAAAAAATGCTTATTGAATTGGTGGATTGATAACAGCAGAGATGCTGAAGCAGATTTAATTATTAAAATTGCATTTTCTGCTATATTTTGCGACTGCTTATTTATTTAATAAACTCATGATTCATGGTGCTCAGAATCAAATGTTTCAAATCAGAGATATTCCATCAGAGTTTGGCGATATTCGTGACTGAGAAATTTCGACTGTAGACGCGACATGACTATTCACTTCGTAGTGAGCATATCACAATCGAAACAGGGTCTAAACGCATGTCTTAAGCTTCGATATATACCATCTAATTGGAAAATTGCAGGAGTCACTGTTATTCCTAAGCAAGGAAAGCCACCAACAAAAGTAACTTTCTACAGGGCAATATCTCTTATACCAATTATGGCAAAAGTTTTCGAAAAACTGCTCATGAAAAGGCTCAGCAAAGTAATAGAAGAAATGAAAACTAATCCCAAACCATCATTCAGTTTGGATTCAGAAATAAACATTCGAATATAGACCGAGCGCATCGAATTACGGATTTCGTTGAAAAGGTATTGAAGAAAAACAAGTATATTCCGCTCTATTTCTAGATGTTGCTCAAGCCTTTGACATGGTTTAGGATTTCAGTACAAACTCCATAGAGACCCTCCAAGGCAGCTCTACGAAATACTGAAATCCTATGTTACAGACCGATTCTTTAGAGTACGGTACGAGCAAGAGTATTCAGAAATTAATAAAACTGAAGCCGGTGTACCACAAGCAAGTGGCCTAGGACCAACAATGTTATATACTAGGGATATTCCAGTGGACAATTATGCTATCTTGGCCACATTAGAAGATGATACTGCCATTTAAGTGCCTGATAAATGCGTTCTATCAAGAACAAAATAATGCTATACAAACATATACGGAAACCACTGCCTACGTTCTGTAACTCTCGCATCGGCAAAATCAATCGAGAAACGATCAAAATTGAAACAAATCGTATGAGTTTTGTTCCATTTTTCAAAGTTTCTCGACCAATTTCAACGATGCGAGAGTTACAGAACATAGGCACAGTTTGGACTTATGGCATCCAATTGTGGGGTTCTACAAAGAAAATTAATGCTAAAACCATCCAAAAATAAAGTCCTTCGTGGAATAATAAATGCCCCTTGGTATATTAGAAATAGCGATTTACATCGTGACCTACAAATAGAAATGGTTTCTGAAGTGATTAGAAAACACGCTGTTTCACATAATCAGCGACTACATAGTCATTTTAACTCCGAGATGGATACCGTGTTAAATGTAAGAGATAATGTTCGAAGATTAAGAAGAACAAAGCCTCATGAGCTGATGGTCTAACAGCGATGGGAAAGTATTAAAACTTTAAACTTCTCCCAATGCGATTTTGAATTGAAGAAATAATTGTCGATCTTTCATATATTGGTAATTGGTCCTGATTTACCGGGGGTTTTAAAGAATTTTTTTTTATTTGTAGGTAGGTATACCTAATCTACCTATCAGATCAAATTTTAATATTTTATTATAATTACATATTTTTAAACTTTTTTGTATATGTTTCCTTTTACTAAACAACAGGTTCAAAATGTTGAAATGTAATAATTCCTAGAAATAAATTTCTTATACCTATAAGAAACTGGAAAATGATTATCTATCCCTAGAAATAAATTTCTTATACCTATAAATAACTGGAAAATGATTATCTAAATAAAATTAAAAATGATGTTTACCTAACTAATCAAAAAATACGCTGATCTAACAAATCTAGAATAGAAAACACGAAAACTACACAAAAAATAAGACATTTTTCCGTCATTAAAAAAATAACCCTAACCACTCAAAAAAATTTTCTACCTACCCACATAAAGAATATATCCAATATCCATGCATGCAAAGAAGAAAAAGAGTTCATATACTTTTTATTGTTTGTCGCCAGCCTCAGACGACATAAAAAAAAATCGTACATACAACACAGTAAAAAAAAAAAACAAATATAATCGCAATGGCTTTCGTCTTCCTCTCGATCGTTGCTGACTGCATAGTATTGCAGACACAAAAAAACATGTTTTTATTCTATTTTTCCCCACTCATTTCATTCCTATATTCTGAGTAACAGAGCAAGAGGGAAAATATATGAGCGAGCACGCAAGAGAGTACCTTTTCCAAAAGACAAATAGCTTTCTTTCTGTGCTTTACTATTAACAGGCAAAGAGTTTTTTTGCCTGTTGATCGTCTGCGTGGTGTAAAAATAAATTGGGACATTTTTTTCTATGGGGATGCTTCATCTGTATAGTTTATTATCTGTGCTACAAGCACATAGACAAAAATGTCCCAATTTATTTTTACACCAAGCAGACGATCAACAGGCAAGAAAGCTCTTTGCCTGTTCATAGTAAAGCACATAAAGAAAGCTATTTGTCTTTTGGAAAAAGTTCTCTCTTGTGTGCTCGCTCATATGTTTTCCCTCTTGCTCTGTTACTCAAGATATACGAATGAAATGAATGGGGAAAAATTAAATACAAACAAGTTTTTTTGTTTCTCAAATGTTAAAAACTGTAAATTAAAAGAAAAAGAAACTGTCGTTGCTCGTCGCCGGTCGCTACTTATTTTTTGTGAGTTGCTTGCTTTGTATTTAGTGTTTCGTCGATTAATTAGGTATGTCTCGTTAGTCGTTGTTCATAAATCTTTATTAATAGGAAATTATAAAATACATAATTTTTTTAAAATTCTTTTTTGAAATGTAACGTTTTGTGGTAGCATACGTTAAAAATGTAGGTAGTTAATGAAACAAATCAGGCGTGTAGTTTACCTGATTAACTACGCGTAGTTAACCGAGTAGATTACCTGACGTAAACTACTCTGCCATCTCTGATTGGAACCCGCCATATAAAAATTTTCAGTACAAAAATTTGTATGATGCGTCGTCTTGGTAACTTTATAGTAGTAAGTAGTGATATGTGATTTATTATTTTCTTTAAGTACAAAATAGTTTTACAGAATTCACAAAAGAGCATTGGCTAAATTGCCGTCAGCCGAATAAAAAGAGTGTTTTCTAATTTAAATAGATGTATGTATGTAGATACTCATATATTTTAGCTTATCACAATCTAAAATAAATATTAAGGGAATTCATGCAACGTCTTAAACTTTACGATGTCGTAAAATCGTTAAGTTTCCGACACACGTTTCATGAACGCACCGAAAAAAATTTTTCGTAAATGTGGTAAACGATATGGTAAACAAATCAGCTGTTCGTTAAACGTCAAACAGCTTAAAATATTTAATTTAATTTTAATATTCGTAAAATTTTTCATCGCCATTTTAAAAATGCCCAAAATAAGCCAAAAAAGTAAATTTATACAATTGTATGAATAAATTGCTTTCAATGATCTATTGATCTATTGTGATCAAAACATAAGTGCATGTGTGAATGCAGTTATTTTTGTGTAACTCACACTATTTTGAAAAAAAAAAAAACTTATTTTTCCTCGATGTGCCCGTTACTCTATTTCTTCTTCTAAGGTTACAAGAGATTACCATGTTTACGATGTTTACCATCTTCGTTTAACACACAAATTTGTGTCTTAAAGTTTAAAATTTGTTTGAAAAGATTTCCCATACGAATTTTGACAGTTCGTTACGACGTCGTAAACTTTAAGACGTTTAAGACGTTTAAGACGTTTACGATGCTTTTCCGACGTTGCATGAATACCCTTATTATCATTTAAAAGGCCTCATTTAATATTTGTTGGCGATACCTAAGTGCAGTTTTTATGTATCTAAAAAGAGAGTTCCAGCTCACTCCATTTAGTATTGGTATAATTTCATCAATTGATAATGTGCTTTTTTCCCAGACTGATACTCGGATCGGTTTGAGCACAGGACATATTCCAATGAAGTGTTGAGTATCTTCATTTCATTCACAAAAAATCTGTTTGTTTCTATATTGGAGATGTTTGGCTATTTTATTTGTAAGACGATGAGTAGGTTGCATCAAGATTTTCCGAATATATGCGAAGTGTAAGTTCATTGTGTATATGTGTAATGTTGGAAGTCCTGTCTCTAGGTGGAGCATGTAATTTGGGGTGTTATAGGGAAGTTTAAATATTCTTTTGAGAAAGTACCTTAGTAATTTTTTCACTTCTTCAAATTGGTAGATACCCCAAACTTGAGCCGCATAGCACATAATCGATCTGATCACTGCATCGAAGATCCTATACTTAGCGCTCGGAGTAATATCGTTTTTGCTGAAGACCCTGCTCCAGCTGCAGTTTATTGCACGTTTGGCCTCTTTTAATTTTTCTTGGAGATGCTTCTTAAGAGAAAGCTGTGGGGTGATGAGGACTCCAAGGTATTTACATTCTTTGACTTTCTCCAGTTCTTCATTTTGTCAAGTCCATTTCTCGTTTCTTGCATATCTCCCCACCCCGTTTCGAAAAATCATAATTTTTGATTTGATAGTATTCAACTGTAAATTCCACAAAGAGCAATATTTCTGTCTTGTTTATCATCAGTTGCATTGTATAACTATGTCATCGGCGTAGAGCAAAAGTTTGATATTTGTTCCAGCTAAGGTTAGTTCTCCTGGTAGAAATTCTCCAAGGTCATCTAAGAACAATGAGAATAGTAGAGGGCTAAGAAGGCAACCCTGTTTTACTCCCGTTTCCGTTTGAAACCATTCAGATAAAATATTCCCATCCCAAACTTCAGTGCGACTTCCATCGTAGAATTTTTGCAATACTTTAATAATTTTAGTTGGCACACCTATGTAGATTGCTGAGTTTATAAAATAAGGCTTTTCTATCAATGGAATCGAACGCAGCTTTGAAGTCCAAGAAGAATGCGTACAGCAAGTATGTTTGCGCGATGCTTGTGAGGGAGAAGATGTTATCAACCGTTGAGTATTCTTTTCGGAACCCAGCTTGGTATTCACTCAATAAATTGTTCTCGTGTACCCAATATAATAATATTTTTGTAACTGTGTTGAGAAAAGAGATGCCTCTGTAATTACTCGGATTCTTTGGGTCATTTTTCTTTAGGATTGGAAATATGATGTTTTTCCTAAAACTTGCATGTATTTCGGCCGAGGTGAAAATAAAATTAAAAGATTTTGTGAGTTCGCTTAAGAAGCCATCCGTTGCATTTTTGAAGAACTCGTAGGGTATACGGTCTTCACCTGGGGCTTTGTCTAAACTACAGCGCCTTAGGACTTTGTTAACATCCAGTAAAGTAATAGAACGGTCTAAGGCCTCAATTTCCAAGTAAGGCAATGCAAATTGTTTGGAGTCACCGGCCAATGTCGTATTCAACAGTTTTATGAAATATTCAGCTAATACGGGGGCTTCAACTTTTATGTTACGTCCAAAGGTTGGCCTGTTTAGGGTTTTAGCGATCTTCCAAAATGATCTACTGTCGTTTGCTCTGCTGAGCATCGATGCAAGTTCTATCGAGTAGGCTTTTTGTTTCTCCATGCAAGTCACTTTGTACAGTTTGTTTGTCTGTTGGTACATATGTTTTGCTTAGGTAGTGCTTTCTTTTCTTAAAAGCCGTAGAAAAGCAAAAAATTTTTCCTGGCTGATTCGCACTCCCAGTCATACCAGGGTTGTTTTCCCTTTCCTCTTGCCCTTGATTGATTGGAAAGGCCTAGCAGCTTCAGAAATGCAGGTTGTGAGAATATCTACTCCATTTGCTGTTTCTATGCAGCTTTGATCTATTAGATTAAGTTCGTTGTTTAGATTTGAACAAAACCTTTCACAATTTCCTTCTTTCCACTGTAACTTTGGTAGCAGGCATCTTTTCATTTCAGTTGGTGGGCCACTTTGAGAAACTAATTTTAAGGATACGGATATTGGTAGGTGATCTAATTGAGTTAGCTCTTCCACTTCGAAGTCATGAACGCATTGAAGACACTCTCCTTTTGTGAAACAGTAGGCAAAAGTTGAGCTTACAGTACCCCTTATAAAGGTTAAATGCCCTTCTTTATCACTCTTGGAACTACCGTTTAGTAAAACAAGTCCGATACTTTCACACATTTCGATGAGTTTTTTCCCATTACTATCAATTTTTTTGTCTGTTGCAAGCCTCAATTCTGCTGTTGATTCAGGTATGATTTCTGGCTCTATATTTACTATTTGTGTATCTCCTACTCTTCCGTTGAAATCGCCTATTAGGATCACATTTTCATTATCGAAATCCAATAAAAAAGTATGCAGGCTCGTAAAATCTTCCATCCACGTACATATTTGTATTTATTCGTAATAATTTCTTACACAGTAAGATACAACATCTTTTAAATTAGTGCAAGATTCAGTATTAGTATATACTTTATAAAAATAATTGAATGATAAAAGGAGAAAACTAAACTGATAATAAATCAAAAGAAAAGAAAACTATAATGAGAAAATTTATGTTTTGAATAGAAAAAAAGCCAAAAAAGAAAAAATAGTTGCATTTAATAATGAAGTATGTATATTAATTTAAGTTAAAGAGAAGAAATAATAAACCAAAAGCCGAAGGTTGTCTATCACTAAAGAGCCTCAAAATACCGTCTAAGTCTAGCCTTGAACCGAGTGCTGCATCCCATCATCCGTATTACCAAAGGTAGGGAATTCCACAACCGAGTCGCGTAAACGAAAAATTGACGACTGGAAATAAGGTAGGTGTAGCGTTGTGGGATCAGTTCAAATGTTCTATTTGAGCGCGGAAGCTGAATTTTTTTGTAAAGATATTGTGGTTTTTTTGTTTGCAGAATACTATTTAGCATTGTTAGTGTTTTAAAGGCAAATAAATTATCCAGAGAGATACCATGTATTTTTTTAGAGTATGCAGAAATATGATCATATCTGTGCAGACCGAAAACATACCTTGCCACACTATTGTATACAACATTTAGCTTCCTTTTGTCCCTGGAATCACAATTACTAAAAATTTCACAACCATATAGCAGTAACGGGATAAGAAGTGATTTGACTAATATCATTCTTGTTTTGATTGGGGTGATTCTTTGAGTAGTCCATAACATTCGTAGTCCTCCATACACTCTTCCGATAATAATATTTATGTGATTTGTCCAGGTGAGTGTTCTATTGAATACTACCCCCAGGTTCTTTGCTGAATCAGCAAACTGAATCGGGATGTTGTTAAGCAATATAGAGGGAAAATAAGTCGTTTCTAATGAATTTTTTGAAATAATCAGACATTTGGTCTTGGTTGGATTCAAACAGAGTCCATTAGATTGTGACCATTGTAAGACCTTGTTTAGATCCTCATTTATCTCCCAAGCCCCATTTTCTATAAAACCAAGAGGACAACTATATCGAAGCTGGACGTCGTCAGCATACATATGAAAGGACGACTTGAAACTTAGAGACGGAAGATCATTTATATACATCGTAAATAGAAGAGGTCCCAAAATTGATCCTTGGGGGACACCTCTGCTTAGTGGAAGGAATGATGACGTTTGATTATTAGCAACAACTGCTTGATATCTTGACGATAAATACGAAAAAATAAGTTTCGTTGAAGATGAGGTAAATTCAAATTTATCCATCAGTTTAGTACATAAAATATGGTGGTCAACTGTGTCAAATGCTTTCGAAAAGTCTAAGAGTGTGAGGAAAGTAACATTCTTCTTATCCACATTTTCTCTTATTTCTTCGATAACATTTATAAGAGCTGTGGTGCAGCTATGACCTGGACGAAACCCAGATTGGTTTGGACATATCATATCATTCCGATTCAAATAACGTCTTATCTGCGTATTCAGAATTTTTTCAAGAACTTTCGATAGGAATGGTAAAATAGCTATGGGTCGATACTCGTTACGATTTTTCGGTATAGGAATAATTTTAGCTCGTTTCCAACTCACAGGAAAAACTCCAGTCGTTATGATAGTATTGAAGAGGTATGTAATGGGTTTCAATGTATGGGGAAGAGTTGCCTTTAAAAATACTGGATGGATGTCATCGAAACCAACTGAATTAGATTTTATAGATAAGCAAAACTTGAGAACATCCTCTTCATTCACATTGAAAAAACTAAAACCATTTGATGATAAGCTGTTAGCTTCCAAATTGAAGAAGTTAGAGACATTATTTTGTTGAAAGGATGAGAGAGATATAAACTTTTCATTCAGTTCGTCACAATCAATACAATTATCTGAATTATTTATATGTTTACCAACACCTATATCTTTCAGATTTTTCCAAAGCTTGTGACCAGCTAAAGAGGGATTTAGTCGAGTAGAAAAATAACGTTTTTTTGATTCCCTGATCTCAAATACAACTTTATTTCTTAATTCGGTATAAGCTTTTCGAAATATTCCAATCCTAAAGCGTTTCCATGTCTTATATGCCATATTGCGTTGATTGATAAGTATTTTTATATTGTTACCAAACCATGGTTGGTCCTTACACTTAATGGTTTTTGTTTTGATGGGAACGTGAACATTAAAAAGGAAATTTAAATTAGACTGAATAAATTCAGTCTGATCATCAACAGAAATCATTCTTGAAACTTGTGAGAAATCGATAGATTGTAAATCGTATTCTAGGCAATTGTAATTAATGTTTTTGAAATCCCTATAGCTGTAGCTATTGCTAGAATCAAGAGGCTCACACTCAAAAGTTATGTGCAACAAATCGTGATGTGAGAAGCACGATGCAGATATCTGATCAAAGTGGAGAACTTTATTTAGGTGGCTTACAAAAAATACATCAAGCAGGGTACTGGATTCATTGGTAAAGTGTGTTGGATTTGAAATATTTACTGGGTGCATACTGAGAGCTTTCATGTCTTCAGCGAATGTGGATTCTAAAAGCAGATTGCTATTGAAATCCCCTCCTAATATAATATATGGTGACACATTAGTCAACTCATCTAACTCTGCCAGTATTGATGTGGTATTAACATTTTTATTAGGTCTGTATGCACATCCTAATACAATTTTGTTGTCCTTGCAAGTTATTTTAATAAATACAAAATTAACATCATCACTAGGTAAAGATTCACTCACGAATTCTGGGTTTAGTCCACATCGCACATAAATAGCTACTCCACCCCCAGTTCTACTTATTCTGTCTCGTCTGAACAATTTGAAGCCTCTTAAATCATACAGAAAGTCATTTATTTCCGGCCGAAACCATGTTTCGGTCACAAACACAACATCCACCTTAGAATCTGCAAACAAATACCTAAATTCATCTATTTTCGGAAACAAACTCTGGGCGTTTATGCAACACACCTGAAGACCAGTACGTTGACTACATAAAATGTTAATCATGTTACGAGAGATGTCATTATTACCAACAGCTGTGGAGTTCCCATTATTGTTTACTATATCAGGGCCAACCATTAATAGAAATTAAAAACAATTGGCGGCTGATAAAGCACACCTTCAGAAAACTGACATAGAATACATTATCGATAGATAGACTCGTCCTGACAAAAAATAAAGGCTCAAACTCATAGACAAATAAAAAAAAAATTTTAAATACAAGATTGAATAAGGCTATATGAAGTTTCATTATTAAATGCATTACAGTTGGTTTTAATTAAATTATAGGAATTCAATACAATAAGATAATGAAAATTATTAATTAATTAAATAAAATAATCTATATATAAAAAAAAATTAAATTAATAATTTAAGAGAAAAGAAATTTTTTTTGAAATATTGAAATGCAAAACAGAGTGTAAGAAATTGGGAAAAAAAAAAAAAGTAATTCTTAAAAGAAAAAAGATGATAATGGTTTATCGTTTACTCTTCTTAATCTTCGTAATCAGCTTCATCTGTTGTCATCAGGTCAGCAGCCAAAGCAGCCAAATCCTCAGCGTTAAGTATTAATATTGGTTTCTCATTTTTGTTTTTTTTTTTATATGGACTAACCCACGCATCGTAAAAACGGAAAATAGTTTGTGATCTCTTTTAAGTTTGATCGCAGTTTGTAATAGAGAGCGGTTTTTCGCCGTTAAACATTCATGAATGAAAACCACACAGTCGTTGCTATTGTCATCGAATCCAAGATCTCGAAGCCGGAGTGGTTGGTGCGATGTCATTCGGTAATTAGCAATCGATCGTAGAACAGCGCTTTTGTCGGCCGGGGTTAAGAATTTAATAACAATTGGTGCGTGTGAATAGTTATTGTTTTGTTTTCTTAAACGGAAAATACTTTTGAGCGAAGGCGGTTGAAAACCAGCAATTTGTACGCACATGTGATTAAACATCGATTTTAAGTTTTCGTTGGGTAGACAAGGAACGCCTTGAAGCAGCGCATCACTACTTATTTCTTTTTGCTGGTATTTTTCTTCGGTTTGATCCAAGCGTGTTAAAATATTATTAATGTTTTCGCAGTGTTGGTTTAGTTGTTGCTTTAGTTGGTTATTTTCCCGTTTAATAGTGTCTACGTCATTTAATTTCGTTTCAATTATTTCAACTCTCTCAACCAACCTTCAATTGAATTTTTTAGAGCAGCGATATCGTCATCAATTTTCTTGGATAACCTCTCTTCGGACTCCGAAATTTTTAAGGTAAGAGAAGATGTAATGAACTCACTTTGTTTAAGAATTGCATTCTCCAATCTGGTCCATATATCCCCTGTGCCTTCATCATGTTTTGACTTAAGTGATGGTGACTGATAGAGCTTACAGTTTGATGGTGTGCTTGAAGTTGCAGGTGTATTTGCCGCTCTACGATTATTTCTTGACATGTTTATAACTTATTGGTGGGTGTGAAGGGGCAGATATTCGAATTTTCACTCAATTAAGAACTGACAAGGGCAACAAAGAAATATAATACTCAGATTTCGTTGCAGACACAATAGATTTAAAAGCATTAAATTTAAGAATATTTAGTGAAACTATATGAAAGTTCAATGCAATGGGCAATATTTAAGTTCAATGAAAGTAAATTTCAACAAATTCAATTGCTTGGCACGTAATTTAAGCTAAGAAACTACACTTTTATTAGCTGCCAACTAACGCACGTCTACTTGTTATCACTCATCACTTATTACAATTAATATATATTGGGATCACAAACATTTTTCCTCTTTCGGTTAAAATCTCGATGAAGTCTTGGTTCAAAAACTTTATGAAACCACAACCCCTTTTCTTCTTAAAATCTTTTTTAATACCGTATAAACATCCTCCACTCGCCCTGCTTGTGTAAACCTCCTAACAGCTGGTATCCATAGTAATTCATAGTTTTTAAATAAATGTTCAAAGCGTTCCATGTTCCACGTTTTCTTTTAATTTTCAATTCCCACCAATAGTAGACGGTTCAATCCTCTTACTTGGTGCCCTTCTCACCCAAAAACTGAAAGTTGCTGGGAACTCAGTTTCCTCGTGTGAAAGGGGACTAAGAGCTTTCCATGTTGTTTTAGGAGTAAGGGAAGGGGAGATGAAGGTGAGATCTATATATGTGAAACTGTTATGGGTGGAAAAATGCGTTGGGGAACCATCGTTTAAAATAGCTAAGCTGCAGTTAGTAAAGAATTGTTCAACGGTTTTACCACGGCTGTTTATACCAGGAGATCCCCAAATAGGATTCCAAGCGTTGAAATCTCCTGTTATCAATACCGATGTGTTTAATCTTATGGCAATGTATTCCAATTCAGAACTTGTAAAATTTTGTATTGGATGAATGTATAACGAAATAATTGTCAATTTGATATTAAGTTCGATTTCCACTGCTACTGCTGGAATATAAGATGTTATATTTATAAATTTGTGTGGAATTGATTTATGTATTAAAAGTCCGATTCCTTGTTTGGCGGCGGTGTTGTGGTTGTAGAAGTGGCATGCATATTGTTTGGGTGGATTAAAATTGGAGTTTATGGGAATGTGCGTTTCCTGGTATCAATAATCGAGGGTCTTAATTCATTAATTAAAACCTGAAGTTCATGGTGATTATTGAAATAACCATCCATGTTCCATTGGAGGATTTTTAAGATGTATGTTTTTGAACGAGGGGTGAATGGGTATGATTGTTGAGTAATTTTTTGACTCCGCTGCCCGTGTGCTGAAGCATTCAAGCTCCCAAGTGAGCTTGAAGCAGTCAACAGACGAGCAGCAGAGTCATTCATTTTGGAATCAGTAGTGGTGTTATTGGTCATCATCGGTATCCATTTCATTAACATAGTAATTATTTTCTTTAAGAAGTGTTTTTGTAAAATTTGATAATGGAGAGAAGGATGTGGATGAGCTTATATCTGAGTTGGGTTTTTGGGGTTGGTTTTGGGATTTTGTTTATGCGGGAAGGTGGTTGTTGTTTGGTTTGTTAAATGGTTGTTTTTTTTTGTGTAGATAGATTTGTTGTTTGGGTAGTTAATGTGGAGTTGTTGGGGTTTGGTTTGCTTATGGTACTTGTTTGTTGTGGAAGGGTATTTTCTGTTGATGATGCGTTAGGATGTAGCGGGATAGGAAGTTGGTTTGATTTTGAAGTGGAGGTGGAGGTTTGGTTTTCAAGAGAATTATTTAGTTGATTTTGTGATTGGGAATGTTCTGGTGGGTTTTGGGTTTTAGTTAGGATTCTGTTTTTTATGATCTCTGCCATAGATGGCTTGGGATCTGGTTTTTTCTTCGGTGCGATAAGTTGGTTCAGTGAGGGGTCGTCTCTGTAGATCTGCCAGGCTTCGCGAAGGGTGCAACGGTGATCCGATTTTATTTTGTTGACTGACTTATGGCGGAGGAAAGTTGGACATGAGGGATCATAAGGCCAGGCGCGCACTTGCAACCAAACTATTTGTTTTCGATTTTGAGTACTATAGGATTATATGAGACCCCGCGGAAGTTTATGTGCGCGCACTTCCATATAAGCCCGTTGTGCTCAAATTGGAACCAAACTGTTTAGTTGCAAGTGCGCGCCTGGCTTAAGAGGTATGATTGTCTTCTTAACAATTGATGCAATATATGCGTGAACATTCGGCGTGTGTTGGAGGAGTGCAACATTCTTTGCAGAGTTGGTCATTGTTGCAGCAATTTTTCGTGTGCCCCAGTTTTCGGCAAATGATGCATCTCATTGGATTAGCGATGTATTCTTCAACTTTGCAGTTAAGCTATCCTAGTTTTATTTCGTTGGGACGTCTTATTAGATCGAAGGTTAAAATTGCTGCACCGGTTGGTATTAGGTCATTGTTAATTTTAAAAAAAAAATTTTTTATTTGTGTTATTTTTTGACATTTAAGGTAAGACTGCACTCGGCGGAACTGCCCTTCAGTGGAACTGAACTTCACGACTTATTTGTAGGAAATTGCATGAGCTATATCGCACTAAGCGACAACTGCACTTCGCGGCGCGACACTATACGACAAAGTTGATAATCTGACTGTGTCGCGGCATGAAGTTTCGTTCAGATTCGTGCGAAGTGCGCACGGTGTCGCTGAAGTGCAGTTCCGCCTAGTGCGGTTCTGCTTTTAAGCTCTTTTAAAAGTTCTTCTTCGAAAATGTCTTTAATATAGGGAGAGAAAATTCTGCCTTGAACTGAATTGAGATTATTGTGTGGTGTTATTTTAATTGGTATCGAGTCAATGTGGGAATCTCCCGGCATTTTTGTTTTATATATTTTTTTTATCACCAAGATATTTGATGTTTTTCTTTGAAAAGAGCAAAGTTAATAAATTTTCAGACCGCGTGGCGGGAGAAAAAAAAATTGTTTGACAGTTGAAAATAAACTATATAATTGCGCTCTTTACACACGTATTTACTCGGCGTTTGCCAGATGACGACAGCCATATAAAAGTAATTTCGGCATTTGCTCTAAGAATGAAAAATGCCGGGAATTACTTTTATATGGAAATTTATCGAAATCTTTGTGAAAATGGTTTTAAGAACTACTTAAAAGACTTACAATGAAGCTCAGAACCGTTTCAATAATTCCAATGAAGCAAGTATTTTTGTAATGACATCGTGGTATGTCTACCAATTTCAAGAAATTTCTAAAAATGGTTAGAAATTTCTTGATATTGGCACATATACCTGTCATTTCCAAACCACTTGCTTTATATGTATAAAAGGAATCGTTCTGGTTTTTAATTTAATTCCCCTACGTTTTTCAAAAAACTATTTCCAATTTTAAGAAACAAAAATATCATCTAAGATTTATAGCATTAAATACTCTCATGACAAAGCATTAAAATGATTCCGAGTTTTAATTTTAGTGCTAACGCATTTTATTCACATTAAGTTAACATAAATTTAATTTTTTATTATTTTTAAAAAAAGTTTAATACATTTTTGATGGTCAATTCATCAACTAATTGCTGTCTCCTATTGGAAATTGACAATGTGTCCGTAGTTTCCGCATCAACAGTGCCATAGGATACTTCCATATCCATAAATTCTTCACTATCAATTTCACCTCGCATACTCATCTAATGCGAACAATCCCCTTATTGTTCTACTTAATAACTCGTAATCTGAAACAGATAAAAATAAAAACTTGATATAAAAATATGTATCCTTTTCCCTACCGCTTTGCAATATTTTCTTTTTGTCAAAGAATCAATCCAATCCGATCTTCTCAGTATCAAATGCATCCATTCCTCGTTAAGAATTAATTTAATCGGTCCTTATCAATCCGTTGTTTCACATAAATCATCAACGAGATTTAAATCAACTTTATCCGCTTCGTATGCATAACGTATGCATTTTGCAAATGGCTAAAACAATCAAAATTCTGTAATCTGTCAATTTCATAGGTAATGTGACCAACTGTAAGAACTAAAAATTTCTGTGATCCAGTTTGTTTTGTAATCATGATCTGATCTGGATTGGATCTGGGGGAAAATAAAACGCAGCTAATGTTTTTAAATAACTAAATCGTCTTGATAATACCTTCATATACATAGGCTTCAAGGAATCATAAATCGCGTTTAAAACTTCTGGAACGAACTTTGAAATATTTTTCTTCGAAACACGCGTCAGCAATTCGATATGAATCGTGAGAACCAATAAATCTCAGGGTGGTAGCTAAACGATTTCTTTTTGAAATCGAATATCTAAATCTGGTATCTTGTTTTGTTATTCTATTTTCCACCTAAAATATACAACCACAAAACAAATTATTACTCCTCGAATCTCCCTATACTCTATAGGCATTCGGCAAAAGTTGCCGTATTCAGTATCCTCCCACAGTAAATCCTTGAACAAATTTGCCTATAGGTCCAACCACAGACAAGAGAAATATACAAATGTAGAATACCAGAATAAAAGCATGTTCAAAAAAAAACATTGAAACATACCATACCAAAATGAAAATCTAGCATACCTCATACTCACACCTGTTCGCAACACTGACATACCCTCGAAATTTCAACATACCATACCATACCATCCATCCACTGTCCACAACCGTTTTTAATAAAGGAACAGGTCGATTAGCTAGATCTGAAAAATGGAAATTCGGCGGAGAGGATCTTGAAGCTGTCAAATCTTACAAGTATCTGGGTGTTACAATTAATCACGACCTTTCATTCAAACAACACTTTAGAATGAAACTCGCAGATTCGAAAAAAGCTATCAATTCAACTTGGAAAAATTTAATGTCTAATTCCAGGGTCGAGCTTCAATCAAAAATAAAGGTCTTCGAAGCGGTTATGCGCTCTATAATGTGTTACGGTGCGCAAGTGTGGGGAAGCAAATACTACGAAGATGTAGAGAAACTTTTGCGTTTCTTTTTGAAAAAACTCTTGCGGCTGCCAACGACCACTCCCAATTATATGCTCACAATCGAAAGTGGCATGTCACCTCTCTTTGTGTATACACTTCAACTCAGCATGAACTATGTGACCAAAGTCCTAAACGAGGAAGATGACTCACGGCTTACCAAAGTTCTCATCATGAAGGCGCTTAGAAGTAAAACATTGTTTTATAACGACTGGGAAAATGTCGCAAGAAAGTATAACATCCAGCTTGATCTAAGGGAAAATAATATCGCAGAGTGGAGAAACATCACGCGAAAATTTGTCCTTGATGTGGAAAGGGCAATTAAAATAGAATGCGTAACCCAAGCTGAAAACTCAACATCCCGTTTCTTGTATCGGCAACTAGACCATCATCAGATAAACTACCGGAACACCGACCTTAGTAGTGTACAAATATCTATGATAATTCGAGTGAGAGGAGAACTACTCAAGCTTAACAATATGCCCCATCGTGAAGATGATGCACTAATCTGCAGCCTTTGTAACACTAGGGAAAATGAAGATGTGATGCACTTTCTTGGTTCCTGTCCCATCTTAAAAGAGATAAGACGCAATCACTATGGAGTCAACCAAATGAACATTGCAGATGTTAAAAGAATACTGAACGATAACGAAAACTGGAGTAAACTTGCTTCCTATTGCCACACTGCTCTTAGGTATAGAACAAGAATTATTGAAGAAAGGTTCTAAAATATTCATAACTGTGGATAAAGCCACTTTTGTTTTGAAAAATTACCCTTCGTATTTATGGATTTATTTTCTTTATTAAAATTAAATTTTTTTTTTTTTCTTAAATAAAAAATATTGCTCAATTAGTTGTCATTTCTCGGCAGACGGCGGGTGGCGTAGCCATGCTTAAATGTACTTAATTATTTAGTAATATGTATCTTTTATAAAATTTTAAAATGATTTAATAAAGTACTATATAATAAAATAATAATAATAAATAGCAAACGTCGTTGTCAACGTGAACTCTTTGCATTTATGTATCTTCTTTCTTTCTTTTGGTCAAAGATACTACTTTTGGTTTCAGTATTTTCTGTTTTGAGGTTGATCGTTGATTTTGATAAGATTTCAGTGCAAAGCAAGTTTCGAGAGGGAATGGTTGTGATGCGAATTGTTTTTTTTTTCAGCCTACAAATAATTTGCACTTCGAAATTTTGGGGGGTATGATAACGGTTTTTTGTAGAGGGGTCAAAAACAATAATTTTTTATTATAGGAGTGGGGGTCTATCTCGCCCCGTTTAGGAGGTAGGGGCAATTAAAAAAAATTGACTTAAATTGAAAAAAAAATTATTTAAAAACAATGGTAAAACTAAAAATAAAGTACTATGCTGATTTTCCAGAAATCTGTTCTATAACACTAAATTTAAATTTAAATATTTATGTCAACAGTTTTTGAAAAATTCGCATGCAAATTCAAAATTTTGATTAAAAAAATTTAAAAAAAAGACAAATTTTTTCAAAATTGTGAAATGAAGTCCTGATTTGGCTTTTTGAAGTCAGTGAACATATTAATTCTAAGTCGAACGCAAAAAACAAAATGGTTTTATATCTTCTAGTTCTTGAGAAAATTGGCAATTACTATAACTACTTTTTTACTTACTTTACTATTATTACTATTTTTGTTTTTTTGCCTGCTTACATAAATACAGTGCTAGCACCCAGCATGATGGCGTATAAACAGTGAGGTATATATGTAGGATCAAAATCAAGCATTTTTTATTATGGGAGGGGGGGCCTTTCTCACTCCGTTTAGAAGGTAGGGGCAGTTTTAGAAAAAAATAACTTAGAATGAAAAAAAAATATTAAAAAACAACGGCAACACTTACAATAAAGTTCTATACCGGTTTTGAAAGTCAGAAATCTGTTTTTCAATCCGAAATTTAAATTAAATTATTTTTACCAATAGTTTTTCAAAAATTCACATGCAAACTCAAATTTTTTATAAAACAACGAAAAAAAAAGTTTAAACGATTTTTTTTAATTGTGAAATGAAGTTATTATGTATGTGCGCAATTCAAGATATCGTCTTGAATTACAAATATGAAAATAAATGCAACTCCACAATTGATATTTAAGATGCCATTTTTTATTACTTCGTTTTTGTTCCGTTAACAGATTTTCTAATACAGAATTCTTAACCTCTACCCACATTACAAGTGCTGCCAAGAAGTGTATATATATATATATAACAGTCTCCCCCACATAATATAAAGTAGGAAAAACTTTTTTATTTATTTATTTATTTTTTTTTTTTTTTAATTGTTAAAGTGAAATAAAGGTTTACCTCTTCTGACAATTTTAAAAAAAAATTATTAATACAAAATGTTTGCAACCCCTGACTACTTTAAATGACATTTCAAGCAAAAAAAAATAAACACAAAATATTCTCTGGAGGTTGACAAATAAATTAAAATAGAATTATTTTGTAATTTTATAAATTGAATAGATATAATATATATATATTGTATAGTTTTTTTTTTTTTTTTTTTTTTTTAAACCAATAAATAAATGAATTTATATTAAATATTCAATCTTACTGGAGCTTTACGAATTCGTGTTGATTTTCTTATTTCTTGTGAAACAATTAGTTTTCTATTTCCTTGGGTATTTTCCTTCGGTACGTCCATTTCGTTTGGATTAGCATCCTTCGGGTTGATTCTCGGATGCGATGAATTTATTATTTCTGGACTTGTAGGTTTTGGTGAATTATCTGTAGTTGCTTCTGGTAAACTTTGGATTGGTGTCAAATCGGTTTCGGTATCGGTGGTAACGTCTGGATATAATATGGTTGTTGATTCTGTGTTGTTTGTTGTATTGTTATAAGAACATGGTGGTACAAAACAAGTTGAATTAGTTGCTTGTGAAGTAAATATTTCCTGGTGAACGTTTGTAGATTTAATTTGGTCGATGTGTCGTCTACAATTTTGACCATCAACGTCGACGATGTAGTGTAGCAAGCCATCTCGCCGAATAATTCTTCCAAACTTCCACTTAATTTGTTTGTTGAGATAGTATCGGATTTGTACTTTATCTCCCTTAGCAAAACTGCGAATAACTTTAGAGTTAGTATTATTTTCAATATAACTTACATTTCCGTTTGTAGATTTCATTAGATCACGTCGAGTTCTAAGATTGTACCGCAACATCACTTCTGCTGGGCTTCTGCCTGTAGTTGAATTTTGTATTTTTCGATATTGCATGAGTAATCGGTGCAGTTTTACATGCAAGTCACCCTGATCGTTTGCTGCTGATCGGAGTCCATTTTTCACGGTTTGGACGTATCTTTCCGCTTGCCCATTTGTAGCAGGATGCGCCGGTGCTGTCAATTTGTGTACGATTCCATTTGATTTTAAAAACTCTTGGAATTCGCGTGATGTAAAGTTTGTTCCATTGTCAGATACTACTGTAGTTGGTAATCCAAATCTGGCAAACAATTCGCGTAAGGCTTTTATGGTGTTTGTACTTGTAATGCTTTTCATCATCTCCACTTCTAGCCACTTACTTTTTGCGTCGACAACGATTAGAAAATAATACTCCATAAAGGGTCCTGCAAAGTCAATATGTATTCTTTGCCATGGCATGAATGGATTCTCCCATGGATGTTGAGGAACTTTTGCTGGTTCGTTGGCTACTTTAGCACAATTTATGCAACTTTTCACTAGTTGTTCTATGTCGTTGTCTATGCCGGTCCAATAACAGTAGCTTCTCGCGAGTATTTTCATTTTAACCATTCCAATATGCGCTGCATGTAGCTCGTCTAGTACTTGTTTTCGTAATCGCTTCGGAATAATGATGCGTATGCCACGATAAATACAGCCGTCCTGTAACATCAGTTCATCTTCTTTGCCTCTGTATGAAGTGTTCTGAAGATTACGGCCAACTTGAAGAGCATTGTATACTTCACATAATTCTTGATCTTTTCTGGTTTCATTTGCGATGACTTTACTCGTGATTGGCAGTACAAAGTCTGTAAGCTGAAACATGTAAACTTCTTGTATATTTTCGCTAGGATCTATTCTTTGCGGATTTCGTGATAAATAATCAACGTTGGTGTGGTCTTTAGTATTACGATAAATAATTGTGTAATTGAAACCCGATAAGAATTGAGCGTAATGTAAGATTCTCTGAGCGGTAAGTACTGGTAAGCATTTGTTAGGATTCAAAATAGATGTCAATGGTTTGTTGTCAGTGATCAATTTAAATTCACGACCGTAGCAATAATTGTAAAATTTGTGTAGCCCCCAGTAAATCGCTGTGGCTTCCTTATCGATTTGGCTGTAGTTTGATTCGCTTTTTGTGAGGCTACGGGATGCGAAGGCAATCGGTCTTTCTCCGTTTGACGTAATATGGGAGAGTATAGCTGACAAACCATACGGTGAAGCATCCGTAGCTAGGACAAGGGGTAGTTTCTCGTCAAATGGTGCCAAAACGTTTTCACTCATAATATCGTTTTTAATGTTTTGAAATGCTTTTCCGCATTGTAGAGTCCAGTTGAAAGGTGTATCATTCTGTAGGAGCTGGTGTAAGCAATGTAGTTTTGCGGATAGGTCTGGAATAAATTTGTTGTAATAGTTGACCATACCTAAGAATGCTCGTAGTTCTTTAATATTGGTAGGTGCACTTATTTCAAGAATTGCTTGTACTTTGTCTTTATTCTTG
Source organism: Epistrophe grossulariae (assembly GCA_929447395.1). NCBI lineage: Eukaryota > Metazoa > Arthropoda > Insecta > Diptera > Syrphidae > Epistrophe > Epistrophe grossulariae. Next base: position 49,292,436 of record OV839569.1, read on the forward strand.
TGTAATCCATTTCCGTCGATTGTATGTCCTAAGTAATTCACGGATTTTTGGAAAAACTTACTTTTACGTAAGTTAATATGTAAGTTATGAGCACGTAATCTATCCAAAACTGCTCTGACTCGCTTATCAGTCTCCTTTAGGGACCTTCCTGTGACTATGATGTCATCGAAAAAGCAGACAGTTCCTTCTAGTCCTCTCATTATGTGATCATCCATGAAGCGTTGCCAAATATTGGGTGCTGTTTTTACCCCGAACATCAGCCTTTTAACCTTGTATGAACCTTTGTGTGTACTTACAGTTTGCATTAGTGCACTTTCTTCGGTCATCTCCATGACGTGTAGGTATGCCTTGTGTATATCAAATACGCAATAGTACTCCCCGTATTTTAATTGTTGGTACAAATCGTCAATTTTGGGAATGGGGTACTTATCATTAACTATACACTGGTTCAACGTAACCTTGTAATCGGCACAGAGGCGCAACTCAGTTGAAGATTTAACTACTGGTACAATCGGTGTACCCCAATCAGAGTGCGAAACTTTCTCGAAGATTCCACACTTCTCGAGACGATCAATTTCGTCTTCTATTAAATCTCTTAATGCGTAAGGAACTGGACGTGGTTTGATATAAATTGGAGGGGCACCTTCACGAAGTTTTAGAAAACCCTGTATTTTAGGTATAGTACCAATTTTGGACTGAAACAAATCAGAGTAATCATGCAGTACTTTACTGGAGAAGCTAGTGGTGTGATATGCGTTTTCGACACTATTTACATTCTTTGTTGATATAAGGTCTAATTTATTGATCCATTCACGACCGCAGACAGAATCAAGGCCAGATGGAACTATGTAAATTGTCCCTATGAATGATTTGTCTTGGTATGAAACATGTACTTTGCTTTCACCCACTGCTTGGAAAACATGTTTATCAAAAACTCTTAGGTGTATTGAAGTTGGATCAATTTGTACTTTTGGGAATAATTTCCGGAAAACATCTTCACCCATTGTAGTTATTGCCGATCCCGTATCAAATTCCATGCAATATGGTTTGTCTTGTATACTAAGTTTTATGAAAAACTTACCTTTTTCATCAGATTTTGTATGCAATTCTAGGGAATTTATGGTATGTACTTCATCGTAGCTGCTGGGTTGGTGATGGATTTGTAGCGCATGTGCGGTTCGGTGGCTTGAATTATGCATGCGACCTCTTGATGTGTATTTTCCTTGTTTCATGCAGATGGTTGAAACGTGTCCATTTCTGCCACAAGATGAACATGAAAGCTTTTGTGGTTCGGTGATGCATTCTGAAGATTTATGGTAATGTTTCCCACATCGGTAACATATGGTGCGTCGTGCTGAAGTTGTATGATTTTTGTTTGCGATGTGTTTGTTTGTGATTTTTGTTTTAGGTTTACTGGAACAGACTCGTACTTGATGAACACCTTGCATTGTCCTGCTTTGGCTTTTTGAAGATTCGATAGCAAGAGCCAGTTGAATGACATCATCGAACTTTTGCTTCTTTTCTTGTAGTAGCTTTTCTCTGATATCGCTGTCTCTAACTCCTCTGATGAATTGTGCACGTAAATGTGTATCGATGGTGGAACTTTGGCACGAAACACACTTGAAATTGCAAAACGTAGTAAGGTGCTTAAGTTCAGCCACATAATTAGCAATAGTTTCACCTTCGTGTTGAAAGGTGCGCTAGGTATTTGAAGAGATTGTAAAATTTGAATCAAGGACTGAATATTTATATTATTAGGATCAGCCTGTGCTGTTTGTCCTGTTTGTCCTTGTGGAGTTTTATTATCCCCTGGCATTGTAAATTATTCGGTATGTAATTGATTTTACCTGTATTAATTTTTTTTTTTTTCTGGAACACGTAGATTCTTTCGTCCTCGTCGCCACTATTATGTATGTGCGCAATTCAAGATATCGTCTTGAATTACAAATATGAAAATAAATGCAACTCCACAATTGATATTTAAGATGCCATTTTTTATTACTTCGTTTTTGTTCCGTTAACAGATTTTCTAATACAGAATTCTTAACCTCTACCCACATTACAAGTGCTGCCAAGAAGTGTATATATATATATAACAGAAGTGCTCAATTGGCTTTTTGTGGTCAATGTTTATATCAATTCTGGATCGAACACAGAAAACCGAATGGTTTTACGTCTTCTAGTTATTGAGAAAATTGAAAATTGCTAAAACTACTTTTTCTGAGATTTTTATTTTTTGGTATTTACGGTGATTTCATTTTGACGATTAATCTTGATGATAGGTTCATCTTTATAAGTAATTTAGCGTAACAGTTGCATTACATAGATATATATAGATTTGCTGCAGTCGTACAGTAATACCTAGGTTATGTGAATTTTTTATAATTCATTACGTTTTTATATATGAAAATGTTAAATGTGCAAACTTTGAGCAACGTATACGCATAATATGTATGTTTAGAAAACAGCTGTTGACATTGGATATATTGGATAAATTCAAATTTTCTCTAAATCCAGATACTTTAAATGCAAAAGAAACTTTGCATATACTCAACCTCGCACCTACCCCAAATCCTATAGTGTGTCCAAGCAGGGGGGTACATACCTCACTGTTTATACGCCGTAATGCTGGGTGCTAGCACTGATGTATTTACATATGTAAGCAAGCAAAAAAACAAGAATCTCATAAAAAAGTAGTTTCAGTAATTTTCAATTTTCTCAAAAACTAGAAGACATAAAACCATTTGTTATTTTTTGTGTTTGATTAAGAATTTATATTAACATAAATTTAGCAATTTAGCACTTCATTTCACAATAAAAAAAAAATTGGTCTAAACTTTTCTTTTCATTTTTTTTTATCAAAATTTTGAGTTTGCATGCGAATTTTTCAAAAACTGTTGACATTATAGAACAGATTTTTGGCTCTTAAAACCGGTACAGTACTTTATTGTAAGTGTTGCCCTTGTTTTTTAATATTTTTTTTTTCAATTTAAGTCATATTTTTCTAAAATTGCCCCTACCTCCTAAACCGGGTGAGATGTGTCGAATTTTAGTTTTTTTTTTTTAAAGAAACAAAAGTTTTTATTTTCTATCAACCTTTTATTGTTCAGTAGAAAATCTAATAACTGTCTTTAGCCTTGTTCCTTTACTTTGAAACTCTTTCATTAATTGAATTAATAATAATTTGACCAATTATTTGAACTATGTATATGTTTATGTTAAATCGGGCTTTTTTGGTCACTTCCTTTTATATGGAAATAAAACTCTTTCATTAATTGAATTAATAATAATTTGACCAATTATTTGAACTATGTATATGTTTATTTTAAATCGGGCTTTTTTGGTCACTTCCTTTTATATGCAAATAAAACTTTATTTCATACTTTTTCCCTACGTTTCGTCGTAATTTCTCGACTTCATGAGGGGTAGTTTATTAAATCTGAAGAAACTTAAAATTAACAATTTACACTTTTAAAATTTTTTTGAACTTAAACTTACATGAAAATAACTTTTGTTACATTTAATGATAATTATTGATAGATGTTGATAATTTTTAAACTTTGAAATTTTCTAAAATAAAAATGAATTAATTTACATTATTTGAAATAAATAAACGAAAAAATTGAATAAAAAACCTACAGCACAGCACTTTAGAAAAACTAAATGAAAATAAAACAGTTTAAATTCAATAAGAAATTACACCGCTCTTAATGCATGAGAATAGCTAGCTACAGTGGCGGCGCGGGCGCTAGACTTCGCGTGGACGTCGGCGAGATTATGTTCGCGAGGCGAATAACGAACGTCAAAAAATTTAGTGAATTGAAATAATCTAATGTTATCGGTTTGAAAAAAACAACCGTGAAACTTTTGAATTTAAATACCTACTAACATATAGCATTATTTCGCAGAGTAGACGATATAAAAAGTTTTTTGTTAAATCTAGGAACAGGTAAAATGAAATAATATAAGCATGAACTTTGACACCAGTTTTTGACGATTCAAAAAATGACTAATTTTGGAGTACCCTGACTTGTGCAAACGTCAATATCTCTGTCGACACTATTGCTAGAGACTTAATTTTAGTCTTGTTCTCTAGTAGAAATGCTAGGCTTTAAAACTGCATTTGAATAAATTTCATATGTTTGCAGGGTTACCAAATATTCAATTTTTTCTTGTTCGAGCAAAACTTTGACTTTGGGGTAATTTTTCTCCAAAAAATACGCACTAAACAAATTGGCGTATTCAACTCAATTACGATATCAGTCGACTTATGCTGTTTTTCAAATTATATATGTAGGTAGGTACTCACCGAAATTTAAATGATGTAGAAATTAATTAATTTCCAAAATGTTTAATATTTTTCTTTAAATCGCAACACTGTTATAGGTTTAAGGTAGAACTATAATAGTCGGATACCAACGTAAGTAGTCGTACGAAACGAAACGAATACAAAGTATTCATATGGCGTGCCTATAATTGAGGTTTGCTTCGTTTCGACTAATTTTCGTTAACTTTTGCTTTCGGAAGTGAAGAGCGCTCACCGACCGCTCCATGCGTAAGTGAACTGAGAGAATTTTCTTCCGACATCTTGCGACTATATATATATACGGTATACAAAATTTCTAAAACACAAAATTATTTAAAAATTAAGACGTATGTTGGTAAACCAAACTTGTTGGAAAACTGCAATGGACTGTGGATTTTTTCTTCTATGCACGTAATATATACTTCAAGTCCTTCAGATATTGTTTTTGTATAATAATGTCGTCTTTACTACCAAAAATTATGACTGGCTGAATTAACAACCCAAAGCCGTCGTTTTCGGTCGCACCATCCGTTATTTGGGAACGAGAATAGTGTCGACAAAATCTGAATATAACGAGTATGCCACGTTCATATTCACTTTTTTCAATATACTCGCACTTAAAACGACCCATCATCCTTTCATCATTCCCAAGAAGCCAAACCACACCAACACCACTTCGTCGAAGTCGATTTCAAAGCAACGGTAGTTGCTACCGAAAAGTATGAAAATTCAATCATATACTTTTTAAAGCGGTTGTCTTGAGTGCGAAAGAAAATTTTTTATACTTTTCGGTCGCAACTACCGTTGCTTTGAAATCGACCTCGATGACGTGATCTTATAGTGGCTTATAGGCTGAAAACCAACCGAATCCAACAAAACTTGTTCGTGTTTCCCCGAACACGTGTCCATATTGCTCTTATGAGCCAACACACACCCAAACACACACACAACACAACATCGACAAAACAAAACAGTTCAAATGGGGTTGTTTTTTTGTCGACCGACAAGAAAACATTTTCTTGGCTTCGCCGCTTCGGTGTGGGTTTGGCCATAGGGTACGTGAACTTGCTTGATTTCTTTGCGTTCACATAATGTCAAACATCACAAATTACACACCAGATATCTACGTCATTTTTAAGTAGTTTGTTTTTGTAATCCTCACAAAAAAGGTCGCCGCTGTAGTCGCCGGCGCCATGCAGTCGTCCTTGTCTTTTTGCGAGGGCGAGAGGCCGCCGGCGGTCGCCGACACCGCCGACGCCTCGCGCCGCCACTGGCTAGCTATTGTGTTGTCTCTATCTTCCTGTGTATTCATTGTTTTGTCTATATTCTGTTGTATACGTAGACTTTCAAGTGTGTATCTATTATTTGTTCTCTTTTCCTTGTCCATTATTATTGTATTATCAAAGTCTGCAGAGTGCCCAGTTTCTAATATATGTTGTGATAACCCAGTGGATTCTCTTTTGTTTCGAATATCCGCTTTGTGTTCGATTAATATCGTCTCCAGTGATCTCTTAGTTGTCTCAATGTAGATCATATTGTACATCTCCCCTTCCTTGCCACTACACCCAATTTTATAAATTATGTCATGTTGTTGTTCTTTTTCTATTTTGGTTTTTGTGTTGGTGAATAGTTGTCTTATTGTTGAGTTTGATTTGTGAGCGAATGTCACATTTTCTTTATTTATAATTTTATTTAAGTTTCTCTTATCAGTTAGATTTGGAATATATGCAATACCATAGTATCTCATAGTGTTGCCAACTTCTGCATTTGGTTGAGAATTTTTGTTAGTTATATTGATGTTCTTGTTTATTAAATTATTTATTAAGTAATGGGGAAAATTATTCATGTGTAATGTTGTTTTAATTGTTTTTATGTTTTCTTCTTTAAATTCTATATCGCTTATATTTATTATTTTGTTGATAAAATTGTTTGCAGTGTTAATTTTTTGTTGTAAGGGTTGAGTAGAGAGGAAATTAATCATTCTGCCAGATGCTGTAGTTTTAGAATACCAGTTAAATTTAATTTTGTTTCTTGTTCTGTAGATTCTGATGTCTAGGAAGGGTAAGCTTTGGCTTTGTTCTATTTCAACTGTGAATTTAAGTTTTGTGTGGTAATGGTTCAGGTAATTCAAGATCTCGTCCTTATCTTTTTCTTTAACGATAGCAAACACGTCGTCTACGTATTTGGTGATAAACTTGATGGTAATTTGTTTTTCTTTTTTAAGTTCTTCTATTGTTTTTTTGATTAAATCGTCTAAAATGATGTCAGCTATTGTGGGGGAGAGAGGATTTGCCATTAGTATATATTAGTCTGGTTGTATAGTTTATCTTGGAATTTGAAGTAACTGTTCTCTTTCAGACAAAATTCTAGAATCCTTAAAAACTGGGTTTTTGGTATTTTTGTGAAGTATTTGACTGTGTTCCACTTCTTCATTATTATTTTTATAGCGAGGTAAGTCGAATGTTTGTGAAGAGTGAAACAGCGTCAAAAGAAACTAGAAAATCATCTTCCTCTAAAACAATGCCTTTTAATTGAGTTTTTAGTTGAATTGAGTTATTAATGTTTATTTTTTCGTTAATTATGTTTTTCAAAATTGTCGTATGTGTTTTGATAGTTGATAGCATGGAACGTTTGTCGAAGAGGAAATAGGTCTCAGTGGTAGATCTGGCTTGCGTATTTTTGGCAAGCCGTATAATCTCGGTGCTGTTGACGATGAAGAGTACATTTTATACTTTTGCCATTGGTCGATGTAATTATTTTTGAAGAGTTCATTTACTAAGTTGTTATTGGTTTTTTGTAGTTTTGGTGTTGGATCTGTTCTAATTGTTTTATAAATATTTTTATCTTCGAGTAGTTTTGACATTTTGTTTAGGTAATCTGATTTGTACATAATAACAGTTTTATTGCCCTTATCTGCCCTAACTTGTCTAGCTGTGTGTCTTTTAGTTTCTGTATTTTTGATGAATGTGTTTGTCTAATGACTTGACTGATTTGGTTATACCTATATTTTTGTTTTGATGTAAAATTATCGTATTCTATGGCATTAAGGGTGAGTTTGCCTCGCATTTTAATGGTAGTGCGCTGACTAATTGTTACATAATTTTGTTATTTGTGAAGGTAATTTGTTGAAATTTGGTTTTTTATGTAGGTAATAAATATACGCATATAAATGTATCATTATTAATTATATAAATATTACATTCAATACTTTTATGAGGAAAAGGAGTGATTTATTTTTTAAGAAACTCGAACTCAATTTTCAAAAATGTGGGGTGGCTATAGTGATTAACTTTTTATTTATTTTATTTGGTTTTATGAGAACATAAAACATGTTATAATGAATAGATCTTTTAAAAAAATAAATAAAAATTAATATTTAAAAAAAAAACTCTTGTGAAATGGTTGAAATTATATCACTTTGAATGAACGTTTTTAAGTATAACTTTTTTATTTTTTACTTTTTTTCAATGAAATAAAAGAAAGATAATAGAATATGACTCCATGCAGACAGTGATACCGTTTGAATTTATTTATAGTTTGTTTAACAGGGTGTTTTAATAGGAAAATGTCAATATTACCATTTTTAACTTCAAAGTCATGGGGCTTTTCAGTTTTAATTTTAATATTTCTGATGTTCATTATCATAATTGGTCTATTAAATTATATAATGAATAGTCTTTACAAAAAAAAAAATAATTTAATTTAAACATTAAAAATAGCAATTTAATATTTCCAGATGTGCAATGTTATTGTGAAGGAAGCAGAACTTTCACAAGTTTAAGTTATTTTTATTATTTTTTTTGATATATTTTCTACTAGACTCAATTAAAAAAAAGTCATAACATTTATTAGTTTTTTTTATATAAATTTTCTAAAAGAGGCCTTCTTTGCGTTTTTTAACAAAAATAACTGTTTCCACACGCACACAAAGAAGTTTGCAGTTCACAAGAAATCCACTGCACTATCAGCGCCAACTCTCTTTATTTTGTTCTTGTTTTTTTGTCATATAATATATATACTAGGTTGCTCAGAGCCAAAAAAGAAAAACGCCAATAGTTTATTTTCTCCTTTGTTTTCTCATCTCGCAGTTGTGATTTGGATGACTATTTTTTTGTAGGTTCGTGTGTCAGCGTTGCTCAGAAAAATTTTAAAGCGAGGGTGGGAGGTCATTCATCATGGTCAAGTGTATAGCACATAGCTCTGCTGTCACATTTCTTTGTTTCTTTGTTTTTTTGTTGACTTATGTCAGGTGCATGTTTTCATTTTTCATTTTTTTTTGCGATCTCAGGGAGAAATATAAAAAGCGTGGAACATACGATTTTTTTTCCGCTGGATAGACATGATGTGAATGTGTCGTTGGAGAAGTTGTGTTTGGTTTAATTTCAAGTTGGTATGTATAATGTATATAAATCTTTCGCGGTGGTACATTATTATTAAATTAAATAGGGTAAACTTAGGTTTAAATAGGGTAAAGTCGGATTTCTATATTCTAAATGGGTTGAGATAAAATTATAATTTTTTATGCAATTCAAAGATTTTTAATTATAAGGTGTTTCATGGGAGTTAAAAAAATTACCAAAAATTATTTTAACACTTACAACGTTTAAAACGCAAAATGTCAAAAATCGATGTTTCACAAATAAATTATATTAAATCAGGGGGTTCACTGATTTTTATTATACTCACTATTTTGAAAAGGAGATGAAAAAAAAATTAGGCATGTAATACAAAATTTTTATTCAAGTCGTATTTTTGACGCACGCAATTTTTCAAAAACACTATTTTTTTACGTTTTTTTCACACTTTTTATTTTTTATCTTTTTAATGCGGGTAGATAGAAATATAAAATTTTACGATCTAATAGAGATTATGGATTTACATGATTTTGGTGAAAATTGGATTTCTTAAATACCATTCAAAAAAGTTATTCAAGTATAAAAAATTTAAAAAAATAAAAAAAAACCTTTTTTACGGTTATCTGACAATATCGTTTTAATTAACTGTCATAGAAGGTTGAAATTTTCACAGCTAATAGAATCTATTGATTAAAATTTTATTTTAATTTTATTTCACTTTTTTTTACCACTAACGGGATTATAAAAGTAGTTTTACATATAAGCTTATTACTCATCAGTACATGCACGCATGAGTTTCATTTTTCTTTAGTCCGCATGGCAATATGATAACAATTAATTTGATATCACAATTTTAATTTTAATTCAATCAAAAAATCGATTAAATTTATTCGAAATAACCTCATTTGTTCATTGCCAACCACCACCGACCAGTGGCAGATTACCCGTTATTTTATCAAAATCAGAAAATCCAAATGATATTGATGGATTAAATAATTCATAACTTCTGTTCTAATTGTCTGATCTTCAAGATGTAGATATTAAAATAATCAGTAAATGTTAAGCTATAATTATTGTAGAGGGGGGAAGCGTTCTATACAAAAAGGGATGGTAAAGAGTGTAATAAATGTAAACGTGCCTTAATTTAAGAATACATATTGAACACGACCAAGTAAAAAGATGATTGTTTAATGTGGAACATAGCTAAGTAAGAAGGGCTAAGAAAGGGAAGTAAAGAAATGTGATGTATGAATGGGGCATAAAAATATATGTTTTATGGATGCCGGCAGACTTAACTGGTTGCCACTTAAAAGTTGTGTTTCATTTAATTTAATGCTTTTGAACTTATTTTACATGGTGTCAGAAGTAAAACATAGAGTATTTAATTAATCATCCTGTAACAAAAGGAATTTTTAAATTATTTTCTTGTCGTCGTATCCACTGAGTCGCCTAAATATATCACAGTAATGGCTGCACTAGAACTGCGTTTACCAACTCAACTTGAGTGTGTAGACATTGCTAAGGAGTGGCCAAGATGGAAGAAATCATTTCTTATTTACTTGAGAGCTTCAGGAAAGCATACAAATTCTGAACCGGATAAAATTGCAACATTTTTATGGTCGATTGGACCACGGGGGATGGAGATCTATGAATCATTTTTTCCAAACGATGATGATTCAATAGATGACCTTTTTTCCGATGCACAAGAGGAGGCACAAGAGGAGGCAGAAGAAAATGACAATCAACAACAACGCCCAACTCGTACATTGAAGGATGTTTTAAAAGCATTTGATGAATTTTGTTTGCCTCGTAAGAACATTACCATGGAGGTCTTCAAGTTTGATATGATCAAACAGAAGGAGAGACAGTCATTTGCTGAATATGAAACTGAACTACGCACACAGTTAAAGTACTGTGACTTCGAGTGTACAAAATGCAAATCGTCATACGCTGATCGCATGTTAATGCACCGTATTGTCATTGGTGTTAATGACAAGAAACTCCAAATGAAGCTTTTGGACTCTAAGGAAGACACAGTGTCTAAAGTCATCGATACATGTAAGGTCTTTGAAGCGGCAGCTGCCAACAAACAGATACTAGAACAAAGGGACACACTAACAGAAGTCAAGGCAATCGTTGACGAAGAACAAAAGGAATCAAATATTGCGGCCATCAAACGAAACAACTGCTACAACTGTGGTCAAAACTTCAATGGAAATCATCGCCGTGTTTGTCCAGCACGAAACGTTACATGCCACAGATGCTCAAAGGTCGGGCATTTCAGCAAATTCTGTAAATCAGCATCAAAGGAGAAACCAGATGGAAGGAATCAACAGTTTAAGAAATCCGAACATCTCAACAAACCGATTCACAGTGTCAACTGGGATGATGACGAAACTTATGGTAATAAACATTTTAATTTAAGTAGTGAAAACAGTACATTTAGAATAGGTTCAATTGGTGGTAACGATTTAAATTTACGCAGGTTACATGTAAACCGGATCAGATGGTACAAAGATTACGTGATTCAAGATCGGCCGATTAAATTTAAAATTGATACCGGATCAGATCCTAATTGCATACCGATTGGTTTTATCAAAAATATTCAAGTTCCTTTTCAAACTTATTCAAATGAATTTAAGTGTAATGTTATTGATTACGGTTCTAATCCAATTAAAATACACGGTTCTGTTCAACTAACGTGTTTTGATGCCGAGAAGCAGTTGAATCAAACTTGTAACTTTCTAGTCGTTGATGATAAATGTGAACCTGTTTTGGGTTTGGAAACATGCAAAGCTTTCGGGTTGGTTAAGAGAATAGATTCAATAAGAACTTCGTTTCCTTCCGGGGTAGGTGAATTTGTTAATGCTAACTCTGATATTTTCGATGGGCTAGGGAAAATTCCGGGTAAATGTTCAATTATTCTTAAAAAGAATTCTGTACCGTCACTGCATTACAAAAAACGAATACCTTTGAGTATGCATGATAAGCTTAAGACATTATTGGATCAGATGGTGAATGAAAAGATTATAAGTGTTGTTGATTATCCAACAGATTGGGTAAATAATATTCAGTTGGTTGAAAAATCAAATGGAGAGATTCGCATTTGCCTCGATCCGAAACCTCTAAATGCGTGTATTAAGCGTGAGCATTTTCTGATTCCCACTTTTGAGGACTTGATGGGGCGCTTATCAAACAAACGAGTATTTACGGTGTTAGATTTGCGTAATGGGTTTTGGCAAATGCAACTAGACCGTGAGAGTTCAAACCTCACCACTTTTATGACACCATTTGGACGATTTCGTTGGAACAAGGTTCCATTTGGAATCAATAGTGCTCCCGAAATGTTCCAGAGGAAAATGGTACAGTTGTTTGGAGACATTTCAGGAGTATTAGTATATTTTGATGACATATGTATTACTGGTGACACGCAAAAAGAACATGATGAGGCACTTGCTGTTGTAATTGAGCGTGCTCGTACCAATGGTATTCGATTTAATGGGAGCAAGATTCAGTATCGCACAAACAAAATAAAATTTATGGGTCATTTTGTTGTTGATGGGCGGGTTGAGCCAAGTGATAAATATATTAAGGCTATCACTGATATGCCAAAACCGTCCAATAAGTCAGAAGTTTTACGCTTGTTAGGGTTATTTAAGTTCTTGGCTCGATTCATTCCAAATCTATCGCAAAGAACATCTGCTTTGCGTAATCTCACTAGAAATGATACTGAGTGGAAATGGTCTGAAGAACACGATCAAGAGAGTAAAGAGTTGCTCAAATATATAACCGAAAAGCCCACATTGGTTCTTTATGATCCAAAAGCACCAGTCGTCATTCAAACAGACAGCTCAAAAGATGGATTGGGAAGTGTTTTGCTCCAAAATGGAATGCCTGTGGCCTATGCGTCTCGGACACTGACAAAGTGTGAACAAAAATGGGCTCAGATTGAGAAAGAGCTACTGGCCATCGTATTTGCATGTGAACGATTTCATTTCTTCTTGTATGGTCGCAATTTTGTTGTTCATTCTGACCATAAGCCACTCGAGACACTAATCAAAAAGAGTATAGATGACGTTACGCCACGGTTGCAGAGAATGTTTTTACAACTGCTTAAGTATCCCGACATGGCAATTACCTATATACCGGGGAAAGATATGTTGGTTGCTGATTGTTTATCTCGGGCACCATTGGCTGATGAGGGTGAATTTAATGAAGATTTGTCTGCTATGGTGCATTCACTAGTTCAAAGCGCTTGTCTATCTAGGGAAAATTTTGATTTGTATGTCAAAACATTAGAATCGGATGAAAGGTATAATCGTGTGAAGAGATACGTGGTTAACGGGTGGCCTTCATATCATCAGCTTGACGACCTGAGCCAATTGTTTCATAAGTATAGAAACGACTTGCATTTTGAGGGTGGGTTGTTGTTCAAAGATCATCGTTTAGTTATCCCAAGCGGATTACAGTTAAAAATATGCAAATGGCTTCATGCCCCACACTTCGGCATAGAGAAGACTTTGGCTCGCGCAAGAAAGCAATTCTTTTGGCCGGGCATGTCAAACGATATAACGGAAGTTGTTAAAAGTTGCACCGTTTGTGAAAAGTTTACACGTAGTAATCAGAAAGAGCCTTTGGTACAGGATGAAGTACCCAAGTACCCGTTTCAGAGTATATCGATTGACATTTATGAATACGCGGGTAAAAACTTTGTTGCGCTAATAGATTCGTATTCGGGTTTCTTAATAACTCGTGCCTTGCGAGACAAGTCCATCCGCCAAGTTATAGATATCTTAGACGAAATTTTTTGTTGCTATGGTTATCCGTCGAAAATAAAAAGTGATAACGTTCCTTTCAATTCACGATTATTTGAACAATATGCAAATAATGCAAATAATATATTTTATTGTCAAAACACAAAATAATGATTTCAATTCTAGTGAGTTATTGTTGCATGAATCATTAGTCAGAAATATTGATAGCCCAAAAATTGTAACATCCTGTGAGCCGCCATCTCCTGTCCCTGTTAATAATCCAAATTTAAATGAAAATTTTAACATGAATAAGCCTAGGGAATTAGAGGTGGAGAGATCAAACAAAACATCAACTGAAAACATGGCTTTGCCAGAAAGTATTATTGATCATGAAACCTCTAAGTTCCCGAGCTTTGAATCATCAACGACTCATAATCCATCATCTAGTTTAGTCACTAGTAATAAATCATTTAATCATAGATACCCTACAACGCGCAGTGGAAGAGTTGTAAAACCACCAAGCCGTTATAATGATTAACTGTAAACTAACTGTAAGATTATTATTATTTAAGCTTTGTATAAACTAGACTCTGATGTGATGATGTACATAAGTTGAATGTTAAAAAAAAATTATAATAAAAAAAAAAGCGTGTAAAAAATGTAAACGTGCCTTAATTTAAGAAAACATATTGAACACGACCAAGTAAAAAGATGATTGTTTAATGTGGAACATAGCTAAGTAAGAAGGGCTAAGAAAGGGAAGTAAAGAAATGTGATGTATGAATGGGGCATAAAAATATATGTTTTATGGACGCCGGCAGACTTAACTGGTTGCCACTTAAAAGTTGTGTTTCATTTAATTTAATGCTTTTGAACTTATTTTACAAAGAGGTCATCAATTCAATTTTCTGTATTAAAAATGCAAAGTTGATGAAAATTTTACGAATTTCAAAAAATTATGTTCTACAATATTGTAGCCCCAACCCTTATCTATAAAAAAGTTAATAGTGTTATAGGGGTAAATTCAACAAGTGCGGCGGGAGGGGGATTTAAATGATTTTTTTACCATAAAAATCGATTTTAATCCAAAAAAATCATCCCACATGACATCATTAATTAATTAATAACTCCTAAAATACTTAACGGAATTTTAAAATTAAGGTCTTAAAATACTGCCATTAAGACACACATTATGTAAAAAAATTTTTAAATTTCCATGAAAATAATGAAAAAAATGTAAAAACAAATTGAATTAATGTTTTTTACACCCACTTTGATTGATTAAAAAAATTTAAATAATATGTTATATTCAAAATAGAGAACAAAAATTTATTACATATTATTTATTAATATATTTTCTAAATATTTGTTGAACATCTTAAAGTTCTAAGTCCAACAAAAATTAAGATATTAAATAAATTTTGAAATTAATTTATTTATAACATTCTTTTTGCGACATAGTGTTTGCTTCATTAAAATGCTCATTTCTTTTTACTACAATAACGGATTTTAATCAAATGACTTTTATTCGCTTAAAAACAAGTAAGCGCTTATTTTGATGTATAAAACATATATATCTATCATCCATTTCATACATTAAAACGTTCTAAAAAAAAAAATTTCATAAGAAAATCTTAAATAATTTTCTTGAAAAATAAATGAAAAAACTTCGAAAATGTCATGTAGGTACATTTTTCATAATTATAGCCCAACCTACATTACAATCGTATGAATGAGTCGCCCAGTGACCGGTTCTTTGAAAAAATTTCAAAACAAAACTTACATTTTACGTAATAACTAATAAAGAACATTTTTTTCCTTTTTCAATTAGATCATGACGAACAAATAATATACCTATACCTTTTTGCATGTATACTAACATCTCGATATACCTATACTCTGCAGTCTATACCTAAATAATAATGTTCATGCTAAAAATAAAAAAATCCACCGCCACCAAACCGCAACCAATAGTAATATATTGCCACCTTATTCGCTCGTTCATATACCTGATACATATTCTCAATTTCTCATATATCCAAAAGACAAAACAACGATAGTAAAAAAAACAAAACTATACACAAAATTTCATGGGCAAAATGCCGTCGCCGCCACCGCCGCCACCGCCGCCACGCGCCGTCGTCGTCGGTCAGTCACAGTAGGTTTTTTCTGCACATAAATATAAGAAGAGAATCGCATATTCTTTAACTAATACATTCAAATGCATTTACATGAGTTCTGAGTTTGCTTCTGAACTAGACCCACAGTACACATATTAAAGGTAATATCATTAGCGTTTTCATTTTTGTTCAGTTCTGCGCATCTGTCAAAATCGAGGTATTATGGTGGTAAAATGGTGGATTCAGTGCCCCTTTCCTTGTCTAATTTCAATATTTTGTTGTTGTTTCTAATGATGCGCGTTGAGTTCCTGTGGTCACTCGAACAGCCATTTTTAATTTTTTGACATTTCCAACTTTGACAACCTGCGCAATATATTACCTTTAATATGTGTACTGTGAACTAGACCTACCCTTAACATAGGAACTGCAAAAATTCAAACAGGAACCTTTCGGTTAATACCTACATGTAACATGTCATTCATTTAGAATCATATGAAAATGTAATAAATAATCTAGAAACTAAAATAAATACAAGGGTAAATAATGATAACCCTATTTATCCCTTCCTCAACCACGAAATTTACGTATTAAGAAATCATATTAGAAGGTTAAAACCAAAAATTAGGGTAAAAAGATCTATAGATTTAATTGGAAAAACATGGAAATGGATCGCGGGAAATCCCGATCATGATGATCTTATTATACTAACTGACAAAATAAATAATATTTTAAGAAACAACAATAAACAAGTTGTAATTAATAAATTAGCTTTAGAAAGAATAAATAAAAATTCAAACATTACAAATCATGTTATTAAAATAATGAAAGAAGATAAAATTATTACCGATGAAATACCATTAAATATTAAGTTTGAACTACACGGTTAAAAATCCTGGACTATCTTTTAGTGGTACTAAAGTATTACAGCATATTTTCAAGACCAGCAATATTAAAAACAATATTTTCCAAAACATTACACATTTTCTTAATACATTTTGTATTGTATATTCACACATAGATCCCAGGTTTCAAGACAAAGCTTCATTAAAAGCATTGCTGTAACAATTACATGTTATTGAATTTCCTAAAAGTAATGCCAAAGATTTTAAATTTTACTAATAATCTGTATTGAAAAAAGGAAATGTTTTCAGTACAGACAAGAACCCACAAACATTTATGACAAAAAAGGATAAAATACAAACATTGATATTAAATTTTAAGAGAAAGTTATACAAAAAGCATCCCTGAAAGACTTAAGGGTAGGTGTCCTCGACCAGCCAACTCAAAACTCATGTAAATGACTTTGAATGTGTTAGTAAGCTCTCTCTTCATCAAATTCTGTATTTGAAATTTAATTTTACTCTTGGGCTCTTTTTTCATCGCAGACGAAGCCGCAGAGACGCACGCACAAGAAAGAAAAAACACAAGTAGCAAGCGCAGAAAAGACAAAGTAAAATATGTACCTATACAGAAACAAAAGCAAAAAATTCTGACGTGAGGCGATTCCCCTTCTTGAATGTATGAATATACCAGACACAACATGCATTTTTTTTCTTTCGAATATCGTGTAAATATTTTGAAGAAAAAAAATAATGATGTAATTGTTGGATCGTTGGATGGTGGTGAAGGCAGTGCAGCGAGGTGCGCGGTGGCGGCGGTGGTGGTGTAATTTTTTTGTTTACAAAATATAAAAGAATAAACTTAGGAGGAATACCTACTTAGATATATTGTATGTTTTTAAAAAAAGTGTATATTATTTACCTAGGGCAACCTACATACATTCATGAGAGGTAGGAACAAACTTTTTTTGAATGCAAATGCGATTTCTGGAGTGATCGCATTATAAAGTGACGCATCAAAAAATAGGTACCAAACTAACTAGGTACATACTACATACATAGTACATACCTATATTTACCAAACACTTGAGCCAGTTGAAGGATTTATTTATGTTTTATTATCAAATGGAGGCAGAATGCTACGTAATTATTTTTATATTTTGTTCTTGATACGCATTTTACGTTGATATTTTATTGTAAAAGAATTAAAAAATTATCAAAGTTGCAAATAGGTACGTAGAGTTCATAGGTATTTTCTGCTTGATTGGCGAGTGTTTTGATTAAATGTTTCGGAATGGATAGTTGGGTGTGCTGCCTATATATCCCATAGATTTATGGTAGATATGAAACTACCTATAAAAATCTGATCCGTCAGTAGTCAGTACCTATAGCTAGCAGAGCCCGTGGGAAGATGTTGGCCAATAGGGTTCCCAACTTTAATCGCAAAAAAACGAGGATGTAATTTTTCAAAACAAAAGAAATATTATTCGGAAACTTTACAAAAGATTATGTTACAGCTATAGTTAATTAATTTTTGAGATATCCACAAGGTTGCAAAAAATAGCAACAAATTAATTTTTGAGTCGAATTTTAAATAATAATTCAAATTTCAAGATACCTAACTGGAAATAGACACCAGGAACTTTTTATAATAAACAATTCAGCAAAATATTAGTTTGATTTGTACCTAAATGAATGAAGTCAAATCATCGTCTTGTGTGTGTCTTTCGCATAAGGCAATACGAAAAAGCATTCAAGTGCTCTTCGCAGTTTCAAAATATTTAAAAAAAAAACTTTATCTTTGCTCTTCAAAACTTGATAAATCAAATATTTAATGTTTTTATCAGTATGCTACGTATGACTTAAATTTAAATTTAAAATTATTAAAAAACAACGGCAAAACCTACAATACTGATTTTGAAAGCCAGAAATCTGTTCTATAACCCTAAAAAAAATTTAAATATTAACTCAAATTTTTATAAAAAAACGAAAAAAAAAGTTTAAACCAATTTATTTTAATTGTGAAATGAAGTGCTCAATTGGCTTTTAGTGGTCAATGCTTATATAAATTCTGAATCGAACACAGAAAACCGAATGGTTTTACGTCTTCTAGTTATTGAGAAAATTGAAAATTACTAAAATTACTTTTTATAAAATTTTTGTTTTTTTGGTATTTACGTTGGATTAATGTTGATGGTTCATCTTTGTAAGTAAAGTACAGCAATTAATTTAGCGTTACAGTTGCATTACATAGATATGTCACAAACGAAATATAATAAGAAATTATATAGATTTGCTGCAGTCGTACAGTAGTACCTTGGTTATGTGAATTTTTTATAATGCATTACGTTTTCATATATGAAAATGTTAAATGTGGAACTTTTTGAACAACGTATACGTATATGTATATTTAGAAAACAGCTCTTGACTTTGGATATGTAGGATAAATTCAAATTTTCTCTAAATCTAGACACTTTAAATGCAAAAGGAACTTTGCATATACCTTCGGTGACCATCCGTTCATTATAATAATGAACAGTTCAGTATTTGAAGATAACCTCGCATCTAACCCAAATCCTGTAGTGTGCCCAAGCAGGGGTTTGCAGGGGGGCAGCATGCCCCCTCATACATACCTCACTGTTTATACGCCGTAATGCTGGGCGCTAGCACTGATGAATTTATGTAAGCAAGCAAAAAAAACAAAAATCTCATAAAAAAGTAGTTTCAGTAATTTTCAATTTTCTCAAAAACTAGAAGACATAAAACCATTTTGTGTTTTGCGTTCGATTTAGAATGTATATTAACATTAACCACAAAAAGCCAATTTAGCACTTCATTTCACAATTTTGAAAAAAATTGGTCTAAACTTCTTTTTTTTTATCAAAATTTTGAGTTTGCATGCGAATTTTTCAAAAACTGTTGACATAAATAATTTAGTTTAAATTTAGGATTATAGAACAGATTTCTGGCTGGATTTCCGTGAAATAATAAAAAATGCTTGTTTTGACCCCTCTACAAAAAACCATTATCAATTCTTGGCGCCATAGTTATCGTACTCGTGCCCTAGTATAAATAAGTAGACAAAATAAGAAATGATATTAAATTATTTTATAAAATTTAATTTCTGTTTGATATGTATAGGTACATAATATAAATTTGGGGAGTACTTTCCATCCGATTGTCTTTTCAATAAAAAAAGAAGCTCAGAGTCAGAATTCATTTCCTTTTTATGTTGATCGAAAGTTACGAAATAAAATTTAAATCTACAGTTTATGCAAAACGTTATAAAGATCGCGTGACAAATTTAGCTGCGTAGCGTACAAAACAGGATTCAAAACAAAACGAATTAAAATTAGGTTAGCTACCTACCTACAGAAACTCAAACTGAAACGAAAACAAATACCTAGACATTCTCTTTTTTTAACGGAAATTTAATGGTCATTTTATCCCACCCAAAAAACTCGTCCTATGTAAAATAAAAACACATGATTGCGTATTTGCCATATTCTTTCAACACCAATAATAATGTCATGTCACCACCGAAAGCAAAAGTGATCGATTTTCTCCTATTTACTAATGTACCTAAACTACCCATATTAGGTGTATATTATGGCGCCACTTGACACATTCCTTGCTTGGTGCAGTATCTACTTGCATAACATGTATCTAATGTATTTTTTAAATACATCCATTACCTAGGTGCGCAAAATTGAAACAAAACTATCCTTCAGCACGATAGTAAATATTTAAATGATGACCTTGCACCATTTCTTATCAGAAAAAAAAATCCAACGCTCAATGACCAAAAAATCTCGTATATATTTACACACGCAATATGATGGACTTATTTTCGCAAAAGAAACAGAAAAACTTCCAACAGATATTTAAACCATAAAAAATATACATAGGTACATACCATACATATAAGATACACAAAATTCAACCAAATCTCCTGCAACGATCCCACGCGAATTTCCACCAAATCTGCCTACCCGCTGAAAAAAAAAATAGCATAGGTATGTACATATTGCCAAAAGACCTATATATTTGAACGACTTCTGTCTTTTTCTTTTATATAAAGAAAGATCGCTATCCATCACGATCTACAGAAGAATGTGTGTGTATACTTTCCATAGAAGAAAAAAAAATGTGAGGAGTCAAGAAACAACAAAACAAACATTAGAGCTCATGACTTCTTTTTTTAAGAAAAGAGAACTGAGAGAAAGAGAATGCATCGCCACCCAGTGGCATTTGTTTGAAGCAAACTTCTTTGTGTGCGTGATAAACATATTTTTTTTTTTTTTAAACGCAAAATAGACAACTTTTACAAAATTAAAATTAAAAAACCAGTGTTCAAAAACACTATTTTGTTCTTTAAATTTGTATTGGCTGTCATTCCCTCAGAACGGCAAATAGTGTCATAATGAACTGGATTTTTAAAAATGCTACAAGAAAACAAATTTTTTTTTAAAACCGAGGTTATGTTCAGGATATATTATTCTTTGATTAAAAAATATTGACGAAAATTAAAAAATATAAGTATCAATTTCCCAAAGAAACGCACAAAATATTATAAAAAAATAAATATCTTTTGTGTTTTTGTCTCTAAAAAGTTACTGTGAAAGCTTTAAAAAAAAATTTAAAAAAATAAAAGTAACCTCACATTTCTATTGGCTTTGTAAAAAAGTTCATTTGATCTCGTTGCCTTTCATACTTTAGAAGTTTTATCAAGTAGTTGATTTGTAACACTTTGTAAATTTCGTCAATATTTCATAGTTTTGTCCATTTTTTTTGGGAACAAATAAATTAATTTAAAAAAAACGAAAAACTGTGTGCAGTATTGAAATCTATTGTCTCTAGAAAAAAAATATAAAAAAAATAAAAAAACAATATTTAACGAATTTCCCATTCATATGCGCAAGCATCGTACTAAAGTTTATGATTTTTTCACTTTTCTGGTGATTTTGAGCCACAAATAATTTTTTATTTTTTTTTTAATCTAGAAAAATAATTCACCTTACATATTTTCTATCGATAACCATTTGTTTCATTAAAAAATATGGAAAACTCGGAAAGTTATACAGTTTAGCGCAAAACCCCAACCTATTTTTTCAAGGGACACATACCCTTAAGCGATTAAATTTTTTAGAGTAATATAACAGATTTTAAATTTTACTAACCATTTGAATTAAAAAAGGGGAATATTTTCAGTAATCAGTACAATGAAAATAATTGGTTTAAATTTAAATACCGAACGTCTTATAATATATCAGAAATAAATTAATATTTCAATAATAAATGAGTCTAGTGAGACACAAATACAAACTGGGTTAAGTTCTATTACAGTCCCATTGTTAAAAAGAAATAACAAATGCATGTCAGTATTTTTAAAAATTGAAAAGATAATTAAGTTTTATTCCAACTCAGAAATTAAAAGTAATTAAGTGTAAATTCTAAGTTCAAATGTAATACTTAAAAACCTTAATTGAAACTAAATCGTGTTAGGTACTGAAATTTAATATTGGAAATTAAAATGTATTAATTTGCAAACTAATGTTTTAATACCTAAACCCAATTTTTTAATACAAAGGGGTATTCAATTTAAAATTTAAAATAATTAAATAGAAAACGTCTATTTTATATACAATCACATTTAAATTTAATACAAATTGTAATAAAACAGCTTGAAGCTTGAATTAAATCAGAATACATAGTCTTATTAAACCCAATTTTTTTAATACAATCAAGTATTCAATTTTAAATGATTTAATAACAAACGTCTATTTTTAATAAAGGCAGATTAAAATTTAATTCAAATTGTAATAGGTTAGGTTAGCGTAATAAAGTAAGTATTGCATTTTAATGATTAAGTACACGGTTAAAAATTCTGGGGTATTTTTTAATACAGCTCTTGTATTACAACCGTATGCAATACAGCAAATATTACATTTTAATACTAGGGAAATATTTAAAAAAAATTCTAATCAATTCTTATTACATTCTAATATTTTCGTATAAAAATATAATTTGTAATACAAAAAAGAATCGATCTTAACCCAAAAGAATAAAACATATCTCTTGTAGAGAGGGAAAATTTCTCTCTCAGTTGCCATTTCAAATATGAGAATTTTTCTAATCATTTTTGATTACATTCTAATACCTCCTTGCCCTTTTTTTGCTTCGATGCTCTTTTTTGCCAGCCATATTGAATATGAACATATTGAACAGACTGCTTCACTTTTTAATACAACCAAGATTAAAATGTATTAATATTCTATTAAAAAGCAAGAAAAATAAAAATACAAAAATTTAAATATGCATTATTTTGAAGGCGCTTTGCAGTTTTTCGAGGCACAATATATTTATTAGTAGACAAAATTTCAATCGCAATAAGATTTCTGTCCTCATTTGTGAAAAACGATGGAGAAAAGAATGTTGAAATACAAAGATAAATAGGTACTCTTGCAAAAACACACATTCATTATTATAGCTATTACGAATTACGAGTATGTATTCATAATATTTCCTTTGTTGCATTAATTCTCAAGAGAAATTTTCTTTTGATAGAAAATTTTCTTGTGAGAAATTTCTTTGTGAAAAATTTCCTTGTGAGAAATTTCCCCAATTTATTTCCTCTCTTTTTCTAATTAAGTTCTATGATAAAATGTAATAATTTTTGTATTAAAAGTAAAAATGTAATATTTGCGATGTATTTAACTTTAATACATTTTTGGTGTTGTCATAAATGTAACCCAAAAAATATTAAAAAGTAGGTACACCAAAATTTTTAACCGTGTATTAAAAAGCAATTTGATTTGGATTGAATACTAACAAAATTTGGATTAAATGCATTCCAAGCTATAATAGAGCTCAGCATTTTATGGTATACAATCAATAATTTTAATAATAAAAAGTAATCCAAAAAGTACTAAAGCATAAAAAAGTAAGTATTGATATGCTCCATAATTAAGAACTGTTGCGAGGCAAGAGGAGGTGAGGAGTTGGAAAGGAAGTAGGATAGGGAAAAGTGAAAGGTAGGAAATTAGGAAAAGGAAAGGTTAGGAAAAGGGAAGGAATGTCAAGTCCCGGGGACGCGGCCTGCTTGCATATGCACGGCGTCAGCTCGTCGGACGGGGGGGATCTTGTCCCCGGAAACATGACCTCGCCTGCAAACAAAAACACTTATCAGGCCTGAAGGAACTAGAGGAAAATAAAGAAACGGACTAGTGTTGACCACGGACGGACTATTGACACATCAGGGAACTGCAGTTGGTGTCGCAGTGAGGCCATTACCCACCCTACCATAGGAATCCTTGGCCATTTTTGGATTCCCCCAGAAATGGTGGATGATCGGTTTCAGATTATACCATCTTCACCGAAAACTCAGCCACCCTCAGCACCCCTGAAAAATTGTCTTCAATAACCCATGTTCCGGTTATCGGAACAAGAAAACATATTATCTTCAACCATTTGGTGTCATTAACGGTTTGGTTTATTTAACAAAAATTATGGTTATGGTAAATCAAAATAAGAAAATTAACAAGAAAATTATACGATTAACAATAAAAAATCAAAAAAAAATCTAGAAAAGAAAAACGAGAATAAAAAAACGGTTCCTGGCGGTGCCCAAAACAAAAAAAACAATCAAAGGTGTACCCTTTTTGGTACTTAACTTTTTTTATATCGGTTCCTGGGGTTCTTCCTACTCCTATAGAGCTCTTTAGAATTGGCCTAAACACCCACGAATAACTAAAACAACAAATTTACAAAAAAAGCGCGAGGACACTGTCGAAACTCGGTTCTTAATCCCTTACAAAAAGGTATGTATAAGATTTTTAACCAAAAAAATGAGAAAACAAAAAAAATGAAAATTTACAAAAAAAAAAACAATTATAGATATATAACCAACAAAAAAACACTTTGACACCTTTTAAATGAATGATTACATAAGTACTTTTTTTTTATAAAGGACAATCACAAACACATAAATTTTTACAAAAAGTAGTAATTTTTTTTCCTTTTTTTTTTGAAATGGTAAATCTGTATTAAGTTCCTTATTTCTTATCTTTATATGACTCACGGACTTTTTTTTTTTTGTATCTGCTTATATAGCTGGAGTAAGGTGGCGGAGCCTTAATTACGTAACGGCTCTGATTCCTGCGCACTGGCGGCCAAGAGTATTATCTGGCTGCTCTCCAGAAATTGGCCAAATAAGCTTGTCTAGAAGACCGTGAATAACCCCGTGATTTGATCGCCAAAGCACCTCAAATCCGGTTCTTTATGATGATAGTCCAGGAAGGTTTTGGATTTAAGGATGACGGGAAAAATCAAATATAAAATTAATCAAAATATGAGCGGCGGCCCGTACTGGAATACTTGTTATGGGCCGCCAAAAATTTACCTAAAAGTTTATACTAACTTATTCACTTTTCAATAAAACTTATCTTTAATATCAAACTCACCACTTTAAAATGTTTTTTTATTATTTTTTTTTTTCTCAAGATTTAGGATTCGGTCAGTATTTTGGCTGGCACAATGAACCATATACCTTTATGGGTTCTAAAAAACTGAACAATTAATTTTCGTTACACTCGATTTTTAAATTTTTATAACGCACCCAAAATTGTATATCTTAGTTTTTCTTTAAATGCTAACTTTTTTTTTTTTCTTTTTTTGTCACTCACTTTAATTAAGATAACTCTGAAAAAACTTTTTTTTTCTACTTGGTTTAATCTATATTGGTGAACAGCGTAAGTGGTTAGATCGTTTTGAATTCATTTTAAAAATGAGGTACCTAGGCTAATTATACCTATCAGTGATCGAAGAAACTGGTATACACGTATATAACTTTCACAAAAAAAAAATAGAATAAGCAAGAAAGAGATAGATACACAGAGGATCGAAGTCATGAACAAAATATTCAAAAAAAACTAAGTCGGATGATTCTTCCCTAACTGGAAATCATCATCCGATTCACATCTCTGCATATAGATAATACTTAATGTAACAACAAAAAAAAATTACCAATACCAAAAAACATGTATTAACAAATGTCGCATTAGGATGGGTGAACAATACCAATTAATATGACGTGTAATGCCTTCTCTTTTTTTTTTGTTTCGAATTTCGGCGGCGGACATGTTCAATAATAGTGGCCCACCAGTGAGAGCACCTAGCTATTCGTCACCAGGTGGGGGTGGTGAAAATATTATTTTTTTTTGGAAAATTAATCAAACCAATATTAAATTTAGAACGCCAGATTCATTATTTAAATAGTTCTGAACTTAATTCCTTTCAGTTCTGTCTCAGTATAACAGTTAACACCTACAAACAATTTTTGACAAAACTCTTAAACACGGCCGAGAAAAAAAGGATTGAAACGATAACACAAACTCGTAAGACACGCGTTTGACAACAATAAACCGTTCACGACACGAAAATGAATAGAAACATATACCTAAACCAATAAGAAAACCGATGCGTGTAAACGTTAAGTGACGGTGACGGAAACATGAACATAAATTACCAAGGTGTATTAACTTGTTAAGATTTTAGGATTTTTATATACGATAATGCAAATAATCGTTTATTGAATCTTCGCGCGTATTTTCTCGCGCGTGCCAACTTCCATTACTTCCAATACTTCCAAGGAGTCTTTCATCTCTTTATAGATATTTTTTTTGGTTATCTGACAATTCTCGACCACAACAACAAGACAAACACCGGCATTGGACACAATTGGGTAAGTTTTACTTCAATTCTTTTCTTTTATATATTTTGGTTTCTTTATTAACTTTATTTATGTCAAAAACTAATATTAAAATCATCCTTTCTCTTCTAGTGTTTTCCTATTGTGAAACAGGAGTTCCTTAATGGATTTTTGGGTACAAAAAGGTAAGTCTCTTTTCTTGGTGTATTTTTTTTTCTACTATAGTTTTGCTTCTCCTAGGTCCAGTTCGCATGAATTCGCCAGGCGTCCGCAACAAAATTTGTTATTTATTAGGATATATTCCTAATAAATCACAAAAAGGAAACTTCGGCCGCCTGAAAAGCCTCGCAACTACAGTGGGGAAAAACCCACGTTTTGCCGGGCAAGTAAATTGCATGGAAGTTTTTCGTCCATTTTTGGCAATCACCGACGCCACTTTCTAACAGTACAAGTAAGTACAGTATATCTATAACTTAGCCTACTCTTTCTAATTACTTTTTTTTTTCTTTCATACAAATTTTGAAAAGTATAGACTGACATCGAATTCAATGACCTTCACCTTAATTTTGATCCTGCCCACTCTAACAATCAGCTGTGGATTAGTTCCTGACCTTCATCAATCTACTCATCGTCTATTTTTATACGTTTTATTTATGTGGTGAGTGAATTTATTTTGGACAGTGATTATAATAAGTGCCAGGACAATTAGTTAAGTGGAATTTAGCTAAGTTATTGACAAATATATACAGAAAACAAGTGGTATAAATAAATAAATAAATAAATAAAAGAATTATACTCAAAATTATAAAATAGTTAAATCTAGTATCACAGTTAATTATTATTCTACTATTATTAAACTAATATCACAGTTAATTATAAATCTACTATCACAGTTTATTATAAAACTAATATCACAGTTAATACTTATTCTAATATCACAGTTAATACTTAATCTATTATCACAGTTAATAAGTCAAATAAATAAAAATATAAAAAAAAAATAAATATCACAGATTACTAAAAGTTAGTAAAGTTGTCTTAAAAATAAATAAAATTAATAAAATATCACAGCAAGCTAAGTGGTTAGTAACTTATATCTAGAAATCACAGATGCTTGTTTATCACAGTTGGTAAAATAGTTTAAGAGTTAATAAATAATTAAAATTAAGTTAAATAACTTACGTTTAGTAACATTTAGTACAAATAGACATGCAATTAATAAAATATTTAATGAAATATATAAAATTTCTTTATTTACACGGTGAATAAAACAGGGTGTTTCGATTTTCATTATCCTTTCATAATATAAACATTTTTTTGAAATTGTTTATCCACAACTAGGGAATATTCAAACCAAACAATTTTTGAATGGTGAATAGAATGTTTTCAAAGCGGTCAGGTACTACGTGAAAATAAATTAACATATAAAACGTGACAGTAATAAATAAATTAATAAATAACAGATAACGAATAACAAGAAAAACAACAATTAAGAATAGCAATACGAAATAAATCGAATATCAGTATTTTGGTGAATAAATCATAGTTTTTATCGGTTGGCTCATTGTTTCAAATCTTTTGCGTGGAATATACCGATTCGTTTTCCATTAAGATTTTCAAGTTCATACATTTGGTTGCCGATTTGTTTGATTATTCGGCATTTGATATATTTCGGTGAAAGCTTTGCGCATAAATAATTTGACGAATCACTCAATACGAAATTTTTTCGATATACTTCTTGTCCGGATAAATATTGAATACTTTTGGTACGGACATTATATATTTTTGCGGATTTTTCATTGGCTTTTGAAATGTTTTCGCGTATTTGATTTCGGATACATTGTAATCGACTCTGTCGGGGAAGCGTTAACAACTCGTTGTCGTCCATCGCGTTCAACTTTTTTGCAAGTTCATAACTACTACCGTGCATCATCATATTTGTACCAAATAAGGCATAATATGGTGACACACCAGTAGAGCTATGAACTGCGCTCCTTAACGCACACGCTATATCGCCAAGGTGCGTATCCCAGTTTCTTTGGTTGTCCTTAAGGTATGGTCGGATAGCGGCTAACAACGAGCGGTTAACTCTCTCCGACGCGTTCGACTGCGGTACATAATAAGCCGTTTTAAAATGTCTTATGCCATATTTAGTTATAAAATTTTGGAATTCTTTTGCCACGAATTGTTTTCCGTTATCGGAATGAATAATGTTCGGTACTCCGAACATATCAAAAACATTTTCTTTCAAAAATTTAATTACGTTCGATGTATTCGCATTTCGTAAAGCTTTTAATAACACAAATTTGGAAAGATGATCTAAGACAACGAAAATATATACATTTCCTAGTTTGGACCTCGGATAAGGACCTAAAAAGTCGATGTATATTTTTTCGAAAGGACGATTACTACAATAAGACGTTACAATAGGGGGACGGGATACTTGATTAGACGCTTTACATTGTTTACACACACTACAATTAGAAACATATTCACGCACATGCACCGTCATATTAGGCCAATAAAAATATTGTCTAATGCGGTTTAGGGTTTTAGCTATTCCACCATGAGCCGCTTTAGGAGGATCATGGGCCTTACTTATAATTTCTTCTGTTAAGCCCGATGGTACCCAAAGAAGCCAAGAATGCTCTGACATTTCTTCTTCGCCTAACTTTTTAAAAGCTTTTTTATACACATATCGGTCTTCAAATTTCAAGTCTGGAAGCTCGTCTTTTCGTTCAATAACAGTTTCAATTAGGTCCAAATATTCATCAGATAAGAATTCTTCTGACTCTAAGTCTATCCATGGCGCAACATCTTCAATGTCCAGAGAATCTACATGCACCCGAGAAAGAGTGTCAGGAACCACGTTCAACGACCCTTTTCGGTGTTGTATGTCGAAGGCATAGGACTGCAACAACAAACTCCACCTGGCGAGTTTACCACTCAGGTCCTTCATACTCATCAGCCATCGAAGGCTGGAATGGTCAGTAATCACCGTGAAGTCCATGCCCTCGACATACGGCCTAAACTTTTTCACGGCCATCACCGCTGCCATACACTCCTTCTCGGTTACGCTGTAGTTTCTCTGGCTCTTATTTAGTTTTTGCGAGAAGTAGGCGATCGGCACCTCTTCGTCATTGTCATTCTTTTGGAATAAAACCGCACCTATACCTGTATCGGACGCATCACACTGGATGAAGAACTTTTTTGAAAAGTCTGGATGCGACAATACCGGTGCGGTCGTTAGGGCTGTTTTTAAATTTTCAAACGCTTCCAGTGCCTCTTGAGTCATTTGGAATTTGCCGTCCTTTTTCTTCAGCAGGTCCGTCAAGGGTGCAGTCAGGCTTGAAAAGTCTCTGATGAACTTCCGATACCACCCTGCCAGACCAAGTAGCCGCCTCACCTGACGAGGGGTTTTGGGAACCGGGAAATCCACGATTGCCTCCACCTTCGCCGGATCGGTCTTGAGTTTCCCACCACCAACAATGAACCCCAAATACTTCAGTTCTCTGAAGCAGAACTTGGATTTGTTCATGTTGATGGTGAGATTTGCTTTACGCAAGCACTCAGCCACTTCATCTAACAGGGCAACATGGGTCTCAAAGTCAGGCGCCATGATAAGAAGGTCGTCCAGATACACGAAGACACGGTCTCTAAGTCGTGCAGGAATCACCTTGTCCATTAACTGGCATAACCTTTGGGCTGCATTGCGCAACCCAAAGGGCATAACAGTAAATTGGTACAAGGGTCTTCCCGGTACCGCAAAGGCAGTCTTTTCCCTACTCTGTCTCTCCAACGGTATTTGCCAGAATGCTTCCTTGAGATCTATACTACTAATGTAGAAAGTATCTGGTAGCCGGCTGAGGAGCCCCTCGATATGGGGGAGAGGATTCGCGTTTTTCTTCGTCAGTGAGTTCACCTTGCGAGAATCCAGACAAAGTCGATTCTTGCCCGGTTTTCGCAAGAGAACCACTGGCGAACACCACGGACTCTCACTCTCCTCGATAACGCCGAGGCTCAACATCCGGTCTAGCTCTTCATACAAAATGGCTTGTACCGCAGGAGAAACAGGGTAGTGACGCTGTTTCACAGGGGCCGCGTCTCCGGTATCTATGACATGCTCCATGAGCGCCGTCTTACCGAGACCATCGCGGTCGTAATCTAGAAATTTTCGCCTGACTGCATCCAATCTGGCCTGCTGTTCCAAAGTCAACTGGTGAGCATTGGAAGAAGCTGATTGTTCATCAATCCAAACAGAGCTTATGATTCCTGGGGCTAACTGGAACACTTTCCAAAAGTCAACCCCAAGATAAATTTCTTGATCCAAACTGGGTACGAGAAAAGAGGTAAGTCCTTCAACTTTATCTTTATATTGGACTTTTAATTCAACTTTGCCTACGATTGACTGACTCTTGCCATCCGCGGTCCTAACTCCCGAATAAAATGGAATGGTTGGGCAACCGAGTTGATTAACAAATTGTTTGCAATTTTTGCCCAAAATGCTAACGCTGGCTCCACTGTCCAGCAAACCTAAAAATTCTTGTGAACCTATTTTTATTTTTGCATAAGGCCGAGGATCGGATTCCAAATTTAAAATAGTTGAAGATATTTTCTTCTTGGTATCTTTTCGGGCCTTAAATCTAGACCTTGCCTTTAAAATATTTTTAGACGGTACGCTAATTGTGCTATTAAAAATTCTTGTTCTAGCCTCATTATATTTTCTAAGTCGAATATGTAAAGGCTTTATTTGATATAAAGGTTTTTCTCTTACTTTATCTTCTATATTTTCACCTTTTTCAAATCGTTTTAAAATTTTCAACCTTTTCTCTCCCTCTCTCGGAAGAGTTTCTAATATTTTGTCTCTTTCTTCTTTTTCTTTCTCTTCTTTTTCTTTCTCTTCTTTTTCTTTCTCTTCTTTTTCTATTTCATTTTTATAGTTTACTGGGGATTCTGTTTCGAGATGGAACGCGATTCCCCCAGAGCCTTCACTTCCCTCGTTCGGTTTTCCGGGTGGCATCGCAGACAACTTGGTGTCTTTACACCCTCCTGACCACATTTAAAACAAAATAGGTTTCTCACATCTGACTCACAGTCGAGCTGCTTCCGCTTCCTTACATACATATCGAAGCTGATCGAGAGAAAAAATAGCTTGTGGAAACACTAAATTTCGGATTTTCTCGTTCAAATTTCGTTTAATGATTTTAACCATATCTGCCTCTGGAATATGCATTTTCAACTGGAACCTCATTTTATTAATGGCCGCGAAAAATTCTTCGCTACTTTCGTAGGAATACTGTTTCCGGTCTAGGATGTTTCGGACTATCTCTAGATCAGTCATGGGGTTTTGATACCGACTCAACAATGCCTCTTTTAAAGTTGGCCAGTCGAATTCCCTATCAACTTGAAATTGCCAAAACCAATCATAGGCAGGACCTGAGAGAAGTTGGTGGAAATCTCTCAGAATATCGTTCCACGAACAAGCATAACGGCTTTGTAACTTTTCTAGCCTAAAAACGAAATCTTCGACCGTTAAATTGTTTGAAAGGCCATCAAATTTTAAGCCCCATTTGTCTACTTTAACTGGAGTTCTATATCCGGAATTCATAAATTGATTTATCACTGGTGGTGGAAAAGGAAACGGCGTGTACGGTGTTTGATAACCTCCAAAAGTTTGCTGATTGGCTTGAGGTTGAAAAGGCCTTTCAGTAGCTACCGAAGTAGGATTTGTTCTACGCTGCTGCCCTATCGGTACGAACGCACCTCTACCGTGATTCGCTGAAGGATTTGGAATCACCGGTGGTGGCTCTGAAAAAGATGGATTATAAATTGGCATCGGCGGAGGAACTGCCGGTAATGGATTTGACATTGGCGGTGGAATCATCGGAACTGTCGGTTGTCTAGACTGGTTATTTGCCACTGGAGTTGGAAGAACTAAACTCAATCTTTCAAGAAAACCACTGAGCTGCCTCTCAACTTCTGCACTAACGCGAGCTGTGACGTCAGTCTCCAACCCTTTTTTACAGGTAGACATACTTTTAGCTATTCCCATATTTATAAAATTTTGCAAATCATCTGATAATACTTGTTTTTGTTTCTTTTTAGGTAATGTCCTAGCAATACTTTCGAGGATTCCCCTCGAACCATGATTTGAAGATGTATTTTGGGACCTATCCTCATTGTATCTACCGGTATTTTGTCTTACTGTGCGGTCGAGCGAACCAAAAATTTCTTGTCGAGTTGGTACAGATGTAGCTCCCGTATTGCTAATTTCGCTGAAAGATGGGGTTGATAATGAACTCGTGTGAGCACTCACACCTTGTGCGCTTGGTACAAAAACGTTAGTACTATCTACATTCAGAGATGCGGATCGGACACGTCTCTCCGTGATCAGAGGAGAATGTAATAACCGTTGCCTAGC
This sequence comes from Epistrophe grossulariae, assembly GCA_929447395.1. Taxonomy (NCBI): domain Eukaryota; kingdom Metazoa; phylum Arthropoda; class Insecta; order Diptera; family Syrphidae; genus Epistrophe; species Epistrophe grossulariae. The sequence continues at coordinate 49,324,940 of OV839569.1, forward strand.
ACCTGTCTCTAAATTTTGTGTAACTGATCTAGTAACTCTTCTTTCTTCTATTTCAGCTTCCCTGATCATATTACTGATACGGTCTTGTTCATCGTTATTTGTGTGTGCCATTTTCAACTTTGACTTAACGACCAAATCAACGAAAAAAAATTCAACTATACCAAATCAATAACAACAAAAAGAGGTGAGTTTTCAAAAAAAAAATTTCTTTTCCTATATCAGAAACTTATCTTACCAAACTAACAAAAAATTTAGTTTTCATCGAAAAAAATGAATTTGTAACAAAAACGAAAAAAATAATATATAAGTAACAAAATGTTACAAAACCTATTACAAAAAAAATCAAAAATAAATAAATAAATAACAAAAAAAATGTACACTTAACTAAATTTGGTTTGAAAAACCAAACAAGATAAATAATTCAAAAAAAAAACGTTCAATTGGAACAAAAAATATAAATATTGTAACAAAATAACTAAATAAATAACAAAAAAAATATATATAAGAAAAAGTAAATAAATAATGAAAATAAACTATATAATATGTGTATCATTAACGGAAAAACAAAAATTGAAAATGTATCAAAAGAACAAAAAGAATAAATAACAAAAAAAAAATAATCACTTTTGAAAAACAGTGAAAAAGTTTCAAAAATGTATTGAAATTAAATTTAAAAAAAACGGAATTGTAAACTAAAAATTAATAAATAACAAAAAAAAACTGTAACAAATGTGTAATCACTGAAAATTTTTCGAAAACGAAAAACGGATTTGAAAAACAAACAAACAGTAATTCAAAAAAAACTATATCCTAATCTTAACTTTGTTTTGAAAAATTTCAAGTATTCTTTTTCCTTCAGAAAAAGAACTTAAATTATCAAAAAATTGGAAAATATTCTCTAATTTCAGAATTTAATCTTATTACGAAAAACTGAATTAAAGATTACAGAAACACACGAAAAAACTTTCAATTTAATCAATAAATAAATAAATAAATATATAAATAAACAGATAGAATAAATAACAAAGAAAATTTATATACAAAAATCGAAGTTTCAAAAAAATAAGTGTTCTTCAAACACAAAGTTTATGAAACTATATCAAAAACTTACTATCTTAGTTTCCTATATAAATTTAAAGATTATTTTGTATTTTTTCAAAAAAAACTTAATTTACTAAGAAACAAAAAAAATAACTGAAGAGATGGTAAATTTGATAATTTTTATCACTAAGTTTTGAATCTCTTTAATCAAGAAAAAAGCTAAAACTTGTAAGAAAAATTGTACTGAAACAAAAAAGTAATAGTAACGAAAACAGATAAACAACTAAACGAATTTCGAGAACTAGTTATTAAGAACTTTAGTTTTAAGAATTTGTACTTATGGTATTTATATTTATGGTTGTTTATTTGTATGTATGGTATGTAATGTAGTTAAGTTGTTTTACAAATATAATAAGTACTAATCCAACTCCAAAATAGTAATTTAGGATTAGAGTTTTGAATTAACAATAAAGTTAATTGAATTTTCAACAAAAAAAACGAATAATGTTTGAATTCCAAAGTAAATAACTTATAACGAAGTAGGTATTTTATCTATTTGAAGTTTGTATCATGCTCTTACGGGGTGCTTCAGGTAGCTTCTACTCGGTGGTTTCTTAGCGACATGGTACGATCCTACTAACGACATCACTAAAAAAAGACATCAGACGGACAAAAAAAAACTTCCCTGATGTGACAATAATAGAAAAGGAAAACTACTAGAAACACTAACATTTCACATTACAAAGTTTTCCCTTACCGTTCCCGCAATCCTAGACTGTCTCAAGGACCTTGCTAGAAGACATGAAACGGTGAAGTAAAACTCACAAAAAGTTTGGAATGATGATGTTGGACTAAACGTCACGCACAATCATCACATCCAAATAGAAAACAAGACTAAAGATTATGAAAATTGAAAATTAGAACTGAAAAGTAAAATGAAGTAAGGATGGGAATAGGGAAAAACGATACTATGATACGCTATCTGACAATACTAAAGCTTTCACAAAAGAACGTCGCGATACATCTAGGTACGTCCGTGACCTTCCTGATGCAGACATACGCCTTTCGCAAAAACTTCAGTAATTCCAGACAAACGCATAACACTTACTAACCGCAGTCACTGTGAATTTTCAAACACTCGTCGCGATTTATCTAGGTACGTCTGAGACCTTCCTGATAAAGACTTACGAGGCTTAAAAATTCACAGTAAGTTTGGTTGGGGACTATACAACATAAACGAACTGAAACTAAGACTACAAAAACTAACTTGTCAAAAAAAAGTTCCAACTAGGTTGGAAAAACGCTTTAACAACGTTGGGCGCCATTTTGTTGCGAGGCAAGAGGAGGTGAGGAGTTGGAAAGGAAGTAGGATAGGGAAAAGTGAAAGGTAGGAAATTAGGAAAAGGAAAGGTTAGGAAAAGGGAAGGAATGTCAAGTCCCGGGGACGCGGCCTGCTTGCATATGCACGGCGTCAGCTCGTCGGACGGGGGAGATCTTGTCCCCGGAAACATGACCTCGCCTGCAAACAAAAACACTTATCAGGCCTGAAGGAACTAGAGGAAAATAAAGAAACGGACTAGTGTTGACCACGGACAGACTATTGACACATCAGGGCACTGCAGTTGGTGTCGCAGTGAAGCCATTACCCACCCTACCATAGGAATCCTTGGCCGTTTTTGGATTCCCCCAGAAATGGTGGATGATCGGTTTCAGATTATACCATCTTCACCGAAAACTCAGCCACCCTCAGCACCCCTGAAAAATTGTCTTCAATAAGCCATGTTCCGGTTATCGGAACAAGAAAACATATTATCTTCAACCATTTGGTGTCATTAACGGTTTGGTTTATTTAACAAAAATTATGGTTATGGTAAATCAAAATAAGAAAATTAACAAGAAAATTATACGATTAACAATAAAAAATCAAAAAAAAAAAATCTAGAAAAGAAAAACGAGAATAAAAAAACGGTTCCTGGCGGTGCCCAAAACAAAAAAAACAATCAAAGGTGTACCCTTTTTGGTACTTAACTTTTTTATATCGGTTCCTGGGGTTCTTCCTACTCCTATAGAGCTCTTTAGAATTGGCCTAAACACCCACGAATAACTAAAACAACAAATTTACAAAAAAAGCGCGAGGACACTGTCGAAACTCGGTTCTTAATCCCTTACAAAAAGGTATGTATAAGATTTTTAACCAAAAAAATGAGAAAACAAAAAAAATGAAAATTTACAAAAAAAAAACAATTATAGATATATAACCAACAAAAAAACACTTTGACACCTTTTAAATGAATGATTACATAAGTACTTTTTTTTATAAAGGACAATCACAAACACATAAATTTTTACAAAAAGTAGTAATTTTTTTTCCTTTTTTTTTTTTGAAATGGTAAATCTGTATTAAGTTCCTTATTTCTTATCTGTATATGACTCACGGACTTTTTTTTTTTGTATCTGCTTATATAGCTGGAGTAAGGTGGCGGAGCCTTAATTACGTAACGGCTCTGATTCCTGCGCACTGGCGGCCAAGAGTATTATCTGGCTGCTCTCCAGAAATTGGCCAAATAAGCTTGTCTAGAAGACCGTGAATAACCCCGTGATTTGATCGCCAAAGCACCTCAAATCCGGTTCTTTATGATGATAGTCCAGGAAGGTTTTGGATTTAAGGATGACGGGAAAAATCAAATATAAAATTAATCAAAATATGAGCGGCGGCCCGTACTGGAAAACTTGTTATGGGCCGCCAAAAATGTACCTAAAAGTTTATACTAACTTATTCACTTTTCAATAAAACTTATCTTTAATATCAAACTCACCACTTTAAAATGTTTTTTTATTATTATTTTTTTTTCTCAAGATTTAGGATTCGGTCAGTATTTTGGCTGGCACAATGAACCATATACCTTTATGGGTTCTAAAAAACTGAACAATTAATTTTCGTTACACTCGATTTTTAAATTTTTATAACGCACCCAAAATTGTATATCTTAGTTTTTCTTTAAATGCTAACTTTTTTTTTTTCTTTTTTTGTCACTCACTTTAATTAAGATAACTCTGAAAAAACTTTTTTTTTCTACTTGGTTTAATCTATATTGGTGAACAGCGTAAGTGGTTAGATCGTTTTGAATTCATTTTAAAAATGAGGTACCTAGGCTAATTATACCTATCAGTGATCGAAGAAACTGGTATACACGTATATAACTTTCACAAAAAAAAAATAGAATAAGCAAGAAAGAGATAGATACACAGAGGATCGAAGTCATGAACAAAATATTCAAAAAAAACTAAGTCGGATGATTCTTCCCTAACTGGAAATCATCATCCGATTCACATCTCTGCATATAGATAATACTTAATGTAACAACAAAAAAAATTACCAATACCAAAAAACATGTATTAACAAATGTCGCATTAGGATGGGTGAACAATACCAATTAATATGACGTGTAATGCCTTCTCTTTTTTTTTTTTTTTCGAATTTCGGCGGCGGACATGTTCAATAATAGTGGCCCACCAGTGAGAGCACCTAGCTATTCGTCACCAGGTGGGGGTGGTGAAAATATTATTTTTTTTTGGAAAATTAATCAAACCAATATTAAATTTAGAACGCCAGATTCATTATTTAAATAGTTCTGAACTTAATTCCTTTCAGTTCTGTCTCAGTATAACAGTTAACACCTACAAACAATTTTTGACAAAACTCTTAAACACGGCCGAGAAAAAAAGGATTGAAACGATAACACAAACTCGTAAGACACGCGTTTGACAACAATAAACCGTTCACGACACGAAAATGAATAGAAACATATACCTAAACCAATAAGAAAACCGATGCGTGTAAACGTTAAGTGACGGTGACGGAAACATGAACATAAATTACCAAGGTGTATTAACTTGTTAAGATTTTAGGATTTTTATATACGATAATGCAAATAATCGTTTATTGAATCTTCGCGCGTATTTTCTCGCGCGTGCCAACTTCCATTACTTCCAATACTTCCAAGGAGTCTTTCATCTCTTTATAGATATTTTTTTTGGTTATCTGACAATTCTCGACCACAACAACAAGACAAACACCGGCATTGGACACAATTGGGTAAGTTTTATTTCAATTCTTTTCTTTTATATATTTTGGTTTCTTTATTAACTTTATTTATGTCAAAAACTAATATTAAAATCATCCTTTCTCTTCTAGTGTTTTCCTATTGTGAAACAGGAGTTCCTTAATGGATTTTTGGGTACAAAAAGGTAAGTCTCTTTTCTTGGTGTATTTTTTTTTTCTACTATAGTTTTGCTTCTCCTAGGTCCAGTTCGCATGAATTCGCCAGGCGTCCGCAACAAAATTTGTTATTTATTAGGATATATTCCTAATAAATCACAAAAAGGAAACTTCGGCCGCCTGAAAAGCCTCGCAACTACAGTGGGGAAAAACCCACGTTTTGCCGGGCAAGTAAATTGCATGGAAGTTTTTCGTCCATTTTTGGCAATCACCGACGCCACTTTCTAACAGTACAAGTAAGTACAGTATATCTATAACTTAGCCTACTCTTTCTAATTACTTTTTTTTTTCTTTCATACAAATTTTGAAAAGTATAGACTGACATCGAATTCAATGACCTTCACCTTAATTTTGATCCTGCCCACTCTAACAATCAGCTGTGGATTAGTTCCTGACCTTCATCAATCTACTCATCGTCTATTTTTATACGTTTTATTTATGTGGTGAGTGAATTTATTTTGGACAGTGATTATAATAAGTGCCAGGACAATTAGTTAAGTGGAATTTAGCTAAGTTATTGACAAATATATACAGAAAACAAGTGGTATAAATAAATAAATAAATAAATAAAAGAATTATACTCAAAATTATAAAATAGTTAAATCTAGTATCACAGTTAATTATTATTCTACTATTATTAAACTAATATCACAGTTAATTATAAATCTACTATCACAGTTTATTATAAAACTAATATCACAGTTAATACTTATTCTAATATCACAGTTAATACTTAATCTATTATCACAGTTAATAAGTCAAATAAATAAAAATATAAAAAAAAAATAAATATCACAGATTACTAAAAGTTAGTAAAGTTGTCTTAAAAATAAATAAAATTAATAAAATATCACAGCAAGCTAAATGGTTAGTAACTTATATCTAGAAATCACAGATGCTTGTTTATCACAGTTAGTAAAATAGTTTAAGAGTTAATAAATAATTAAAATTAAGTTAAATAACTAACGTTTAGTAACATTTAGTACAAATAGACATGCAATTAATAAAATATTTAATGAAATATATAAAATTTCTTTATTTACACGGTGAATAAAACAGGGTGTTTCGATTTTCATTATCCTTTCATAATATAAACATTTTTTTGAAATTGTTTATCCACAACTAGGGAATATTCAAACCAAACAATTTTTGAATGGTGAATAGAATGTTTTCAAAGCGGTCAGGTACTACGTGAAAATAAATTAACATATAAAACGTGACAGTAATAAATAAATTAATAAATAACAGATAACGAATAACAAGAAAAACAACAATTAAGAATAGCAATACGAAATAAATCGAATATCAGTATTTTGGTGAATAAATCATAGTTTTTATCGGTTGGCTCATTGTTTCAAATCTTTTGCGTGGAATATACCGATTCGTTTTCCATTAAGATTTTCAAGTTCATACATTTGGTTGCCGATTTGTTTGATTATTCGGCATTTGATATATTTCGGTGAAAGCTTTGCGCATAAATATTTTGACGAATCACTCAATACGAAATTCTTTCGATATACTTCTTGTCCGGATAAATATTGAATACTTTTGGTACGGACATTATATATTTTTGCGGATTTTTCATTGGCTTTTGAAATGTTTTCGCGTATTTGATTTCGGATACATTGTAATCGACTCTGTCGGGGAAGCGTTAACAACTCGTTGTCGTCCATCGCGTTCAACTTTTTTGCAAGTTCATAACTACTACCGTGCATCATCGTATTTGTACCAAATAAGGCATAATATGGTGACACACCAGTAGAGCTATGAACTGCGCTCCTTAACGCACACGCTATATCGCCAAGGTGCGTATCCCAGTTTCTTTGGTTGTCCTTAAGGTATGGTCGGATAGCGGCTAACAACGAGCGGTTAACTCTCTCCGACGCGTTCGACTGCGGTGCATAATAAGCCGTTTTAAAATGTCTTATGCCATATTTAGTTATAAAATTTTGGAATTCTTTTGCCACGAATTGTTTTCCGTTATCGGAATGAATAATGTTCGGTACTCCGAACATATCAAAAACATTTTCTTTCAAAAATTTAATTACGTTCGATGTATTCGCATTTCGTAAAGCTTTTAATAACACAAATTTGGAAAGATGATCTAAGACAACGAAAATATATACATTTCCTAGTTTGGACCTCGGATAAGGACCTAAAAAGTCGATGTATATTTTTTCGAAAGGACGATTACTACAATAAGACGTTACAATAGGGGGACGGGATACTTGATTAGACGCTTTACATTGTTTACACACACTACAATTAGAAACATATTCACGCACATGCACCGTCATATTAGGCCAATAAAAATATTGTCTAATGCGGTTTAGGGTTTTAGCTATTCCACCATGAGCCGCTTTAGGAGGATCATGGGCCTTACTTATAATTTCTTCTGTTAAGCCCGATGGTACCCAAAGAAGCCAAGAATGCTCTGACATTTCTTCTTCGCCTAACTTTTTAAAAGCTTTTTTATACACATATCGGTCTTCATATTTCAAGTCTGGAAGCTCGTCTTTTCGTTCAATAACAGTTTCAATTAGGTCCAAATATTCATCAGATAAGAATTCTTCTGACTCTAAGTCTATCCATGGCGCAACATCTTCAATGTCCAGAGAATCTACATGCACCCGAGAAAGAGTGTCAAGAACCACGTTCAACGACCCTTTTCGGTGTTGTATGTCGAAGGCATAGGACTGCAACAACAAACTCCACCTGGCGAGTTTACCACTCAGGTCCTTCATACTCATCAGCCATCGAAGGCTGGAATGGTCAGTAATCACCGTGAAGTCCATGCCCTCGACATACGGCCTAAACTTTTTCACGGCCATCACCGCTGCCATACACTCCTTCTCGGTTACGCTGTAGTTTCTCTGGATCTTATTTAGTTTTTGCGAGAAGTAGGCGATCGGCACCTCTTCGTCATTGTCATTCTTTTGGAATAAAACCGCACCTATACCTGTATCGGACGCATCACACTGGATGAAGAACTTTTTTGAAAAGTCTGGATGCGACAATACCGGTGCGGTCGTTAGGGCTGTTTTTAAATTTTCAAACGCTTCCAGTGCCTCTTGAGTCATTTGGAATTTGCCGTCCTTTTTCTTCAGCAGGTCCGTCAAGGGTGCAGTCAGGCTTGAAAAGTCTCTGATGAACTTCCGATACCACCCTGCCAGACCAAGTAGCCGCCTCACCTGACGAGGGGTTTTGGGAACCGGGAAATCCACGATTGCCTCCACCTTCGCCGGATCGGTCTTGAGTTTCCCACCACCAACAATGAACCCCAAATACTTCAGTTCTCTGAAGCAGAACTTGGATTTGTTCATGTTGATGGTGAGATTTGCTTTACGCAAGCACTCAGCCACTTCATCTAACAGGGCAACATGGGTCTCAAAGTCAGGCGCCATGATAAGCAGGTCGTCCAGATACACGAAGACACGGTCTCTAAGTCGTGCAGGAATCACCTTGTCCATTAACTGGCATAACCTTTGGGCTGCATTGCACAACCCAAAGGGCATAACAGTAAATTGGTACAAGGGTCTTCCCGGTACCGCAAAGGCAGTCTTTTCCCTACTCTGTCTCTCCAACGGTATTTGCCAGAATGCTTCCTTGAGATCTATACTACTAATGTAGAAAGTATCTGATAGCCGGCTGAGGAGCCCCTCGATATGGGGGAGAGGATTCGCGTTTTTCTTCGTCAGTGAGTTCACCTTGCGAGAATCCAGACAAAGTTGATTCTTGCCCGGTTTTCGCAAGAGAACCACTGGCGAACACCACGGACTCTCACTCTCCTCGATAACGCCGAGGCTCAACATCCGGTCTAGCTCTTCATACAAAATGGCTTGTACCGCAGGAGAAACAGGGTAGTGACGCTGTTTCACAGGGGCCGCGTCTCCGGTATCTATGACATGCTCCATGAGCGCCGTCTTACCGAGACCATCGCGGTCGTAATCTAGAAATTTTCGCCTGACTGCATCCAATCTGGCCTGCTGTTCCAAAGTCAACTGGTGAGCATTGGAAGAAGCTGATTGTTCATCAATCCAAACAGAGCTTATAATTCCTGGGGCTAACTGGAACACTTTCCAAAAGTCAACCCCAAGATAAATTTCTTGATCCAAACTGGGTACGAGAAAAAAGGTAAGTCCTTCAACTTTATCTTTATATTGGACTTTTAATTCAACTTTGCCTACGATTGACTGACTCTTGCCATCCGCGGTCCTAACTCCCGAATAAAATGGAATGGTTGGGCAACCGAGTTGATGAACAAATTGTTTGCAATTTTTGCCCAAAATGGTAACGCTGGCTCCACTGTCCAGCAAACCTAAAAATTCTTGTGAACCTATTTTTATTTTTGCATAAGGCCGAGGATCGGATTCCAAATTTAAAATAGTTGAAGATATTTTCTTCTTGGTATCTTTTCGGGCCTTAAATCTAGACCTTGCCTTTAAAATATTTTTAGACGGTACGCTAATTGTGCTATTAAAAATTCTTGTTCTAGCCTCATTATATTTTCTAAGTCGAATATGTAAAGGCTTTATTTGATATAAAGGTTTTTCTCTTACTTTATCTTCTATATTTTCACCTTTTTCAAATCGTTTTAAAATTTTCAACCTTTTCTCTCCCTCTCTCGGAAGAGTTTCTAATATTTTGTCTCTTTCTTCTTTTTCTTTCTCTTCTTTTTCTTTCTCTTCTTTTTCTTTCTCTTCTTTTTCTTTCTCTTCTTTTTCTATTTCATTTTTATAGTTTACTGGGGATTCTGTCTCGAGATGGAACGCGATTCCCCCAGAGCCTTCACTTCCCTCGCTCGGTTTTCCGGGTGGCATCGCGGACAACTTGGTGTCTTTACACCCTCCTGACCACATTTAAAACAAAATAGGTTTCTCACATCTGACTCACAGTCGAGCTGCTTCCGCTTCCTTACATACATATCGAAGCTGATCGAGAGAAAAGATAGCTTGTGGAAACACTAAATTTCGGATTTTCTCGTTCAAATTTCGTTTAATGATTTTAACCATATCTGCCTCTGGAATAGGCATTTTCAACTGGAACCTCATTTTATTAATGGCCGCGAAAAATTCTTCGCTACTTTCGTAGGAATACTGTTTCCGGTCTAGGATGTTTCGGACTATCTCTAGATCAGTCATGGGGTTTTGATACCGACTCAATAATGCCTCTTTTAAAGTTGGCCAGTCGAATTCCCTATCAACTTGAAATTGCCAAAACCAATCATAGGCAGGACCTGAGAGAAGTTGGTGGAAATCTCTCAGAATATCGTTCCACGAACAAGCATAACGGCTTTGTAACTTTTCTAGCCTAAAAACGAAATCTTCGACCGTTAAATTGTTTGAAAGGCCATCAAATTTTAAGCCCCATTTGTCTACTTTAACTGGAGTTCTATATCCGGAATTCATAAATTGATTTATCACTGGTGGTGGAAAAGGAAACGGCGTGTACGGTGTTTGATAACCTCCAAAAGTTTGCTGATTGGCTTGAGGTTGAAAAGGCCTTTCAGTAGCTACCGAAGTAGGATTTGTTCTACGCTGCTGCCCTATCGGTACGAACGCACCTCTACCGTGATTCGCTGAAGGATTTGGAATCACCGGTGGTGGCTCTGAAAAAGATGGATTATAAATTGGCATCGGCGGAGGAACTGCCGGTAATGGATTTGACATTGGCGGTGGAATCATCGGAACTGTCGGTTGTCTAGACTGGTTATTTGCCACTGGAGTTGGAAGAACTAAACTCAATCTTTCAAGAAAACCACTGAGCTGCCTCTCAACTTCTGCACTAACGCGAGCTGTGACGTCAGTCTCCAACCCTTTTTTACAGGTAGACATACTTTTAGCTATTCCCATATTTATAAAATTTTGCAAATCATCTGATAATACTTGTTTTTGTTTCTTTTTAGGTAATGTCCTAGCAATACTTTCGAGGATTCCCCTCGAACCATGATTTGAAGATGTATTTTGGGACCTATCCTCATTGTATCTACCGGTATTTTGTCTTACTGTGCGGTCGAGCGAACCAAAAATTTCTTGTCGAGTTGGTACAGATGTAGCTCCCGTATTGCTAATTTCGCTGAAAGATGGGGTTGATAATGAACTCGTGTGAGCACTCACACCTTGTGCGCTTGGTACAAAAACGTTAGTACTATCTACAATCAGAGATGCGGATCGGACACGTCTCTCCGTGATCAGAGGAGAATGTAATAACCGTTGCCTAGCACCTGTCTCTAAATTTTGTGTAACTGATCTAGTAACTCTTCTTTCTTCTATTTCAGCTTCCCTGATCATATTACTGATACGGTCTTGTTCATCGTTATTTGTGTGTGCCATTTTCAACTTTGACTTAACGACCAAATCAACGAAAAAAAATTCAACTATACCAAATCAATAACAACAAAAAGAGGTGAGTTTTCAAAAAAAAAATTTCTTTTCCTATATCAGAAACTTATCGTACAAAACTAACAAAAAATTTAGTTTTCATCGAAAAAAATGAATTTGTAACAAAAACGAAAAAAATAATATATAAGTAACAAAATATTACAAAACCTATTACAAAAAAAATCAAAAATAAATAAATAAATAACAAAAAAAATGTACACTTAACTAAATTTGGTTTGAAAAACCAAACAAGATAAATAAATCAAAAAAAAAAACGTTCAATTGGAACAAAAAATATAAATATTGTAACAAAATAACTAAATAAATAACAAAAAAAATATATATAAGAAAAAGTAAATAAATAATGAAAATAAACTATATAATATGTGTATCATTAACGGAAAAACAAAAATTGAAAATGTATCAAAAGAACAAAAAGAATAAATAACAAAAAAAAATAATCACTTTTGAAAAACAGTGAAAAAGTTTCAAAAATGTATTGAAATTAAATTTTAAAAAAACGGAATTGTAAACTAAAAATTAATAAATAACAAAAAAAAACTGTAACAAATGTGTAATCACTGCAAATTTTTCGAAAACGAAAAATGGATTTGAAAAACAAACAAACAGTAATTCAAAAAAAACTATATCCTAATCTTAACTTTGTTTTGAAAAATTTCAAGTATTCTTTTTCCTTCAGAAAAAGAACTTAAATTATCAAAAAATTGGAAAATATTCTCTAATTTCAGAATTTAATCTTATTACGAAAAACTGAATTAAAGATTACAGAAACACACAAAAAAACTTTCAATTTAATCAATAAATAAATAAATAAATATATAAATAAACAGATAGAATAAATAACAAAGAAAATTTATATACAAAAATCGAAGTTTCAAAAAAATAAGTGTTCTTCAAACACAAAGTTTATGAAACTATATCAAAAACTTACTATCTTAGTTTCCTATATAAATTTAAAGATTATTTTGTATTTTTTCAAAAAAAACTTAATTTACTAAGAAACAAAAAAAATAACTGAAGAGATGGTAAATTTGATAATTTTTATCACTAAGTTTTGAATCTCTTTAATCAAGAAAAAAGCTAAAACTTGTAAAAAAAATTGTACTGAAACAAAAAAGTAATAGTAACGAAAACAGATAAACAATTAAACGAATTTCGAGAACTAGTTATTAAGAACTTTAGTTTTAAGAATTTGTACTTATGGTATTTATATTTATGGTTGTTTATTTGTATGTATGGTATGTAATGTAGTTAAGTTGTTTTACAAATATAATAAGTACTAATCCAACTCCAAAATAGTAATTTAGGATTAGAGTTTTGAATTAACAATAAAGTTAATTGAATTTTCAACAAAAAAAACGAATAATGTTTGAATTCCAAAGTAAATAACTTATAACGAAGTAGGTATTTTATCTATTTGAAGTTTGTATCATGCTCTTACGGGGTGCTTCAGGTAGCTTCTACTCGGTGGTTTCTTAGCGACATGGTACGATCCTACTAACGACATCACTAAAAAAAGACATCAGACGGACAAAAAAAAACTTCCCTGATGTGACAATAATAGAAAAGGAAAACTACTAGAAACACTAACATTTCACATTACAAAGTTTTCCCTTACCGTTCCCGCAATCCTAGACTGTCTCAAGGACCTTGCTAGAAGACATGAAACGGTGAAGTAAAACTCACAAAAAGTTTGGAATGATGATGTTGGACTAAACGTCACGCACAATCATCACATCCAAATAGAAAACAAGACTAAAGATTATGAAAATTGAAAATTAGAACTGAAAAGTAAAATGAAGTAAGGATGGGAATAGGGATCAGTAATTCCAGACAAACGCATAACACTTAATAACCGCAGTCACTGTGAATTTTCAAACACTCGTCGCGATTTATCTAGGTACGTCTGAGACCTTCCTGATAAAGACTTACGAGGCTTAAAAATTCACAGTAAGTTTGGTTGGGGACTATACAACATAAACGAACTGAAACTAAGACTACAAAAACTAACTTGTCAAAAAAAAGTTCCAACTAGGTTGGAAAAACGCTTTAACAACGTTGGGCGCCATTTTGTTGCGAGGCAAGAGGAGGTGAGGAGTTGGAAAGGAAGTAGGATAGGGAAAAGTGAAAGGTAGGAAATTAGGAAAAGGAAAGGTTAGGAAAAGGGAAGGAATGTCAAGTCCCGGGGACGCGGCCTGCTTGCATATGCACGGCGTCAGCTCGTCGGACGGGGGGGATCTTGTCCCCGGAAACATGACCTCGCCTGCAAACAAAAACACTTATCAGGCCTGAAGGAACTAGAGGAAAATAAAGAAACGGACTAGTGTTGACCACGGACGGACTATTGACACATCAGGGCACTGCAGTTGGTGTCGCAGTGAAGCCATTACCCACCCTACCATAGGAATCCTTGGCCATTTTTGGATTCCCCCAGAAATGGTGGATGATCGGTTTCAGATTATACCATCTTCACCGAAAACTCAGCCACCCTCAGCACCCCTGAAAAATTGTCTTCAATAAGCCATGTTCCGGTTATCGGAACAAGAAAACATATTATCTTCAACCATTTGGTGTCATTAACGGTTTGGTTTATTTAACAAAAATTATGGTTATGGTAAATCAAAATATGAAAATTAACAAGAAAATTATACGATTAACAATAAAAAATCAAAAAAAATCTAGAAAAGAAAAACGAGAATAAAAAAACGGTTCCTGGCGGTGCCCAAAACAAAAAAAAACCATCAAAGGTGTACCCTTTTTGGTACTTAACTTTTTTTTATATCGGTTCCTGGGGTTCTTCCTACTCCTATAGAGCTCTTTAGAATTGGCCTAAACACCCACGAATAACTAAAACAACAAATTTACAAAAAAAGCGCGAGGACACTGTCGAAACTCGGTTCTTAATCCCTTACAAAAAGGTATGTATAAGATTTTTAACCAAAAAAATGAGAAAACAAAAAAAATGAAAATTTACAAAAAAAAAAAACAATTATAGATATATAACCAACAAAAAAACACTTTGACACCTTTTAAATGAATGATTACATAAGTACTTTTTTTTTATAAAGGACAATCACAAACACATAAATTTTTACAAAAAGTAGTAATTTTGTTTCCTTTTTTTTTTTGAAATGGTAAATCTGTATTAAGTTCCTTATTTCTTATCTTTATATGACTCACGGACTTTTTTTTTTTTGTATCTGCTTATATAGCTGGAGTAAGGTGGCGGAGCCTTAATTACGTAACGGCTCTGATTCCTGCGCACTGGCGGCCAAGAGTATTATCTGGCTGCTCTCCAGAAATTGGCCAAATAAGCTTGTCTAGAAGACCGTGAATAACCCCGTGATTTGATCGCCAAAGCACCTCAAATCCGGTTCTTTATGATGATAGTCCAGGAAGGTTTTGGATTTAAGGATGACGGGAAAAATCAAATATAAAATTAATCAAAATATGAGCGGCGGCCCGTACTGGAAAACTTGTTATGGGCCGCCAAAAATTTACCTAAAAGTTTATACTAACTTATTCACTTTTCAATAAAACTTATCTTTAATATCAAACTCACCACTTTAAAATGTTTTTTTATTATTTTTTTTTTCTCAAGATTTAGTATTCGGTCAGTATTTTGGCTGGCACAATGAACCATATACCTTTATGGGTTCTAAAAAACTGAACAATTAATTTTCGTTACACTCGATTTTTAAATTTTTATAACGCACCCAAAATTGTATATCTTTTTTTTTTCTTTTTTTGTCACTCACTTTAATTAAGATAACTCTGAAAAAACTTTTTTTTTCTACTTGGTTTAATCTATATTGGTGAACAGCGTAAGTGGTTAGATTGTTTTGAATTCAATTTAAAAATGAGGTACCTAGGCTAATTATACCTATCAGTGATCGAAGAAACTGGTATACACGTATATAACTTTCACAAAAAAAAAATAGAATAAGCAAGAAAGAGATAGATACACAGAGGATCGAAGTCATGAACAAAATATTCAAAAAAAACTAAGTCGGATGATTCTTCCCTAACTGGAAATCATCATCCGATTCACATCTCTGCATATAGATAATACTTAATGTAACAACAAAAAAAAATTACCAATACGAAAAAACATGTATTAACAAATGTCGCATTAGGATGGGTGAACAATACCAATTAATATGACGTGTAATGCCTTCTCTTTTTTTTTTTTTTTCGAATTTCGGCGGCGGACATGTTCAATAATAGTGGCCCACCAGTGAGAGCACCTAGCTATTTGTCACCAGGTGGGGGTGGTGAAAATATTATTTTTTTTTGGAAAATTAATCAAACCAATATTAAATTTAGAACGCCAGATTCATTATTTAAATAGTTCTGAACTTAATTCCTTTCAGTTCTGTCTCAGTATAACAGTTAACACCTACAAACAATTTTTGACAAAACTCTTAAACACGGCCGAGAAAAAAAGGATTGAAACGATAACACAAACTCGTAAGACACGCGTTTGACAACAATAAACCGTTCACGACACGAAAATGAATAGAAACATATACCTAAACCAATAAGAAAACCGATGCGTGTAAACGTTAAGTGACGGTGACGGAAACATGAACATAAATTACCAAGGTGTATTAACTTGTTAAGATTTTAGGATTTTTATATACGATAATGCAAATAATCGTTTATTGAATCTTCGCGCGTATTTTCTCGCGCGTGCCAACTTCCATTACTTCCAATACTTCCAAGGAGTCTTTCATCTCTTTATAGATATTTTTTTTGGTTATCTGACAATTCTCGACCACAACAACAAGACAAACACCGGCATTGGACACAATTGGGTAAGTTTTATTTCAATTCTTTTCTTTTATATATTTTGGTTTCTTTATTAACTTTATTTATGTCAAAAACTAATATTAAAATCATCCTTTCTCTTCTAGTGTTTTCCTATTGTGAAACAGGAGTTCCTTAATGGATTTTTGGGTACAAAAAGGTAAGTTTCTTTTCTTGGTGTATTTTTTTTTCTACTATAGTTTTGCTTCTCCTAGGTCCAGTTCGCATGAATTCGCCAGGCGTCCGCAACAGAACAAGGTGTTTTGAATTATATTACAATTCCATAAAAACTAATACAAATTGCATTAAAACTCAATGGGCCTTACTAATAATCAAATTTAGCGACGACTTAAATATTTCAGTAAAATTAACCTTAATTCTGGTGATCCCAAATAATGTACCATTCATGGAATGTTTAATTTTTTGAAGTCCATTCCATATATGATTCATTATTAAGTGTCCACTTGAATATTAAGGTCATACTATATATGGTTTATTAGCTAGAGCCCATTCTATTATGGTCCATTTTACTGAAATATTTAAGTCGTCACTAAATTTGGTTATTGGTAGGGCCCAATAATTAATTAATTATTGATTTTAATACTTCAAAATTCAATAATCAATACGGCGGAAATTCGAGTAATTCCAGCTTAAATTGCATTTACTAAAAAAAAAAAGTAATTTTAATACAATTTGTGTTCTATTCTATTAAAATAAATGTATTATTTTCAGGGAACAAATCCGAAAAATTTCCCATATGGAGGGAAATTTGTTGTATTCACAACAGTCATTACATTTCAATCCTACTAAAGAATTAAGTATCTTTTAACACCCTATGTCAGAAAACACATTATGTAATATGATTTTAATAAAACCAACTAAAATAAGAAGAAATACTCACATTAGAAATTTTGAAAGAAATTCACATTAATATTACACAAGAAATAGAGTTATTAAAGAAGGAAAATAAATTTGGCTACTTTACTGGATTCAGTCTATAAACTGTAGTTATTTCCGCAATTATAATAATTTTCGTTAAAATAAAATGTTCAACAACTCGAACTTCAATTTCAACCCCCATTTCAATACCTCTACCCAACATATCAAAGATAGAAGAAACTCCTATTTCAATACAATTACCTATACAATTGTCAACAGAAGAAATTCCTGTATCTACAAAAATTAAAAGTACATGTCAAATTCCATACTTTTAATGTTCAACGAGGACTTTGAAATTTAATGACGGAGGAGTTAACACCAAACATATTGATTCTCCTCACATCCAAATCCCATTGACATAAATAAGCACCATTCATCCATAGCCAATAAATAAACATAAACAGACGATCATGAAGAGATGTCCAAAATGCTACTCAGCAAATTGTTCCCCATCACCAGATAACATAAACAGAAAACATCTCATAGAGATTAACACCACAGCAGCCTACGTGACTTAAACTGCAAGTCAGCAAACATCCCCCACGAAGCGATCTTCAATTTCATCATCTCATAGCCACGCCATCAAATTGGTTGGTCAGCAGTTTATTAGTATTTAAGCTTTAGAAATTAAGAAAAATGAATCAATTGTATTTTGAATTTTAAATAAAGCAGAACCTCTGCCAAAATTAATTTTTTTTTTAACAAATTAGTGAAAACTAATTTAATTTATATTTATTACCATCCCAGCTAATGTCCTCTAAAGGACCGCACACATCTGTGTGGACAATTTCAAGTATTCTTGTTGCTCGAGTACGTGGAGTACTAAACGGCAAACGGGCTTGTTTAGCCTTGATACAGATTTCACATTCTCTAGGGAGATCGTTGAATGTTTGAAATTTTACACCGTCCGCCACACTAGGTAGAAGCTTTAACGTTTTTAAACCCGGATGTCCCATTTTAATATGCCAATCGTTGGCTGATTGGTTTTTGTTTGCTACAAATGACAATTCGTTTAACTCCCTTTCTATTTCCACCGTATACAGCCCTGATATCTCGTTTTCACCGGTCAAGATTAATTTTTTATTTTTATCAAAGATGCCTACTTTTGTTTTTTCAAAAACAACTTTACCCCCATTGTCAGTTATAGCTGAGACTGAAATCAAATTATTTGCTAATTGAGGTACAAACAATGTTTTCAACAAAACACAGTTTTCCCCCTCAAAATCTCCCTGAAATTCGGACTTTTTTGCAACGCCAATTTCATTTTCAATACTTTTTATATTTTTGAGTAAGTTTTTATCGTGTACCATATGTGAAGTACTACCAGAATCTATAACAAATTTAATACTTTGTGTTTCTATTCTACTATCATAAGTTACGACGGCTGTTTTATTTTTATTTATGTTTAGCTTGGTATTATTTTTCTTTTTAAAAAAACAATTTACATCTTTATGATTAGTTTTTTTACAAATTGAACAAAATAGTTTTGATGAACAATCATTGGCAAAGTGCCCAATATTGTTGCATTTAAAGCAACGTATTGTAATGTTTTATGTTAAAAGTCCTAAGCTATGTCGCGTAGCACGCTTTGTATTGCTTTATTAAGCGCAGCTCGCTAAAAATAGTGGCTAGGGAGCCGCAGTTAAAATAAATTTACTTATGATTTCTAAGTCAGGAATTAATTTTATTTACAATTCTTACAGCTATTTATACCTAATTCTTTAGCAAATTATTTGGGCTATCCCCACTTATTATTATTAATATTCTTTTCAATACAAATTATTTGTAACAATTTTATTTGCATTCGGGAGTAATGTAACAAAATACATTCTATGCCGCTCATAATGCATCGTCACCAAAACGATGTCTTTGCACTCGATTTTGTTGGTCAAAACTCAAAGGGAACAACAAAATAATGATTCAATACTATGAATATAATGTATCAATGAAAGTGCATTTTACTATGCGGCTCTGTTTACATTTAGTATTGCTAATGTTTTGATTGTGGCTCTTTAAAAATGAATGTTATTACATTACAGTACCTTATTTATTGTTTTGTTCACGTTGAAAGCTACAGGCGCTTCTAATTTTATTTGTGTTTGGCTCCTCTTCTCATCTTCCCTTATTAACCGAGCACTAAGGCTTTTTAAGTTCCTTTCGCCTTCCGTTGTGGATTACCACGCCGTGATGAAAAAGTCATAGCTTGGAGGCAATGCACTGAAAATTCTGGATACCACCATTTCATCGTCAATTCGTTGTTTTAATTGTTTAAGTCTATGCACAATATTTTCGATATTTGATAAATTTGTGTGCATATCAACACTTTTATTAAATTTAAAATTGAGGAAGTCTTGCATTAGCTGCTCTTTGTTTCTTTTCTCAGAGCCATCGAACAAGTCACATAACTTAAAATACATTTCCTTAGCACAAATACAATTTAATAATTTCGTCATTAGTTTTTTTTTCAACTGTTTGAATTATTATAGATTGTGCCTTAGCATCTTTTATTGCGTAGCCATCCTCTGTTGGTTTAATTGATTCGTCAATCACCCTAAACAGATTGTATGCTCTTAGGTAAATAGAAACCTGAAACTTCCACAATTGGTAACTTTCACTGTCACTGACGCCATTTTTAGTTTGTCTCTTTTTTGTCTTGCAAAATTTTCTTCATTGTTTTTATTTTAGGGTTTTTAATTTTTTTGGCTTTCACTTTGTTCTATTGTTTTTTATTTTAGTTGGTCCATAACAGCTGTAGAATTTTAGTTTTTCCTTTTAAAAGAAACAAAAGTTTTTATTTTCTATCAACCTTTTATTATTCAGTACAAAATCTAATAACTGTCTTTAGCCTTGTGATACCAAATTACAAAAATTACTTTCCACAAGATGGACCCCCCCCCCCCCCCTATAATAAAAAATGCTTGTTTTTGACTCCTCTACAAAAAACCGCTATCAATTCTTGGCGCCATAGTCATCGTTCTCGTTCCGAAGTTTTTGCTTGCTTGCCAGCGTATGTTAGATAAATCAATTTTTTTTTCAGATAGGTACTAAATAAGCTTAAGCCCGTATGACACTACATTTTTTTCTTCATTTTTAGCTCATTAAATCATACTAAAGTGTCAGCCAAGAGTAAAAAGGAAACATGTTGTTCTTATGAAAGGAAAAGCACATATCTGGGAAAAAAATAATATGAATTGTCAACATTTTTTAAAAATCCTTTTCTTGTTTTCTCTTCTAATGATGCAATATTTGATTAATTTATATTGACGGCAACACAAAACTATATCCGATTGAATTTTGTCCGAAATGTTTATTAATAATTAGTTTTATAATGTTTTTTGAAATATGTTCAATTCTGAACTGTCAAAAAAAAGCTGCTAGAAGCTGAAAAATGTTAATCGAATCACATTTTTAATACATTTTTTCAGACATTTCACATTTTTTCTGACATTCTCACATTTTTTTGTAACATTTTCACATTTTTAAGGTTTGATGTTTACGCACTCGATCATATGGGAATTTTCAATAATGAATCCTTCGTGCTGCTTTAGTTTCATTTTCAATGAATTAAAAATGAAAAAAAATGTAGTATCATACGGGCTTTAAGCCCCTATAACACTACATTTTTTTCTTCATTTTTATCTCATTAAATCATACTAAAGTGTCAGCCAAGAGAAAAAGGGAAAGATGTTGTCTTTAAAAAAGGAAAAGCACTTTTCTGGCAAAAAAATAATATGAATTGTCAACATTATTTAAAAATCCTTTTGTTGTTTTCTCTTCTAATGATGCAATATTTGATTAATTTATATTAACGGCAACACCAAATTATATCCGATTGAATTTTGTCCGAAATGTTTATTAATAATTAGTTTTATAATATTTTTTGAAATATGTTTTGATTTTCAATTCTGAACTGTCAAAAAAAGCTACTAGAAGCTGAAAAATGTAATCGAATCACATTTTTAATACATTTTTTCAGACATTTTCACATTTTTTCTGACATTATCACATTTTTTTGTAACATTTTCACATTTTTAGGATTTGATGTGTACACACTCAATCATATGGGAATTTTCAGTAATGAATTCTTCGTACTGCTTTAGTTTCATTTTCAATGAATTAAAAATGAAAAAAAATGTAGTATCATACGGGCTTTAGCATTTGTATTTTCTAAGAACAAGATTTTTATTTTAAAAATGTTTTCAACAGAAAAGCACAGGTACGGGTACCGTGTTAAATGTTGTATTTCTTGTTGTGGTGCCAAGAGGCAGGATAATTTAAGCACAATTTTTTTTAAATTTCCTGATCGGGAAAAAAACGATGTTCTTTTTAAGTTGTGGCATGATGCCTGTAAATTAAAAGATCATTTTGAAGAAAATTTGATATTGAAAATATATCTTAAAAAAGGGTCGCATATTTTCCCGTCAAGACAAGATGTAATGGTCATCTTCTGATGAGCCCAACCATTACATCGGGGCGAAACGCATATATGAACACTTTTATGCTAGTTTATATTTATTTTCGTGATTTTAAATCATATTTATTAAAACAAACGGTGTTCAGGAAGAAACAATTCGACTGTTAACAGTCAAATATTTATTCTTCAAAAGTCCCATAGCAAGGCAATAAAAATAGCTACAATTTATCTTCTTTGAAGACTTGTAGCAACTATATAATTCGCAGTTGCTCTATGTAGCTCGGATTATATGGAATCTCGATTTATTCGGGAAAATATGCGTCAAGACAAGATGTAATGGTCATCTTCTGATGAGCCCAACCATTACATCGGGGCGAAACGCATATATGAACACTTTTATGCTGATTTATATTTATTTTCGTGATTTTAAATCATATTTATTATAATATGTACATATGTATATAAAAACGTAACAATTTGTAGTAAATAAGACGTGTTGTTTATTAAATTAACTACTCGTAGTTAATGATGTACAAAATGTAGTGTAGTTAAATCGGCCAACCCTGTTGGTAGGTTTTCCAGATTTGCATGCGAAGAACAGCAAATTTAAAAAAGAACACCGCTTGCTTTATTCATAGTTTTAAAATACATAAATGCTTTTTTCATTTCTAATGCACCTCAACTATGCTGGAATGGCAAATCGCGTAAATTTTTCGAGAGAGAAACTAAAAAGGCTTTACAATGTGATTTTGATATAAAATGATTTTTTTTATTTATTAAATCGTAAAATATTTTCAATTGGGAAAAAAAACATAAATATTTCATAAAAGTTATTATAAATAACATGCAACAAAACTTTAGTTTTCATAAAAACGAAAAATAATAATAGTTTTTTTTCTTTATCAGCAATCTCGATTTATTCGGGAAAATATGCGTCAAGACAAGATGTAATGGTCATCTTCTGATGAGCCCAACCATTACACCGGGGCGAAACGCATATATGAACACTTTTATGCTGATTTATATTTATTTTCGTGATTTTAAATCATATTTATTAAAATAAACGGTGTTCAGGAAAAAAACAATTCGACTGTTAACAGTCAAATATTTCTTCTTAAAGTCCCATAGCAAGGCAATAAAAATAGCTACAATTTATCTTCTTTGAAGACTTGTAGCAACTATATAATTCGCAGTTGCTCTATGTAGCTCGGATTATATGGAATCTCGATTTATTCGGGAAAATATGCGTCAAGACAAGATGTAATGGTCATCTTCTGATGAGCCCAACCATTACATCGGGGCGAAACGCATATATGAACACTTTTATGCTGATTTATATTTATTTTGGTGATTTTAAATCATATTTATTAAAATAAACGGTGTTCAGGAAAAAAACAATTCGACTGTTAACAGTCAAATATTTCTTCTATATGTACATAGTAAATTTAGAGAAATAATACAATTTAAATAAAAATTTGAATATTTTAACTCAAAAATCAACCTTCAAAGTTACAACTGACAGATCATTTGATATTTGAATTTAAGTTAAAGTTACAATTTGTTTCATTCAACTAACATTTAGCAACGTTTAACTGCGTTTAACTACTTTTTTTGGTTTCCGTTTTATCATCTTCTTCGTATTCTGTTTCTTCAGACCAGTAAGAACAAAGCACGAACGCAATAATTTTGTCTATTCCCCTGAAGTTTCGCCCTCTTTCTCGACTCGGCGTTACACTTTTTTGAAATTCTGTTGATTTTTTCATATTGTTAGTGGGGTATGCCTCCGCTTAAACATTTCTAATGTTAATAGTGAACAATCTCAAAAACGAATACCTACATACCTACATACATGTATAATATATACCTACATTACCTTAATATTATCATACCTACACTCGAAAGTTTTCCGAGGCAGAATGATAAAATTCAAAATGAACTTACCTACATACCAACCCCACTCCATTTGCTTACAAAATTTGTTTTTCTCCTCCTTTTCCCTATCCCTTTTTACAATTAGCCATCTCGTCACCCTCTATCAAATCTATAGAAAAAATCTAATAGAGAAAAAAAGACCCATCCTGGTAGAAGGATATATTTTCAAGGCACACAAAAATCTTTAAAAAAAATTTAGCCAGTGTGATGTGTGAAACAAGAAAACGAAGAAATCAACAAGAAAAAAAACTTTTGAAAAAATGGTGATGTTGGTGGTATGCTAGTGTGTGCTAGTGAATTTTTTTCAGAGGAAGAGTGATGATCAAACTATTTTACTTGTATGATCATGCCGAATTCAAGAAATAGTATGACTAGCGTCATCTACAAATAAAAAGAGAACTAAACTCGATGGGGACCATATTCTACATCTGTATATTTCTCTTGTCTGTGGTCCAACTCTTGCCTTCTTAACAAAAATGGGTTTACCCAAAATCTTCGTCTTTGTTCTTGCTTTTATAGTTTTTCAAGCTCTTATTAGCCTTTAATTAATTTAACAGTACGGATAGCACGGGAATATTTACTTTTGGACGCCATACTTACAACTGGGTTTTGGCAATTGACAACTGAAATTCCCAGCAATAAAATGCCCAATCAGTTTTCATATTGCCATTGGGTGCGTTCAATCGATTACGTTTTACATCTGAATTTTCAGATTTCTGAATTTTTGGAGCTTCTGATTGGCCAGCTGTCATAAAAAGTTAGATGACTTTTAGTGACTTTTAGTTACGTTTCATCTGAATTTTCAGACAAGAAATTCTCATCTGAAAATTCAGATGAAAGTTGTTTGTGGTGGGGGAAGTGCCAAAAGCACACATAAAAGCTGAACTTTATAATTTTCGTCTTGTGGCATTGTATATAAAATCTATAGTACTAGGTGTGTTTTATTCATTGCTGCATAGCCAGCGCAGCACAAGTCTGAATAAAACGAAAGCTCACTCTATATGTTCATTTCAATATTATTTATTTAACATCAGTTAGAGATCATTAACATCTTCAATTAGACTAGCGAAATAAAAACAAAAAATAAATAGTAAGTAAATAGTTGGTTATATACATTGGTAAAATATATGATTAAAATAATTAATATAATACAATTGGTATATACATACATTAAATAAAAAAGCTAATTTAAAAAGTATAACAGTAAGTTATTTTTTAAAGTTATTCTACTAGTATGAAAATTGAAATCAATATTTAAAGAAATGAGGTTAGTATCTCTAACACAGCGAGTTACAGGTTCGTTTAGTGCATAGTTAACTCTATGTGCATTATCTCGGAGCAGACAGCGTTCTCTTAGCTGTCGAAATGGTGCGTAAATGTCAATCAAAGATAACAGAAATGGGCATTTAATATGATTATTTAAGATATCGCTAATGAACATAATTGAAAAGACTTTTCGTCTATTTGCAAGCGACTGAAGGCCAAGAAGCTTGCATCTAGTAGGGTAGGAGGGAGTTTCGATGTTCCAGCCTAATTTCCATATTACAAATTGAGTAAACTTTTTTTGAATATTTTCAATTCTATTGGAATGAATGTTGTAGTAAGGATTCCATATCACACAACAGTATTCTAAAATGGACCGAATATAAGCAGTATATAGGGATTTTAGAGTATATGGATCCTTAAAGTCTTTACAATTGCGTTTTATAAAACCTAACATGGAGTAAGCTTTGGTTACAATGTATTCCACATGTTTCGTAAAGTTTAGTTTTGAATCAAAAACCACAAACATTGAAAGCTCTATCGCCAGCACAGCCATCTTTATTTTTACTGACTTCTTTTTTGCCAGCAATCAAATTGTTTTTGTTTGCCAAGGGAAATTTCGCTGCCCTGGCTATGCAGCAATGAATAAAACACACCTACTATCATTAACACAAATTTTTTAGTCGAACATGTGTCCTGTACGCGTCGCTGAGATCACCACAAATTAGACTATTGAGACTTATGTCGAATTCCTTTCAACAAAAGAATCGAATTTTTTTCTAAAAAGAATCGAATTTTTTCTGTCGTTGAAAGGAATACGAAAAGACGAAAAGAATCGATTTTTTTGTGATTGTGTGTGTGGCACTAGATAGCAGCAATTTTGAAGTAAAATTTCCAGAAAATATTCAATTTGGAAATTATTATTATTATTATTTGAAAAACAACGCACAAATATTTACTATAAAAGTCACCGAAAATTCGTTGCAACCAAAAACACAATTTGTTTTCATATTGACATTTTAGAAATTTCAAACCTTGTAAGTGTGTGTGCAAATCGGTGTAAATCTTTTTTTGAATCTTGCAAAATTAGCAAGATTTGTTTTGACAGAAAAAATTCGAATTGTTCAGAAAAAAAAACGATTCTTTTAGAAAAAAATTCGATTCTTTAGTTGAAAGGAATTCGACATTAGCTAAATGTAGGGAATAAGTAAATAGAGCGAGAAGAATCTATTATTTAAATTCTGCAAACATAATAAGATTCCTTAAAAGGGTCAAGTAAACGTTCATGAAAAAATTTTGTTTAATTAAATTTGTGTTTCAATTAAATTTTAAATTAATTACATTTGTTTACACATACTTTTATGTTCCTTCGCAATGATTTCATAAAAAAATGTAACCCGACATTCTACCTAAATTTTAAGGCCTCAACCTTAACGATCCGATTATTACAACAAAATTTATCAGCCCCCCAAACCAACTGCGAGGGGACCTTTACAATTATTATGAATAAAAAAACCTACTGCAAACGTGCATACCTACATACATATACCAAATTTTTTTTCCGATGCGAAGCCAATTTGTCAAGGTTATAGCATCATTGTATATAAAATCTATAGTAATATCTTTGTATATAAACTTTATAGTAATCTCATGGAGTCGTTTTTTTTTACGTGGTATTTGGACTGGTGGTGGCGCTGTGCTCGCTGGTGTTGATGATAAAATCTGCAACATTGTCAAATTTTTTCAGGGGAATGGGCAACATTTTTTTATTTGCAGACAAACTGACATTCTATTGTCTCTGGGTACTAAAAAAAAAGAAACTGAACCTAGGCCAATTTGCCTCTCTTGGCATTTGCGATAGCAACACTTTTGAGGCATATTTAATAAAAAATGTATCACTTTTTTCACTTTTATCACTTTAAAAACTTTTTATTCAATTTTTAACACAAAAACTGAAAAAATTACCAAGGCGCGTACGAAAATTCCGAATTAATTGATAACCGAATAATTATTTCTAAAACCGAATAAATAAAAATATAAATATAAATGCTTTAAAACTGGAACACCCTATTATTCCGCTATCCACCTGCTTAAGTAAAAAAAAAACACCTATTAAAATACCTATTACAAATGAAAACTTTATAAGAATATATTAATAAAGCAGTCCGCTTAAATGCTAAAAAAGGTTTAAGTTTATGAAATAATTTTTTTTAAATTTTACCTAAAAACAGGAACACACTTCAAAGAACAACAAAACACTAATTAAATCACAAAAAAGAATACAGAAAATTAATGTGGGTTATTTGGGTGGTAAGATGGCACAAATTTTTATAAAAACACAAATAAATCAAACAAATAAACCAACTAAATCACAAAATTTATCACACAAAAAAGCAGACAAAAAATTAATGTGGGTGGGTGGTAGAAGTTAAAATATGGCACAAATAAAAACACTACAAAATCAAAAGAAATAAACAAACTAAATCACAAAAAGTTAACACTCAAAAAGAAGAACACAAATAAATAAAAAAATAAACAAACTAAACAAACTAAATCACAAAATTTAATACTCAAAAAAGAAGGCAGAAAATTAATGTGGGGTGGGTGGTAAACGTTAAAATATAGCACAAATGATCTATTTTTTAGAACACAAATAAACAAAAAATAAACGAACTAAATCACAAAATTTAACACACTAAAAAGAAGGCAGACAATTAATGTATGGTATTTGGGAGGGAAAAGCTAAAATATGGCACAAATAAATCAAAAGAAATAACTAAATCACAAAAAGAGGAGAGAAAATGCAGATGTTTTATAATTTTTCACTAAAAAACCGTTCAAGAATTTGTAAAAATTTCCAAAGACCGACTATTGCAAGCAAAAATTCGATCTGATTTAAAATAAGACAGTAAACCGAAATAACGAAAGTTTTTTTTTTTATTCACACATACCTTTCTATATAAAATTACAAAACACAGAACATACACATTGCCAAATTTCACTTAAAATTACCGTAATCAGTCATGTTTTCAATATTTTGTTCTATTTTTTTTTCTCCTCCAACTGCCATATACTTCGTATATAAACCTACATATTCTTCCTATTCTTGCCTTTTTGTCTTTTGTCTCAACTCATTCAATATTCTAAACTCTCCACAACGGGGAAATGTCTGCACTCTCAGAGAAAATTGCTCAACATTAAAATTGACATTCAATGTTGAGAGATATAAATGTTGAGAGTAGCCAAGGTATTTGGACACCAATTGGCGCTGCAATCGGCGATGTTGATGAGATTACTATAAAGTTTATATACAAAGGTAATATCATGAAGAGGAGTGACGGTAGCGACATCTTAAGGACATATGTTCGACTTCTTTGTGAAGTGATGGTTGGAATCCCGAATATTCACAAAACAAGAAACGTAATAATAAAATAAGAACGGGAACGCTGTATGCTAATTTTATGAGAGTGCGAGGAAGTGAAAAAACGCAGTAATCGGAAAAAAATTTGGTATATGTAGGTATGCACGTTTGTAGTAGGTTTTTTGGGCTGATAAATTTTGTTCTAATAATCGGATCGTTAAGGTTGAGGCCTTAAAATTTAGGTAGAATGTCGGGTTATATTTTTTTACGAAATCATTGCGGAGGAACATAAAAGTATGTGTAAAAAAATGTAATTAATTTAAAATTTAATTGAAACACAAATTTAATTAAACAAAATATTTTCATGCACGTTTACTTGACCCTTTTAAGGAATCTTATTATGTAAATAATAGATTCTTCTCACTCTATTTACTTATTCCCTACATTTAGCTAAGTCTCAATTGTCTAATTTGTGGCGATCTCAGCGACGCGTACAGGACACATGTTCGACTAAAAAATTTGTGTTCATGATAGTACTATAGATTTTATATACAATGATAGCATTGAATAATTACAAATAGAAGGGACACCGGATTAGATCGCCGCTAGATGGCCGGAAATCAAAGTCAACGTTGTCGCTTTTAAAAACTGAATAGTGAAAACCACAACCATTGAATATGCTTGCGGAAATTATGAGGGAAATTTTCGTTCGAATGAAAGGGAGGCAACAACAAAAACAACCACTTTGGTTTTGCAGTTGAATTGTTGTCTGCCATGCCAGACAAGGTCAAACTACGTTTGTTGAACGAAATGTAATTTCAAGGGTTGTTTTTTTTTACTTTGCGTTCATTCAAAGAAGTTGTTGTTGCTTTCATGCAATTTGGGGTGATGACGATTATGTTTTAATTTGTTGCGTTTTTTGGTCTTTGTGAGTTTGGTATGAACTTTTCTTAATCCTAATTTTAAAGTTTTGTACCTACCTACCTATCAATGAGATTTTAAAGATTCAAAATGTGTAATTCTAATTGTGTAGATAGGTAGGTACCTATATGTAAATAGGTATACATATGTTGGTAGGTATAGGTACCTTACCCTTTGAAAAATAAGTTTAATAAATATTTTTTGTAAGCTCAACATTTTTGGAAGATCAAAGAAGAGAAACTTTTATACCTAATTTTTTTCTAAGGAAACACAATTTAAGTTTTTGAAAACCGATAGGTAGATACCTCCCTATATTTTTTATTTTATTGTTACAATTTTATTTCTATATTGACATTGATTTTATGTAGGTATACAATACATACGGTGATTCACCTAAGGTGTGACAAAAAGCTATAAGAGCGTGTAGGTTGAGTTGAGACAAGAAAAATATCGTATGGGTGGCGGGAGTCTATTACCCCCCGTTTAGGTGGAAGGGGCAATTTTCAAAAAAATCAAATTAAAATAGAACAAAATCATTAAAAAAACAACGGTTACAACTACAGTGTGTGTGTTTTATTCATTGCTAGCCAGCGCAGCAAAATTTCGCTTGGCAAACAAAAACAATCTGATTGCCGGCGAAAAAAAAAGTCAGTAAAAAAAAAGATGGCTGTGCTGAAGATAGAGCTTTCAATTATTCAAATGAACGTATAGAGTGAGTGATCGTTTTATTCAGACTTGTGCTGCGCTGGCTATGCAGCAATGAATAAAACACACCTAGAGTAATCTTTTTATTCAGACTTGTGCTGCGCTGGCTATCCAGCAATGAATAAAATACACCTAATGCCATGCTATACACTTTTATAAAGCCAAAGATTTATTCTTTCATTTTCTTTTTTAAATTAAGTTGTTTGAGTGAACAGTTTTTTAAAAATTAATTTTTAAACTTAAATTTTTGAAAAAAAAAAAATTAAAAAATTGTGTTCAATGTCATTTTGCTCAAAATTTTATGTTATTAAGTAGTAGTTTTGTATTTTATATTCAATGTTCCAATCAGTTTTTAGTCAAACATTAAAAACCATAATATGCCAAAATGTTTTCTAGTTTTTGAGAAAATTGAAAATAACAAAAGTAAGTTTTCTTAAGCGGCATATACACACATCAAAATCTCATCAAGCATGGAAGAGTGTGTTAGTAAAACAAGTTTCACATTGAATATACACACATCAAGCATGAGTTTTCAATCACTCATTTATACGTACTTGTTCAGATGAGAAGACATGTGACGATTTTTATCCGCTGCCAGTATTTTGAATTTTCTTCTGAATTTCAAGGTAATTTGTATGAATTTCATTTCAAAAAGCTATATTTAAATTTTACCAATTTGATAATATGTTGCCTCATCGCTGTTCAATATCAAAATGAGCACATGCATGATCAAGCATTCAATCACAAATATACACTACGTCAATCTTGACTACTTGATTGACCAAAAATCAAAAAGTTTTGATTTTACTTCAAGCATACACACAACGTATACGTGTGGCAATTTTACTAATACACTCTCCCATGCTTGATGAGATTTTGAACTGTGTATATGCCGCTTTAAATTTGACTTCCATCCGTTATTTTGTTGCTTCAAGGATCCTATTATTTTCTACTAATTAAGAAGTATAGTAGACTTCGTTATTTTCAATTTTCTTAAAAATTAAAAGACATTTAGGGTCTGTTTCACAATGTCTGAGTAAATTTCTAATTAGTTATTCGACATTGATCCTAAAATTAAATCCTCCCATTAAAAAACTTTGCGTTTCACAATGATCAGTTAGCTATTCGTTCGTTATTCCAGTTTTCCAGACAAATAGAATTTGACTCATGTCAAACATTGAAGAAAAAATATTTATAATCATAAAATAGTTAGTTTTTCATGGTGGGTCATCTTATTGTATATGTTAAAAGTGTCGAGAGGATTTTTTCAAAGAGATGTGAATAATAAGAGGTAAGTGTGTTGAATTGAAGTGTGAGTGTTAGTGAAGAAAATTTTGAATTTTTAATTGTTAGTTTAATTTTCTAATCGGCACTTCATCTTGCCAGTAAAATACTTAGAACTTTAATTGCCAATTAGACGTATTCAGACATTGTGAAACGTAAATGAGGTTGTTAAATGTCGAATAAGTTCCATGTAGCTTAATGGGAACTTTAATCAGGAATTGTGAAACAGACCCTTAAGTATCCGGTTTTTAGTATTTGACTAGAAATTGATAGGAGATTCGACTATTACAAACAAAAATATTACTTAATAACGTAAAAATATTACTTAATAACGTAAAGTTTTGAAGAAAAATATTATTTTGTTAATAAATAATTATAAATACATATATGTACATATATTTTTTCGCAAAAAAAAATCAAATTTGTTCAGGAGAAAAAATTGGGGTTTCACTTGAATGAATTTTCTAAAAAATTCTGTCAAGAGTTTTTCGAAGAGCAGATAGCAAATTTTGGGAGTGGATGCAGGGCCTCCACACAATCCTGGAGCATAATACCAGGAGCAAAAAAATATAATCTGATCTTACGCAAACGAATACAAATGTAGGTACTGCCATTTGCATTTGAACCACAAAACGTGTTTAAATAATGCCAAAATAACATCTATAACAACTGTGGATTGATATTGTTGCAAGTTATTTGTGATGTCTTTTAAAACACACTCACTTTTATTTTGATTGTATGGGAACGGACAAGCGTCTCTATTTGTGCATGCACGGAAAGCTCCCAGACTTAAATTTTTTTTTGTCAAAATGATCCGCACATATATAAATTTTTTCGTCGCAACTAAGTTTTTCTGAGAAACTCTTCCCAGAATTTGGTAACCATATTTCACGACAATAATCGTTAGGTAAAACAAATCTGGGAACGCCAGAGTTTTTTTTATTTTTACATTGTTATAGTCATTTTTATAATTTTAATAATACTCGTAAGTTTAATTAATAAGTAAGTAGAATTTTTTACAAATTTTCGAAATTATCACTGATGCAACGAAAGCAAAGACACATTTCAGAATGGTTTTTACTTAGGTATTTTGTTCCTAAAACCATAAAAAAGCATTTTTTTAGCCAGACAGACTCAATTTATTGGCGACAAGATTTTCGTTTCTTTCTAAAACGTTTGCATCTATTGCCACTTACATAATGTATGTTCATTGTTCTCAGTATCCTATTTGGATCTACGGTTCAACACCAACGGTTTTGCTCAATAATATTGCCTTCTTCCACATTTTCATGATCAATATACGTAATATACTCGTAACTATTCGTTAAAAATATTATTCATGATCATTAATAATAAAATATGTATGTAAACCATTTTTAAGAAGAACCGCAATTAAAAGCGGACATGAATTAACAGGATTCGTGCGCGACTTCAATCTCTGGGTGCCCAAAGTTTGCCCACCGGCAGCGAGGGGCAATGGCCTGCGGCGCTGGGATGTAAAAAACAGTACCTATATTTATCTTTATAACGGGTGATTTTTTAGCTGGATTGGTTTTGGCAACACTGGTTTTGACAGCTGACGTGTGTTTAGTACCTTGTGTCACTGTCAAACAGCTTCAGTTTGGTTTGCAATTTAACCATGGATCGTCTTACAAATGAACAACGCTTGCAAATTATTGAATTTTACTATCAAAATTCGTGCTCGGTTCGAAATGTTCATCGCGCGCTGCTTCCATTTTATGGTCGGCATTCTCGACCTTCTGAGCAGTCTATTCGGAAGATTGTGACCAAATTTCGCACCAAATTTACTTTGTTGGACATTAAACCACCAACACGTTTACGTACTGTGCGTAGTGAAGAAAATATTGCGGCCGTATCAGCTAGTGTGACAGAAGACCGCGAAATGTCGATTCGGCGCCGTTCCCAGCAGTTAGGCCTTTGTTACAGCACTACGTGGAAAATTTTGCGGAAGGATTTGGGCGTAAAGCCTTTTAAGATACAGCTGATGCAAGAACTAAAGCCAGCCGACCTACCACAACGCCGAATTTTTGGTGAATGGGCTCTTTGAAAGCTGGCCGAGGATCCGCTTTTTTATCGAAAAATTGTGTTCAGCGATGAGGCTCATTTTTGGTTGAATGGGTACGTAAATAAGCACAATTGCCGCATTTGGAGTGAAGATCAGCCAGAAGCATTGCAACAGCTACCAATGCATCCCGAAAAAGCCACTGTTTGGTGCGGTTTATGGGCCGGCGGCATTATTGGGCCATATTTCTTCAAAGATGATGCGAATCGCAGCGTTACTGTCAATGGTGAACGCTACCGAGCGATGATAACAAACTTTTTTTTGCCCGAAATGGAAGTTTTTGACTTGCATGATATGTGGTTTCAACAAGACGGTGCCACAAGCCACACAGCACGCGAAACAATGGCGCAATTGCGAGGCGAGTTTGGTGAACAGTTAATTTCACGTTTCGGGCCGGTCAATTGGCCGCCTAGATCGTGCGATTTGACACCATTAGACTATTTTTTGTGGGGGTATGTCAAGGCTAATGTCTATAGGGACAAGCCCGCTTCGATTGACGCACTGGAAGCCAACATCCATGCATTCATTCGTGAGATACCGGCCGATATGTGTGAAAGAGTATGCCAAAATTGGACTCAGCGGATGGGCTACCTGAGACGCAGCCGCGGTCAACATTTGCATGAAATTATCTTTAAACATTAAATTGCAAGATTCAAACTATCGATTCAAATAAATATTTCATTCATTTTTTCGAATTTTTTGTGTTTTTTTTTTTTAAAAAGTTCTAAACCTCTTAAAAAATTACCCGTTATTAACAAAATTGTTATACATTTGATTTTTTTAGTCAATTTCTTTTGAGACTATCAGCCCTATTCTGATAAACGTCGGGGGGAATGATTGTTCGGAAATCATCAGTTTGTATTCTACTATACTTTCGAAGGGTAACATTCCCCGTCGGTAACTTAGTGTGCCATTTTCATAAACGAGCGAATCGATTAGCTCTATACAAAATTGTCAATTTTATATCCGCAAGTGATTTGTTGCGTTTGTCATTTTAAAAAGCTAATTATTGAAAAAAAAATGTAAGTAAAAATTGGAATATTTTTAATTTTTATATTTTTTCTAATAAATAAACTTCTTTTAGGAAGAAAATAACCAATCGTGACCAATTTTCAAGGATGGTAGCGGTTATGAAGGAAAATCCTGACATAGCCCAAAACAGGTCAAAAAGGGCTCCAGAGTCGACAAAAGAATTTTGGGAGAACTTCAAAAAAAAATTGGACAGTTTGGGGCCGCCCATCAAAGATATTGCTGAATGGAAAAAGGTAAAAAAATTTAAGTGTTTACATGTGTACAACATGTACATAGTTATGTAAATAACTTTCTTTAGGTATGGAGTGATTATATAAATCAAATATAAAAAAAAAACTAACGTTCAACAAAAAAGAGCTCAACGCAACGGGTGGTGGCCCAAACAAAATTCACCAATTTACCCCTGACGAAGAGGATGTCATAGCATTAACAAACTTAAAAGAATGCGTGGATGGCATCAAAAATACGCAGGCATTTGGTGTTCCGCAAAACGACCATCAAACGCCAACAAAAAGAAGAAAAATTTTAAGCGACTTGTCAAGCGATGCAGAAAATGAAGTGGCATTAGAAAGCATAATGGAGGAAATCATATCTGGTGCAAGTACAATGAATGGTAAATATAGATTTGATTTTTTTTCGAAAGATTTTAATGTTTTTTGATTTTTAGAAGCAAAAAAATCCTCCAAAGGAGATTAATAAAACTGGAGGGCAACAAGATAATCAAAAGCTTCAAATAGACTTTTTAGGCGAACAGATCACTATTCAGCGTAATCTTTCCAAAAATTTGGAAATATTAATGCAAGAAAACTCTGACAACAATAAAACCGCAATTGAAAGTCGCCGCCGGATATATAGGGCCCTTGAAGAAATCAGAGATTCGAATAAGGAGGTGCTTACCGAAATGAAGCGCCACAATATTGCGGTAGAAAATATAGCACTTGAAAAGCTCAAGGTAAAAGAAAAGATCCTGAAACTAGAATTTGAACGCCGCTGCTGAAATTTTGGAAAAATTGTTGTATTTTGTTTAGTGAAATAAGTTTTTGGTTGCCTTCATTTTAAATAAATTATTGAATTAATTAACATATTTGTCTTTATTAAATGGCTCAGCTGCATATGTTATCATAATATTACAACGATCTCATTATTTCGTTCCTTATATCTATAGCTTCATTAGTACGATGGGATGGTTCGTTATGATGTTCAGTTGTTGGTATTTCATCGTTGAATACTTCCGGTTCCGGCTCATCCCATGATACTTTGTAATGTTTACAAATATTATGCAAAGCACAGCACACATTTATAATTCGTGCTGATTTTTGTGGATCATATTGCAGTACTCGTGACAAATGCAAACATCGAAATCGGTTTTTGAGTACACCAATAGTCCTTTCCACAATATTCCTTCCAATGCTGTGCTGTTTGTTGAATTTTGACTCAGGGGAGTTTAATTCAACCGAACGATAAGGGGT
Organism: Epistrophe grossulariae; assembly: GCA_929447395.1. NCBI lineage: Eukaryota > Metazoa > Arthropoda > Insecta > Diptera > Syrphidae > Epistrophe > Epistrophe grossulariae. Next base: position 49,360,873 of record OV839569.1, read on the forward strand.
TTACAACCACGGTAATAAAGCATACCCCGCATCAGCTGAAATTTGTATATATTTCAATCTTATTAAGATACGTAAAAACAAGAAAAATTCAAAGGATATTACATACCTAATACTCTAAAATTGTTTTGACCATGAATATACAAACTAGACAGGTAAGTACTTGCTTCGGTGTTGTTCCAAATCAAGGAATCATGATTACTACCAGGAAAACGTGCATCGACGTACCGTATCTATTGGTTATGATCGCACATCTGAATTGAACAAAAAATTAAAACAAAACATAGCGAATGAAAAACACTTACCAAGACTGTGTTCATGCTATAGTAACCTTTTCTGTTATAATAAATATGTGGATTTTCCGACGGTGTCTTGATAGCTACATGAGTTCCATCGACACACATAACAACACCTGGTATCCCACACCTTTCAAAAAAGTATTCTTTGGCTTCATTTTTCTCCTCCTCCTTCATTTGCATGGTTATCCACTTTGAACACAACTGTTTTTCCAAGCTATCCAAAACCTGTTTTAGTATCTTACTGAAGGTCGGTTGTGCTATACAGACGCTATAGTCTTTACCAACACCGTGCTGATAATTGCCTTCTGCAAAAAATCGCAGACAGGCAGCCAGTTTTTGTTTTGTCGAGATTGAGGCTGCTCTGGAAACAGGGGGTAGATCGGATTCCAAAACGGAGAGCACGTACTGAAAAGCCTGTTTATTAAGCCGAAAGTTTTTAATGAACCTAAAATTTGATACGTATGCTAAGTTAATGGTAACTGGGAACATTTATTTAATACATACGTTTCATCGGGCATATTCATAACATCCTGAGTCCTTTTTCGTATGTCACTTCGCACCTTTCGATTACCACACTCCCGAATTTGATTGGAAATCTCAAAAAAAATCGCAATACTATCCATTGTCTTATATTTGAATTGTTTGCAAAAAATTTTCTTTTTTAAAATACATTTTTGAAATATGAATGTGACATTTCATTTAAATCTAAATATTCGAAAGATTCGAAATAACGGTTGGTAAGGTAGTTCCCCCGACGTTTAGTAGCATTGAGACGAGGAGCGAAAGTGAATCGATGAAGTGAATCGAACGTTCGATTCCCCGTTTAGCAGAATATGGCTGTATATTAAGGGCTTTTTACAATAGTATAGCATGACACTGTGTCATGATTTTTTTTTATTTCAAGTGGATTTTTTTTGGAAAATTACCCTCTCGGCTTAGCAGGTTGAATTAGACCTCTCCGCCTATACAATTTTTGTCTTGCCTTGATCCAACCTGCTTACTAGCCCTAGCCTTTTGTCGTATCTTAGGCAAAACAACCTGTTTAAATCTCCGTTCAAGCAAAATATTTTACCCTTCAACATTAACACATGATTCAATAATATTTAACACTTAAAACTCAGAAATTAGCTATTCTGACGATAATTAAAAACTTAAAATTTTAACAATCATTTAATAAACTTTTGAGCAACCGTGAAAGAAACGTTTAAATAGGTAACCTTAGATAGGTATGTACCTGTGCCTACCTATATGGGATTTAGATCTACAAATCTGAAAGCAAAATAGAAAATATCAAACTGAAGATACCTAATAATTACAAAAAAAAAACACAAACATCGTTTATCGTCAAACGTCACCTTCCTTAATTGAAAGAAACCACAAAAAATACAAAAGCAACCCTTAAGTATCTACCTACCTACCTATACTACCGAACGCTTTCAGTTGACCTTCAATTGCATTCTTGTTGTTTGTTGTTCATGACAAATAAAAAACACTTCCACCGTATGTATGCATTGTATATAAAATCTATAGTACTATCATGAACACAAATTTTTTATTCGAACATGTGTCCTGTACGCGTCGCTGAGATCGCCACAAATTAGACAATTGAGACTTAACTAAATGTAGGGAATAAGTAAATAGAGCGAGAAGAATCTATTATTTACATAATAAGATTCCTTAAAAGGGTCAAGTAAACGTGCATGAAAAAATTTTGTTTTATTAAATTTGTGTTTCAATTAAATTTTAAATTAATTACATTTGTTTACACATACTTTTATGTTCCTTCGCAATGATTTCATAAAAAAATGTAACCCGACATTCTACCTAAATTTTAAGGCCTCAACCTTAACGATCCGATTATTACAACAAAATTTATCAGCCCCCCAAACCAACTACGAGGGGACCTTTACAATTATTATGAAAAAAAAAAAACCTACTGCAAACGTGCATACCTACATATACCAAATTTTTTTTCCGATGCGAAGCCAATTTGTCAAGGTTATAGTTTTTTATTGCGTTTTTTCACTTCCTCGCACTCTCATAAAATTACCATACAGCGTTCCCGTTCTTATTTTATTATTACGTTTCTTGTTTTGTGAATATTCGGGATTCCAACCATCACATCACAAAGAAGTCGAACATATGTCCTTAAGATGTCGCTACCGTCACTCCTCTTCATGATATTACTATAGATTTACACAATGTTGTTGGTGGTTGATTTTTTTAGTTTTTGTCATGAAAATTTAATACTTATTTAAATGAACGAACTTTTTGTTTATTGTTTAGTGAATTTTTAAATCAACAATTTTTTTAATTGATGTTTGGAAAGTTTTTCTATGTTTTTGTAAGTCATACGTATCAATAAAAGGACTTTTAATGAAGGTAATGAAACCTGTTGCTGATTTAGTTACATATATTTTCATCCTCACAACTACTCACTCTCAATGTTTAATTTACAAATGTAATTAAAGTTCTATTTTATTTCGCTTCAATGTAAATCCTTTAGGTAAATGCAGGAATTTGACACAATGACTTTCGACTGAAATTTCAGATTTTTTTTGCGTTCAACGACATAAATTCAGAAATCTGAAAATTCAGATGTTAAGCTATTTTTATTGAACCCGTCCAAAATCCAAATCTGAAATTTCAGTCGAAAGTCATTGTGTCAAATTCCTGCATTTACCTAAAGGATTTACATTGAAGCGAAATAAAATAGAATTCTAATTACATTTGTAAATTAAACATTGAGAGTGAGTAGTTGTGAGGATGAAAATATATGTAACTAAATCAGCAAAAAGTTCGTTCATTTAAATAAGTATTAAATTTTCATGACAAAAACTAAAAAAATCAACCACCAACAAGCAGAGCTCTGAGCAGAGTCTGAACACTCCGAACATACTCTGAGCGATCTCTGAACTGAGCGTGTTCTGCTCTGAGAGTTCAGATTTATTTAAAGAAACACGCTTCAGCAGCTGTCACTTTTTTTTGTTCACAGTTTGTCATATTATTTGTGTTCAGCTATTCAACTCCGTCTGCTCTATCAATTTATTCTGAGCTCATAGAGCGCGCTCTGAACATGCTCTGAACATGCTCAGAGCGAAAAAAGAAACACAAAATTGGAGCTCTGAATGTTCAGAGCTAAAAAAGAACCTTAAGATACACACACGATAATAACAATATTAATTATTAGGTATAAGAACAGTGCCAAATGTTTAAATGAGCGAGCACATTTATTTAAAACTCAGAAAAACTAATAAATATTTAAAATAAAAAGGAAAAAATAGACGACACACAAAGAAATCTTCCTAAATTTAACTGTGCTCCAACTGAGCTTCTGACTCCCTCCATGTTCTCTGAATCATTTCGATCATTTGCTTGCACATTACTGTCTTGGAGAAATAATTCCCAGCACAGAAAATGATAAAAGCCCAAGCTAGTAATAGATAATAGTCTGGACTTTCTTCGGCCACAATCGGCAATGGCCCTCTAAAATCATCCGAAGTTATTGTTGCATACGTAGGCACCGCCAATCCAGTGTGGCGGGTGACAAACTTTCTGAAATCCCAATCATCTCCATAGAACTTAACAATAGGTCGTCCCTGATGGAAGAGAAGTATTGTTGGCAAACCAACAATCCCGAACTCGGCATTGAAACTATGAAACTTGTATGCATCAATGGCTGCAATTTTCAGATTTGGAAACAGTTTTGGCAACGGATTAAAAATTGGGGCTACTCTGGCGCATCCTGGGCATGATTTCGAATAGAACATGATAAGCACACAACTTCCTTCAACGTTGCGCTTCGTCGAGTTACCTATTGGTTTGAGCAAAGCTACTATATCCATAACAGTGTCAGGCATAAGTAGAGTAGAGTTAACGCTCTCATTGGGTAAACATTTCACCACAATTGGAGCTTTAGCTTCCGGACGTCCAGCTTTAAGGTGAGCGATCTCATAATCAAACAAACTGCACTCATAGTTTTCATATCGAAAACTAATGTAATCTATAAAGTTATAAAACGAAACACCTTCCAGCGGTCCATTATCAGATGATGTTACTGTATCATCGTCTTCTTTGCTCTTCGAATCCAAGAAGTCACCATTAAGAAAACTGACTATTGTCTTTAGTGCTTTGAGTTCCATTGATTGCACCATAGAACCTGCAGCGAAATTTTGTCATTCAAATACGGAATCCCAAAATTAACTGAATAGATTATATTACCAAATAGCAAGATGAATCCTATTTTAAAGATTAACATAGTTCTTGCTGAATTTAAGAATTAATTAATCAACAAAAATAAAGTGCGAGGCCGAGATGTCAATGATGTGAGTTTGGTCCGTTTGGTTCTTTTTCTTTTTTGTTAACTAGTTGATACAATTGGCCTGTTTGGTAACTTGAAATTTCTTTCGAATTTGCACAAATTTTCACAAAATTTCACAATTTGCTGTCAAAACACATAGAACAAAAATCTCGGTTTTTGGAAATTTGTTGAAATAAAAAGTTACCAAACAGGCATAATATTGGTCTGTTTGGCAACGTGAAATTTCTTGCGAATTTGCACAAAATTTCACAATTTGCTGTCAAAACCCATAGAAAAAAAACTCAGTTTTTGGGAAATTTGTAGAAAAAAAGTTAATTTGAATTGAATTTTATTGAGACTTCTTACATGCTATTACAGAGTTTGACTTAATTCTAACGAAAGTTATATTGGTACAAAAGTGGCTGTATTGTATGGCCTTCTTTTCAGATAGTTTAATGATAAACCTCGTGGCAGAGTGTTGTTATACAAAAGTGTATAGTGAATATACTTTTGCTCATAAGTAAGTAATGAGTCGGAATGAGTAATGAGACGGAAGGTCACAAATATATACAAATAAACCTATACTAACTTAAAACTAACTAATACATGAAGACATTACTTGCCAGTGTCATGAGAAGATATAATATATCTACAGGTACGAGTTGGTATTTTGAATCTTTACATTATATAGCATTTTTTAATATGCTTTTTATATTTTTCTTTTTGATAAAAGAGCGAGAGCGCTCTACTAAAGTATTACAAATTGATACTGTCGTGGTATACATGTTTGAATGTGTATTAATAATATGAGAGTGTAAGTTAAATGAGTGAGTAGAAGACTCGATAGACATGTTTCTGAGATTAGATACAAATAGTATACAGAATTCTCTTCCTCTAATGATAAAGTAATGAACAGATAAATGTATATGGCTTATATACTAGCAAAAAAAAAAGTTACCAAACAGGCATTATGATGTGTCAAAAAAAAGTGTTGAAATGTCATTGACGTTTATTTCTGAATGCAAAACAACACTTCAAGCAAACGAGTTCGCTTTAGATCATTGATCTCTGTAATACACTGGATAGTCACTGATCTCTATATTACACTGGATAGTTAATAACCTATAGTGTATAACAGTTTTTGTGAGACAAGTTTTTTAAAGGGTACCGGCCAAGACCTCATAGCTCGCTCTATACAAACGAAGAAAGAGATTGAAGATATTTGCCGAAATTGAGCATTTATTTGATATCAATTATCAGTTCATGTCAACAAGCATTGCGGCTGTAATATTGAAAAAAATAAAAGAAAATGCAGGTCCAGTAGCGTCCATCCCGCTGGCGCCGCTTTTATACTGTTATATGAGGGTACCGGCCACGACTATATTTTTGCCTCAAAAATTTTGTATGAATACACTATCCAGTGTATATAGAGATCAGTGTGGATAGTGTATTCCCTACAAAGTATAACAGTTTTTTTTGACTCCAATTGAAGATGACATTTGGGAAGGCAGCTCCACTTTTTGACATCTTCCGAGCACAAAAAAAATCAATTTGACGTAAGAATTTTATCTGTGAAAACAAAATAAAACTGATAGCTGAGATTTTCAAACTACTTATTAGAATAAATTAAGCCATTTAAAATAGAAAGTTTTATTATATTTTTAAGAAATGTAAAAATATAAAAAAATAAATAATAACAGTATGTTTCTTTTTTTCTTATTTTTAAGCAAATAAAAAGCAAACAAATTGAAATACGTTGGTTCTTAATTCATGGTAGCCGCTGTTTCTGTTGACGGTGCTGTTGCTGTTCTAATGTCTTTCTCGCTTCACACTTATCGGACCGCAGCCATCTTCGATGGTGCCTAGAGAAACGGAGCTTGCTTCTGGAATTTGTAACATCACTACCAGGATGAAACAGTGCATGTCTTTGTTTCTTTTTTGATGGCACTCTCGAAGATGTCAGTGGATTGCAGTGGACCGATAGCATTGTATATACACTTTACAGTAATCTCATGGAGTCGTTTTTTTTTACGCGGTATTTGGACTGGTGGTGGCGCTCGTGCTCGCTGATGTTGTTAATAAAATCTGCAACATTGTCAGATTTTTGCAGGGGAATAGGCAACATTTTTTTATTTGCAGAGTGGAGACATGGAAGTTAAAGAAGGAGAGGTATATATTTAATTATATTCTAATAAGAAATAAAAAGGAGTAATGGAGTAAGAAAATTTCGCAGTTGTCATTTGCGTTTCTGAATTCTGATTTGATTGAATTGAAGGCCAACAAAACAATCTGTGTAAGATTTTTGTTATTAAGTGTGTTCCACACCCAGTTTCAAACAGTTTCAGACTGCCAGATTTAGTCATTTTTAGTCCGAAGTCGTTCCAGACTTCAAAAGTTGTGCTAATTCTTACAAAAGAGAGCGCGCTCGAGAGAGCAAAATATTTCCCCTTCTTGCCAGTTTTAGTCCGAGGAATTTCTTCTGGCTATTTCTGGGCTGGATGTCAAATGCCTGGTTGCCGTATGTCAGATGACGTAATTTGCCAGTTGAGTACAAATATCAATGCCGGACAAGGGTTGCCCAAGTGTTAATTTTATTTTGATTTTAGTTTTGAAAGATAAGCATACTTTTTATCATTTTATTAATCTTTTAACTAATTACAAAAAATTTACGCCAATAAGCAAAACTATTTCTTAAAAACAAAATTTAAAATTGACAATATTGAGTATTACTTATATTTTATAGTGATACTTGAAGAAAAACACGCTTAAGCTTCATAATTTAATGTATAATAAAGATTGTTTGTATATTAATAGGGGTATTCCCGACCCGATGCAACTGGTCTTGTATCATTGCAAAAGTGCAAAAGTGTAAAATTGCTATACCCTAACCCCATTGTAAAAGAAAAACTTTGCACTTTTGCAATGATGCAAGACCAGTTTGCATCGGATCGGGAATACCCCTAATATACTTGATGTAAGCTTGTTTGTTTATTCTCCGTTAACATTTTATTTTCTTGGGATGTGATTCTTGAAAATTTTGTTTAAGATTTATCACTGATCTACGGCAGCCATAGTCGAATATATTTTTTGACGTTTAAAAAGTAGTCCATTTTAGTGCGAAAACCGTTCCAGACATTTTTTCAGTTTTCTTTCTCTTTGAAAGAATTTTATCCCCACTCCTCAAATTTGACATTTGACCAACTTTTAGTGCGAGAAATCTTGGGAACGGACCTATTTTATTAAGTTTTAAGTTTTCGAAAAATTGAATTAGTGAAAACGAAAATTCTGATTTAAGTATTGTGGTGCAACGTGATGGATCTTGGGCCGACCAAGAGACAGATGTGATTAAGAAAGTCGGTGAAGCTCTGAATAGTGAGAAATTAGATGCCGTCATTTGCGTAGCTGGAGGATGGACTGGTGGCAATGCCAAAAGAGGTTTGGAATATGCAAAATACCTACTTCTTTCGTACCTAGATTGAATTCTTATTTGTTTACCCCTAGATTTGGCTAAGAGTTCAGACTTGATGTGGCGCCAAAGTGTCTGGACATCGATTATATCTATTGGCTTTGACTAGTGACAAGCCAGCTCTCAAGGGAACACCAGGTACGAGTGGCTACGGTATGGCCAAGGCAGCTGTGCATCAGAGAAGATTCTGGGTTGCCAGCTGATCCTCTTGTGTTGTCCATCTTAGGTGTGACATTGGACACTCCAATGAACCGAAAGTGGACGCCAAAAGCTGATTTCACCACATGGACATCCCAACTGAAGTCGCTGAGTAAGTTTAATACAATTAATATCTTAAACTTTTTAGCTCTATACTCATTTGAGAATATGTTTTTCTTTAGAAAATTCCACAATTGAACAAAAGGCAAAGAGCAAAGAACGTCCAGTCAATGGTTCACTTCCGCAACTCATAACAAAGGATTCCAAAACTACATTGAAGCCCTCAACAAGGCCAATAATACATGGATTTGTAATATATGTTGTGCTGGCTGACGAAAAACAATAAATTCGTGTGAGCTTATAAAAGTGTCCTAGTCGGTTCAATGTATTTGATAGTGCGGTGAATAGTGAGTCTGTTGGTCTAGGTTCTTGTCTCACCAGCGAAGGAAACAAATCAACATACTTATCAGACAAAACACCTAATGAACGTGTTGGTCACTTTGAGCACAGCTATGCACATACTTACGGTCGAGGCAGATTAGCAGATTAGGAAACACTTCACAACTTCATATCCTACAAAAAAAAGGACATTAATAAATCCTAAACAGCAACAACAACAACAAGTAGCAGGTGATTACTTCAATGGCAAATATTCAGTGGAAAGTAATACACTTAACAATTCGAATGGACAGTAGAATGTTTTAAGTTAGATTATAGAATTTAATTACATTTAAGTTTTAATTTTCAATTTCTTGTAAATATTTGATTATTCATTCTACTTACTTCTATGTTTACCAAATCGTATGATTTTAATTTTAATAAATTATATTGTAGAACCTATGCAAGAATATCTTATAAGTTGAGTTATATGTAGTTTTAGAGTTTATAATCTTAAATTATTTTTACCAAACTAAAGTAAATATGTAATCTTAAAGAATCGAACCTAAACTAAATAAAACTGAATACACTGAAATCGTGATTTTATGAATTCCAAATGACGGTTTTTGATTTTTTCCTTTACTTAGTAATTTGTATCTCCAGGTGTAACCTTCATGTATGTTACAAGAATAGAATTTAAGTTTGCATAGTCATTGATGCTGCTAAATTTAAAGTTAGTTGAATTTATTTTTTTGGGATTAATTTCGATGGTTTGTCATTGCAACATTTGAAAAATTTTTCAGTAGAATAACACAAGGAACACATTAATATAAATTAATTATGCTGTAGTTTAACAAAACGCAAAGACGGTGGAGTGTGTGCAACAAAAAACTATAGTTTGCTATATCTGTAGGCGGTGCCGAACCTAGACATTTTGCCACCTCAAATAATTCAAAGGAAGAGAACAACATTAACATTTACGTGGGGTTTTATAACATGTTAGCAAAATTTTGAAACTAAAATGCTAATCAGCGATTTTTTCAAATCTTGTAGTGATTTTTTTCTTCTAAAATGCGATTAAGCATGAAAAAGTTCCATGACCGGTTAATCGATCTTGGGTCACATGAATAAGTTATTGAAGTAGATGGATGTGTTAACCTTTTTCGCTTTGTAATACGATTTGCCGCCCTAGTTAAGTATAACTTTTGTTCTAATGGTCAGATGTGGATGGTTTAAGTGTTAAAATAAAAGTAATATAGAGATGTAGAATTCAGTTAGGGAAGTCAACTGTTCGGGTAGATATACTAGTTAAAAAATAAAAAAAGTCTTAAGAAAATAAAGTAGAAATGTTTTGATATTTTTACTCCAAATAAAAACAAATAACGATTTGTTTAGGAAATTTAAATAAATTCAATAAGGGTTGGGTTCGATATCCCGCTTTTTATAATCGCGTTTTTTTAAATCCCAGTATTTTTCACTCATAATAATTCTTAAGGTACCCTCATTTTTTGAAAACAAAATTTTTACGGCAGAAACCTACCGTTATTTTTGGTCTTACAAAATGAAAAAACTGGGTGGGTTACAAAATTTTTTTGGAAATATAATTTGCATACCAACATTTAATCGATATTCAAATCAGCTTGTTGGATGTTTGGTTCGTATGTATTTTTAGTAGCTTACCTAATATCTCGTCAGTGTCTTTATATTTTAAATAGCTGGAAACCCAAATTTCAAAAAGTAGCTTACCCGATTGTTACCATAACATATTGTACTCTTTTCCACATCACCAGTGGGGTAGAATACTAGATGCGTTTTTTTTTGAGGTTTCCCCGGGAGGCCTAGTCCTCATTTTAAAACTACTCACTACTATATAATATATTGCATAGTTCAAAAAGCGTTTATAAATTCTAATACTAATCGCTACAACTAATTTTTTTGGTTTTTTGTTTTTTTTTTGTTTAACTACATGATATGTATATTGCATACTTCAAAAAGCGTTTATAAATTCTAATACTACTCGCTACAACTATTTTTTTTGGTTTTTTGTTTTTTTGTTTTTTTTTTGTTTTTTTTTTTGTTTTTTGTTTAACTACATGATATGTATATTGAATACTTCAAAAAGCGTTTTTAAATTCTAATACTACTCGCTACAACTATTTTTTTTGGTTTTTTGTTTTTTTGTTTTTTTTTTTTGTTTTTTGTTTAACTACATGATATGTATATTGAATACTTCAAAAAGCGTTTTTAAATTCTAATACTACTCGCTACAACTAATTTTTTTTGTTTTTTGTTTTTGTTTTTTTTTTTGTTTAACTACATTTTTTATTGCATACTTCAAAAAGCGTTTATAAATTCTAATACTACTCGCTACAACTATTTTTTTTGGTTTTTTGTTTTTTTTGTTTTTTTTGTTTTTTTTTTTTGTTTTTTTTTTTTTTGTTTTTTGTTTAACTACATGATATGTATATTGAATACTTCAAAAAGCGTTTTTAAATTCTAATACTACTCGCTACAACTATTTTTTTTGGTTTTTTTTTTTTTTTGTTTTTTTTGTTTTTTGTTTAACTACATGATATGTATATTGAATACTTCAAAAAGCGTTTTTAAATTCTAATACTACTCGCTACAACTAATTTTTTTGTTTTTTTTTTTTTTGTTTAACTACATTATATATTGCATACTTCAAAAAGCGTTTTTAAATTCTAATACTACTCGCTACAACTAATTTTTTTTGTTTTTTTTTTTTGTTTTTTTTTTTGTTTATTTTTTTTTTGTTTAACTACATGATATGTATATTGCATACTTCAAAAAGCGTTTTTAAATTTTAATACTACTCGCTACAACTAATTTTTTTGGTTTTTTGTTTTTTTTTGGGGTTTTTGTTTTTTTTTTGTTTAACTAAATTATCTATTGCATACTTCAAAAAGCGTTTGTAAATTCTAATACTACTCGCTACAACTAATTTTTTTGTTTTTTTTTTTTTTTTTTTTTTTGTTTTTTTTTGTTTAACTACATAATATATCGCATACTTAAAAAAGCGTGTAAATCGTTGTTTTTTTAGTTAGGTATCGCCGGGCGGCCTAGTCCTCATTCTAATTCTACTCACTACTATATAACTACATGATAAATTTATATACATTTATAAAAGTTTGTTGGCCGTTGTTGGTCCTCGTCCTATTACCTTAAAAAAAAGAAAAATATTATGTATTAAATATAAATGTAAATAAAATATTAAATATAAATAATAACACAAAGTATTTAATGTTGGTAATATACATGTTTATTTATATTTATAAAATACTAAATACAATACAGAATGAAAAATTAAAAACTACATTAAATCTAGAAACTGGACGAGACGTTGTTTGCGAGATGAGATTTGGCCATCAGTTATTCGCTGGACGAGGAATCTTGTTTGGTTCCTTCAGTTCTTTGTTGATTTTCTTCGTTTCAAATACGATCAGTCCGATCAGTATGAATTTGGTGATTTCTTCTTTGTGCTGTTGTGAACAGCAAGCCGATAAATTTTTCTCGATATCCTTCATTATTTGTGGCAACCATGTTTTTACTATGTTCTTATTGTCTTTCCGGTCCGGAAAATTAGCATGGAAAATCTTTTCGGCATTTTGAACAGTTTCTTCGAAAAGAATCGATGGAACTGTCAATTTGCCGAATTGCGAAGTCGTGGCGGTGGTTTTGTAGGCGCGCAAATTAGTTAACAAAGTTTGTTCCCTGTCTTTATTAACTTCGTCAATCAAAAACTGGGAACAAACTTCGCAATTAATCTTCTTTTTTAATCTAGCTGCTGCAAATCCGGCGTAGTATGCAGCAGCTCCAGCCCGTAGCTTTTGAGACTCAGCAGTCTTTTCAGCGGTTTCTTCCTCTTGGTCTTCGTTGTTGTATCCTAAAACTTCTTCAAAAATTTCATCGTACATTTCCTTAATAGGTTCCATACTCGGCTCTATCTCCATCTCGTCTGTCGTGTCTATGTCATCTAAATCTAAAAGTGGTGCCGCTCCAGCATCCTCATATCCAGAGTGTTCTGCTGAAGATAGATTCTGGGAAATGATGAGCTTGAGATTGCGAATCAATCTCCAAGCCGAAGGGTTCCTTTCGTATGATCCTCGGTTGCATCTCAACATTGAAAACAAATTTTCGGCAACATCTGTGTTTAAATGTACAAGGAGAACATAGCTTTGCTCTTGGCTTTTTATATGTTCCCACATCTGCGCAATCGCCATCAGAGTTTGTTTTAATCCTTTAAAACAAGACGGTATTGTAATGATGCTCGTTGATCTCCATTTTGATATCCATTCTGTAGCACTCTTTAGTCTTTGAAGAGTCTCTGTGGTATCGGAAAGAGCTTGTTGGTTTGGATTCCTAGAATAGAGTCGGCCGGTATTCAGATTGTCAAACAGATCATTGAGCTGTTTAACAAACCTGGACGTTGCCTCAGCTCTTCTTTTCTCATCTTCTGTTTTGAAGAGATCCGTTGTCTTTAAAACATATTCTATGCCAGTGTACACGTTTTCACTGAAAACCTGTGTGGCAAGTTTTACCGACAATTTTTCGAAATTGTTCGGCTGAACATGGGAGTTCGTTAGTTTGTAAAATACTTGAAACGTCCCATTTCTATCTTGATCAAAGATTTTTCTAATGACGTTCCAATCTACGGTGTCTTGTCCTATCACGATGTTGTATTTTAGCAAAATATTCCGCACGCTCTTAAAAAGATGTGGGTAATCATAAAGCAAGAAAACTCTTTGCTCTTGAACATCCACAAATGGTTCTGTCTCTAAAAAGTTAGGTGGCCCAAGTCTTTTGCAAGCTGACACGTTGATCGATCCCTGGTCACAGCTTGTTGCAACCACTGTCAGACCACAATTTATTACTTCAGTAATAATTGCGACTATCATCTCCGATAGCAATTCTCCATTTGGGCTTCCGATGTAGTAAGCAACGCTCTGCTTCTAGTTTTGGTTCAAGCCCCTCAGTGTGAATACCATCGCTTTAGAGGCTACCAAGTCGTTCCTTCCGTATTCTCCAAAGTCCGTCAATCCATAAATAATATCATCTTTTATGTTGTATTCCAGTTCTTTTTTTATTGCCATTTCGTCAAAAAGGAGTACACACTTCTTTTGCATTGCACTCATCCCTAGAGCTTTGTAAATGGTAAATGGTGCTTACCGATGGCAGTTTGAAGCCTACACTCAGCATGTATTTGTAGCATGCTGGTGATTTATAAAATAATTTTAAAAATAAATCCCTAGCCTTAAAACTCCAAGGTGCGTTTTCCTTGTGGAAAAGTTGCACCAAAAGAAAAGTGCGCACCTTTTCCTTAAATCCTTCCCTTTGTTTCTCTAAATTCTTTTTTAACTGGTATTCCCGGTTTTTCCTAAGCCTAGTGGGTGTATTAAAAATATATGTCGGGATATATTTTGCCGTATTTACCTTTCGCGCCGATTTGTAAGAAAACTGCCTGGGGGATGGAAATTGCGAAGGGGAAATATGCGATGAAGGAGTATCTTTAAGAGAATAATTTCTAACATATGTATTTTTAGTGCTTGCAGCCAAGTTTTCCAAAGACATAGCTGGGCTGCAAGCGGTGGGAAGAACTACAGCCGGAGCTGAAACCACAGGTAAAGGCGGAGGCACAGAGGTCGCAATAACTGACGTTACCGTAGAAGTAGGTGGCATAAGGAAAGCAGACTTAACCGTAGAGGTAGTTTGCATCCGGGCCCTAGCAGCATCCATTAAACTAATGCATGAAATGTCATTGGCTATTTCACTGCACTTATATATAGAAGCTAGAGATATAGGCAATGCATTTTTAGCCAAAGGTTTCTTGGTGGCTTTTATTTGTATGTCTTTGGCATAGAAGTGTTTTTCACACATCATCGACTTGGGTTTCAAATCGTCCATGCGGGAAAAACCTCCATGTTTAATCCAAACTGACATTCTATTATCTTTGGGTACTAAAAAAAAAGAAACTGAACCTAGCCCAATTTGCCTCTCTTGGCATTTATGATACCAACACTTCTGAGGCATATTTAATCAAAAAATTTATCACTTTTTCACTTTTATCACTTTCAAAACTGTTAATTCAATTTTTCACACAAAAACTGAACTTATGCTCAAAAACTTAAAAAACAAACGAATAATTATTTCTAATAACGATTTACGAAATAAATATAAATATATAAATAGAATGATAGAAAACTGGAACACCCTATTATTCCGCGATCCACCTGCTTAAGTAAAAAAAAAAACACCTATCTAAATACCTATTACAAATGAAAACTTTATTAGAATATGTTAATTAAGCAGTCCGCTTGCTAAAAAAGGTTTAAGTTTATGAAATAAAAATTTTTAAATTTTACCAAAAAAACAGGAACAAACTTGAAAGAACAACAAAACACTAATTAAATCACAAAATTTAATACACGAAAAAGAAGAAAGAAAATTAATGTGGGTTATTTGAGTGGTAAGATTTAAAATAGGGCACACATTTTTAGAAAAACACAAATAAATAAACAAACTAAATCGCAAAATTTATCAAACAAAAGCAGACAGAAAATTAATGTGGGGTATTTGGGTATTGAAAAGTTAAAATATGGCACAAATGATGTTGTTTTTTAAAAGAACACAAATAAATCAAAAGAAAAACAAACTAAATCACAAAAATTAACACACAAAAAAGAAGGCAGAAAATTAATTTGAGGTATTTGGGTGGTAAAAGTTAAAATATGGCACAAATAAATCAAAAGAAATAAACAAACTAAAACACAAAAAGTTAACACAGAACAAGAATAGAGAAAATGTTGATGTTTTATTATTTTTCACTAAAAAACCGTCCAAGAATTTTTGAAAATTTCCAAAGATCGACTGTTTTTGCAAGCAAAAATTTCGATCTGATTTAAAATAAGACAGTAAGCCGAAAATGCGAAAGTTTTTTTTTATAATAGGTATCTCACACATACATTTGTATATAAAATTACAAAACACAGAACATACACATTGCCAAATTTCACTTAAAATTACCGTAATCAGTCATGTTTCCAATATTCTGTTCTATTTTTTTTTCTCCTCCAACTCCCATATATTTCGTATATAATATTCTAAACTCTCCACAACGGGGAAATATCTCCACTTTCAGAAAAATAGCTCAACATTAAAATTTGGTATTCATGTTGAGATGATAGAAATTGTTGAGAGTAGGCGAGGTATTTGGACACCAATTGGCGCTGCAATCGCCGATGCTGATGAGACTACTATAAAGTTTATACTAAACGCGCGAATTAAGTATTATAAATATAAATTAAAATTAACTTGGCGGTTTTTTTATTTTTGTTCACTCGTTTTATTATATTTATTTTTACTTACGTTTTTGTATTTAATTAGTTAATATTTCTTATTATTCTTATATTCTATATAGGTATATATATATATATTCTTTTCGCCTTATTTGCTTACTTTTGCTTAATTTTCTCATACTTCTGCTTATGCTAATTTCTTATTTTTTTTAAACTTATTTAAATATATACATACTTATCCTACATTCTTTTAGTAAATATTTGTCTTATTCTTATTAGACTAATTTCTTAATTTTACGCACACTTACGTCTATTTATCCTTGTTGCTTACTTTTTTTAAGCTTAATTAAATATATATTTGCATACTTTCTTTTAGTTAACATTTTTTTATTATTAAATTATTTGCTTAATTTTGCATTAATTTTATTACTTATACTTATACTTCTGCTTATCGTATGTGCTTACTTTTATAGTTTCCTTTTTACTTGTTTGCTTAACTTTGCCTAAATTTACGCATACTTATTACTCACTTCTGCTTTTCGTATTTGCATTTTTTTTTTTAATTTATTATACTTACCTATAGTTAACATTCTTTTTTTTATTTTTTGCTTAATTTGCCGCATATACTTACTTCTGCTTATCCTATTTGCTTCCGTTTTTTAAAAACATAATTATAAATATATACTTACCTTCTTTTAGTTAATATTTTTCTAATTCTTTAACTAGTTTAGCTTACTTCATTATTTACCTACACATACTTATACTTTTATCCTTCTAATTCTTTTTTCGCTTATTTGCTTGATTTTTTTTTAAACTTAATTATATAAAACTTATTTATACATACTACTTTTTTTACCTACGGATAGGTACTTTTATTTTTTTACGAATAGGTACTTTTATAGATTTAAAAAATCAGTTTTAGGAATTTTAGGAATTTAGTTTAAAAAACATCATTGTTAGGTGCTGCTACTTAAACTGTGGTGAGTTGCAAGGACGCCCAAGCAGTATTTCTTTTTTTAAAGTCCCAAAAGACCATAGGCAGCCAATTTGGGCTAAACATGGGAGTTTTTCTCACATTGCGGATAAGTCGAACTTATTCCTATGTGAAGCTCACTTCTTCGAGAATGACTTTATAGTTAGGGCCGCGCGGAAATGTCTCGATTTAAATACCCTCCCGATGTCTATGGCAACTTGCTATTGCTCCCATGATGCTGTAGACCCTTTATGTCTTCGCGAAATGGAGGCATGGAGAATCCGAAAGCAGCCGACTTCCACGGTCACATCTGCGCCCTCGCAATCATTTTTACCTCCTCGTATACCTCTTCGCCCACCTCAACCTCTTCGCCCACCTCAACCTCTACGCCCATTTCCACTTTCACCGCTACCTCCACTCCCACCTCTGCGTCCACGTCCGCCTTTACCTTCACCTAGTCCCATACACTGCAGTCCAACTTTATCTCTTATAAATTTGGCTGCAGAATCTTCCAAAACGTATGTCAGAGATTATTCTCTGCCATATGTCGATCCTGCTTCACTCGTTTCACCCTCCCAATTCCCCTCCCCGAGGAACTATACTTATAAAGCTGTGCGAAAAGTAAATCGGCGACTCGTTACTCCCCGACGTATTTTTCGCACACCTAAAAAAGTACATGTAAACCCTAAATATAAGCTTAGGGAAAATTTAGGGTCGCATATGGAAGGTTTTTTTGAGGAGTTGCGCACATTCATTTTTGCGCAACTCTTCCACAAGTCGAACGCTACCTGGGGGCCTAAAGAAAAAGACTTTTGCTTAAAACTTTTCTTCAAGTCCCCAGCGTGTTATTCGTTTTTAATAGATGTAGGATTTAAGCTGCCATCGGTGATATTATATATGGCTTCACGGATATTATAACTTGTTATTCGAACCTTCAAACCGATAAGTCGTGTTTTTGTTAAGCTCTTACCTAAAGTTCACTTTTTACTTTTTATTGCACATATTTTCTGCCCTCCCGTTAATCGCTTTGTCATCATTATTTTTCACACAACTCCCTGACAACATTAAATTATTGAAATATCTGTGACCTCATTACTCAGTGCCAATTCATTTTCAATCAATTCCCTGACATTTTAAATTTAAATCTGTGACCCCATTGCAAAAAAAAAAAAATAAAAAAAAAAAAAAAATATACCTAGTCAATAACAAAATAAATCAAAAAAAAAAAATAAAAACATAATTAACAATGAATAGCAACTGCTGCGATTATTTTAAGTGTGCCGTCGATGGTAAAGTTGCTGACCGGGTGGTCTGTCATGGTCTTTGTAATAGATCGTATCACCCCATTTGCACTGGCCTAAACAAGAGGTCAATCCCTCATCTGAAAGACTACCTTGAGAACTTTGTATTCTATTGTGACGAATGCAAAGTTTTATCCCTTTCCCATGCGTTGCTCGCGGTTAAATGCCTTAGTGAATCCATGCAAAAAATTTCAACTGAAACAAATTCATTTCATAAACACGTCATTGGCCAATTAAATCTTCTTGACGATTTCTCCAAGAACATTGAAATGTTAAACAATACCGTTGAAAGTTATGGTAAGCGTTGTCTAGAAAAGCACGCATCAATCGATAAAAAACTCGCGTCGTTGGCCCATAATCGGAAATTGGATGATAGCACTTGTGCCTTCGATGAACTAAAACGTGTTATGAAATCCACTCTGGCCTCATTACCCAAGTCAAAACCTTTTGAGGACTTATGCAACAATATTAGCTCTATTCGCACAGACCTGGACATTCATCTTCAATCAACTTCTCGAACTTCTTCTACTGATTCTTGTCAACTCGCTCCCGTAATTTTTGATCTAGTATCTAAGAATAATGAAATTAGTAATGACCTAGCCGCTGCACGTATTTCCATTGGTGAAATCTCAGAAGATATCAGAACAGCCTCCTACAAGATTGATGAAATCCCTGATCACATCCAACCCACCACTTCCATCTATAACACATCTATCCTGGCGGAAATGAACGAACTTTCCGATAGGCTTACATACCCTCTTTCACCCCCCAGTTTACCACAGATGAACCGTATCGCATCTCCTGAAGTGGACCAGCCAATTATCAATCGCCTTGGAACGACATGGACCATCCCCGAGTGGAATAACAGGATCAAAAAACTTAATGCAAATGCAGAATTCATCCCTTTTTACATTAAAGGTTCCCCTAAACATGCAGAGGTCCCCTGGATTCGAATTGCTTTCTCTCAGAAATTTGCTATCACCCTAGGAGAATGTACTAAAGTTTCTCCTTCAAGCTTCAAGATCTTCATTCCCTCTAAATATGAATGGTTGTTTTCTTCATACCACTCCGCTTGTATAGGCAAAGCTAAAATCTCTAAGTGGATTAACCATTCTAACAACAATAATAAGATAAATATAAAGCCTAACACTAAAAAAAACCCATCCAACCAAAAAAATGCATCTAATTGGAGCTTTAAAACTAACATCTTTCCTAATTTTTCTCCACTTGTCTGTCCAAAAACTACAGTTAATCCTCTATTACCAAAACAAAAACGTGTATCATTTAATCTTGAACCGTCTCCAAAGACTACAATATCCTCTCATTCCTCCACTAACAACCATTATCCAAATTTTATTCACTCCCATACCATAAACCCTTCTGCTCCTTCTTCAGTTTCCAACTCTACTGCTCTTCACCAACCCAATATTATTCCTAGGAGATCTCCTGATCCCGCTTCTGCAAATTGTCATCCCCCGATTTTTGACCCTATGCTTCCTCCCTCTGTGAAACTTACTTCTAGATTTGCTGCTCCATCTCCTACTCCTAACGACCTAGATGGGCGTTATATGATGGCTCGCTTACGAGACAGGAAACTTTTTGATAATGTTCGGCTTTATCTTGCGTACTTATATGACAAACCCGACTCAGTTTGTATTGAAGGCAAAACAAAAACAAATGTTATTGTATCCATTCAAAAAGAAGGCCTTCCAACAGACCCTGCATGCCTTCGTAAGATTTATATCCGTTTCCATGAAGGCTTCAATATTTCTCCTAGTACAGTTACTAAAGACCTTACATCTTACGCTTCTCATATTAGCTCTAAACGAACATCATACCTCCAAAACACTCGCAACACCTTTAAAAATTATTATCGCCCTAACTAATCCCCCATATTTCGTCTCTTTATTACGAAAACGTAAGGGGGCTTCGCACAAAAACGGGGTCCATTTTTCTGAACTCCCAAATACTTCCATATGAAATCTTTGCTTTAACGGAAACAAACCTTTGCCCCTCTATCCTTAACGAAGAACTTTTTTCTTCCGAATTTGTTGTCTTTCGTGCCGATGGTCTTAGTAACAACATTGATATCTCTGGCCGTGGTGTTCTTTTGGCGGTACACAATCGTTTTGATGCTTGCTTAGTTAAAAAGTCTTGTGCATCTTCGTTTGAATTTGTGTGCGTTAAAATTTGCTTAAAACAACGGAATATATTTTTTGTCTGCTGCTATATTCGCCCCTATAACCTTCCACAACTACGATGGGATCCATCTGAAGATGAAACTTTTTGTATGCCTGTTAGTTCCTCTTCGGAAAGGGATTTCCTGCTTTCTGACCGATTTTTTGACTTAGGTCTTTTCCAGGTTAGTGGCATTACCAACAACTTAGGTAGACAGCTTGACTTAATATTTTCATCTGATCCCAGTAATTCCTTTGTTTCTTTAAGCTCTCATCTACTCTCTAAACTCGACCACTTCCATCCTCTTCTTTCCCTCACTTTTTCTTTTGAACTCGCCAACGACTCATTATTGTTTGAAAATTCTTTCTCTTTCAATTTCCGCAACGCTGACTTCGTTTATCTTAATAAACTAATCAAAAACATTGATTTTGGTTCCTTCTTGCAGAGTAAGAATTCAATTGATACGGCCTTGGAATCCTTCTACGTGTCTATCTTTGACTGTCTCGTACAGTCTGTTCCCTATGTACCACGTAAAAATGTCTCCTCTTCCCCTCCCTGGTATAATAAAGAACTGCGATCGCTTCGTAATGTCCGTAATAAATTATGGAACAATTATCTGAAATCCAATTCTGCTACTGACTTCTCAAATTATCAGGAAGCTCAAAGCCACTTCTCTGCCCTATGCGAATTTCTCTACCTCGAATACATTGATCGAATGCAAAACTGTCTAATTTCTGATCCTAGACGTTTCTACCAATTTATCAATGTTAAACGGAAGTCTGATGGCTTTCCCTCAACTCTAAAATTCTTGGACACGATATCTGCCGACCCTAAAATAATCACAAACCTTTTTGCCTCCTTTTTCAGCCAATCGTATAGTGACCTCCCGCAAGAACCCGACCAATTCTTTTTTAGTAACTTCAAAAATACCCCTCATACCTCCTTTGCTTCAGTTGACATTAGTGTAGATATTATCATTAAAAAGATAAGTTTACTTAAAGATGACTTCTCTCCTGGTCCGGATGGCTTACCTGCAATATTCCTAAAAAATGTGCTAACTCTCTTTCTCAGCCTCTCAACGAATTATTCCGTCTTTCACTATCTCAAGCCACTTTTCCAAAATTATGGAAGGATTCTTTCATTTTTCCTGTTCATAAAAAAGGAGCAAAGAACGATATTGCTAACTACCGGCCTATAGCCAAACTCTCTTCCATTCCCAAGCTCTTCGAAAGCATTGTGTACGACTCTCTGTACTTTCACTGCAAATCTATTTTTTCTCCACAACAACATGGTTTTTTAAAAGGAAGATCTACTACAACAAACCGCACGGAATTCGTTTCTAAGACTCTAAATGCATTAGAAAGTGGGCATGAAGTGGACGTTATCACCACAGATTTTAGTAAAGCCTTCGATAAAATTTCTCATCAAATCATTTACCTTAAGCTTAAAATCCTTGGTTTTCCACCTTTTTTCATCTCATGGCTCAGATCATACCTAGAGAACCGCAAATACAAAGTTGTATTTAGGTTCTCAATCTCCGAACCCATTTATGCTACCTCGGGGGTTCCTCAAGGTAGTCACCTTGGACCTTTGATCTTTGTCTTAACAATTAACGACGTTATCAACGTAATCAAAGAATCAAATATCTCTATATACGCCGATGATATGAAAATAATTAAAGTCATTTCTACTCCCACCGACTCTATTTCACTTCAAAACGACCTTAATTTATTCCAAACCTGGTGTGACAAGAATTTTTTAGAACTTAATGTTGCCAAATGTCAGTCCATAACTTTCTCCCGTAAGCGATTACCCCTACCATTCCGAACATATTACTTTCACGATGTTGCTATTCCATTTGTCTCTTCTATTCGAGACTTGGGAATTATTTGCGACACTCAGTTAAACTTTCGTGCCCATTTCGGCTTTATAAAACGCTGGTCTAAGGAATTTTCGAACCCTTATGTCACTAAGTCTCTTTACATAACATTTGTTAGACCCCTCCTTGAATACGCTAGCCAAGTTTGGTCGCCATATCAGAACTCTCATTCCCAAAGAATTGAAGCCGTGCAACGCAGATTTCTGCGATTTGCCCTTCGTGGTCTTCCGTGGTCTGATAATCTCATCTTACCCCCCTATGAAGATCGATTAAAATTGATCAACTTACAGACCCTACAAAAGCGTCGTGAAATCGCTGACATTCTCTTTATGCATCAGATCCTCGTTGGGACTATTGATTCTTCCTACCTTTTAGAAATGATTCCCATTTATACTAACCCACGTAACCTCAGATCCACTCCCCTCTTCCGTCTTCCACATCATCGAACAAACTACGGCCTCTTTGAACCTATATCTAGAATGTTGCGTTTAGTCAATAACTCTCAAAACATCTTCGACTTCCATATCAGTTCTTCCTCTCTCCGCATCTCCCTTTACACCACGTCCTAATACAAAACCCCCTTTTATCATTTATTTTTAAGTTTTTTATGTAAAAAACTGGTGGGTGGGCCCAAGGGCCCAGATCAACAATAAAAAAAAAAAAAAAAAAAAAAAAAACCAAAAAAAAAAAAAAAAACAACGAAAAACCCACCATAGATTTAAGAATAGATTTAAGACTAGATTTAAGCATTGCTTGTATTAAGCTAAATAAATAAATTAAATTAAATAAATTGGGGAATTTGGACGAAAGAATACGATCGCCAATAAAGTGATGGTATTCACATTGAGAGGTTTGAACACCAATTGGAAACAAACGATCGCCTACTACATCGGATCCCCAAATGGAGAAATGCTGTCAAAAATGCTATTCACTGTAATTACAGGAGTAATTAAGTGTGAATTGACCTTGGTTGCAACGATCACCCCTCCTTAACAAATTTCAATTCTTACAACTAATACAAAAACTCTAAAAGCAAATATTATATTCAGATTCGTTTGTTTACAAATTAATTTAAAACTTTAATGTAATTATATTTTCAAATAACTTTGAAGTAATACAATACTTTTAATACTTTTAATTAATACAAGTCATTTATTAAATTACTTATTATTACTTTTATTTCAAAATAATTCAAAATAATAAAATAATTAAATAATTGTTATATTCTTTTAATTACTAATTTTCAAATGAGTTGTAATCGTTTTTTTTTTTTTTTTTTTTTTTTTTTATTCAATTTATAAATTCATTTTGATTTAGTTTGATCGAATGTTGAATTATACGTTAAACGATCTGGTTTTTTTCTTTGTCTTATTGGTCTATTCGGTTTCGAAATTGGCATGGGTTCTGTAACTTTTGGTTCTAAATTCGTGTCTTTATTTAAATTCGGCTGAGTTATGTTTTCAAAAGGTTTTGTTGAGTTTTCAAAAGGTTTTGTTGAGATTTCAAAATGTTTTGGTTCTTCAATTATTGTGTCGTTCTGTTTTGGTTTTTTAATTTCAAATAGTTTAGGATTTTGACTTATATCATAATGGTATGGAATTTTATCTTCTTGAGGCGCTTCAATACCTGAGCCTATTCGGTGTATTTGGTCGATGTGACGTTTCCAAATCCGTCCATCATCTAATTTGACAGTATAATGAAGCGCACCAAGGACCTCCATTATGATTCCAAATTGATATTTTGAGTTACAACTATAGTCGCGAACCGAAACCCGATCGTTGACAAACAGTTTTCTAACATTATTTCTAATTTCTTTTGTATTTTGAAGGTAAGGTTCCTTAGGAACGATTAAATCCAGACGCGAACGTATTTGTCTTCCAAACATTAAAAATGATGGTGATTCCCCTGTAGTGGCATGGGGAGTTCGTCGATAGTTTAATAAAATATTACAAAGTTCTTTTTCAATTTCTGAGGGCTTGCAATTTATAGTTTTAAGTTTGTTTTTGAACGTTTGAACGTTTCGTTCTGCCTGCCCGTTCGTAGCAGGATGATAAGGGGCACTTCTTTTATGTATGATATACCATTCATTTTTAAAAATGTTTGGAATTTTTCAGAAGTAAATTGTACCCCATTATCACTAACCAGAACTTCCGGAATACCGAATTTAGAAAAAATTTGACGACACTTATCAATTGTTACGTCAGTGGTAATATTTGGCACAATGTGTACTTCTGGCCATTTTGTGTATGCGTCGATTAGTATGAAAAAATGCTTTCCCATAAAAGGACCTGCGTAATCGATATGAACGCGTTCAAACGGAGTTTTGGCTGCTTCCCAGATGTGCGTTGGAACTTTCTTTGGGTTTGGCCTTGTTGACTGGCATTTTATGCAGTCTTTCGAAATATTTTCGATGTCCAAATCGATTTTCGGCCACCAGCAAAAACTTCGTGCCAACGCTTTCATCCGGATTATGCCAAAATGAGCCGTGTGTAGCTCTTTAAGAACGAGTTTTCTTAAAGGTTTTGGAACGTATACTCTCAGACCTCGAAGCAAGCAGTTTTGTTGTAGGGTGAATTCAGTTTGTTCAATGCCAAATCTTTTATCTGGGCTTATAAATTTACCAAACCTAAGACCTTCAATTAATTCCCCTACCTCTTCATCTTTTTCAGTAGCAGCTTGTAGCTCGGCTACCGACACAGGCAACGTTTCGATGGCATTCATTTCGATTACCTCAACTTCATCTTTTTTAGAACTGAGCTCAGACAGCGGTAGTCGAGATAAAGCATCGGCGTTTGAATTTTCAGAAGATTTTTTATAGCGTATATAAAGAGAGGGACAACCTGTAAGCTACATTCAACAAAAAAATAAGTCCAATAAATTTTCCAAATTTATTTGTAGTTTGTTTTACCTTGGACTTATTTTTTTGTTGAATGTAGCTAACAGGTTGTCCCTCTCTTTGTTGTTGGATCTCTGCTCCCCCTTGTGCTGATAGCTCCATATTTTTTGCAGTGACTAAAGCTTTGGATAATGTAAGCATTGGTGTCTCCAATAACCGGTTTTGTATTCTTGGACTTCGTATTCCAAATACGAATTGATTTCGGAGAGCTGTCTCCAAATAATTGCCAAAATTGCAGTGTAGTGCTAATTTCCGCAGAGCGATGCAAAACTCTTCCACGGTCTCTGCTTCTTTTTGCTTACGCAAGTGAAAACGATAGTTTTCCATTATTTCTATAATTTTTTCCAAATTTATTTGTAGTTTGTTTTACCTTGGACTTATTTTTTTGTTGAATGTAGCTTACAGGATGTCCCTCTCTTTGTTGTTGGATCTCTGCTCCCCCTTGTGCTGATAGCTCCATAGTTTTTGCAGTGACTAAAGCTTTGGATAATGTAAGCATTGGTGTCTCCAATAACCGGTTTTGTATTATTGGACTTCGTATTCCAAATACGAATTGATTTCGGAGAGCTGTCTCCAAATAATTGCCAAAATTGCAGTGTAGTGCTAATTTCCGCAGAGCGATGCAAAACTCTTCCACGGTCTCTGCGTCTTTTTGCTTACGCAAGTGAAAACGATAGTTTTCCATTATTTCTAATGGAACTGGATCGAAGATCTCTGAGAGAAATGTGGTGACGTCGGCGTAGGCTTTGTCCTTGGGTTTTTCAGGTGCTATTTTGTCGGAGAGAACATCGAATGTTTCTTGGCCTATGTAGTGTAGAAGCAGGTGTATTTTCTTTTCTTCGGCTGTTCCAACTATCTCCATTGCGCCTTCGAACCTTTCAACCCATCTGGACCATTGTGTTTTATTTTTATCGAATTTCTCGAAAACTGCATAATCCGACATGATTTTCTTTTTAAGTTTTTATTTGTTTCTTAAAAAAAAATTTGTAATTTATTTTTTCTGCAATCACGTGTAGGTTAAGTTGAAGGTTATGTCAAACAGTGTGTAGGTTATGTCGAATTCCTTTCAACAAAAGAATCGAATTTTTTTCTAAAAGAATCGATTTTTTTTCTGAACAATTCGAATTTTTTCTGTCAAAACAAATCTTGCTAATTTAGCAAGATTCAAGAAAGATTTTACACCGATTTGCACACACACTAGCAAGATTTGAAATTTCTAAAATGTCAAATTGAATGTCGCGGTGTTTTAAGAAAACAAATTGTGTTTTTGGTTCCAACGAATTTTCGGTGAATTTTATAGTGTGTTGCTTTTCAATTAACAATAATAATATTTTCCAAATTAAATAATTTCTGGATATTTTACTTCAAAATTGTTTCTGTCAAGTGCCACACACACAATCACAAAAAAAAAATCGATTCTTTTCGTCTTTTCGTATTCCTTTCAACGACAGAAAAAATTCAATTCTTTTTAGAAAAAAATTCGATTCTTTTGTTGAAAGGAATTCGACATTAGTTCGTGTGCAGATTGAACGTTCTTCTTGTATGTATGTTTATTTTTTTTTTGTACTTTTTTGTTATGCGTTTTTTTTACAATTTATGCAAATTACTGTAGTAATATTTAAATACAAAATTTTAATAATTTAAAAAATTCTAATCATCCTCGTCGCCACTAATGTGAAACACAACCTTCTGCTTTGTTAGGCGCACACTTTTATTTTCTTCTTCTTCTTAATTGGTAATTGACATTTGTGCATAGATATTACAAACTAGACTAGAGAGAGTGCGTTCAGTGATAGTTAGATAATAATAGGTATATAACACATACTATAGAAGAAGATTTAGATGAAGATGAAGAATTAATGGAAGTTTATGTTCTAGAAGAAGAAGAACATGATAGCCAAATGCACTGCGATACAAATGAAAATAGTGAATTTTCCGACAAGCTACATAAAGCAGCAACTACTTATTATGCTGGGTTTGCAGCTGCAAAACTTCAAAAGAAGTTAGATTGCCAAGCGTGCTCCCAGTTTTTAGTCGATCAGGACGAAAAAGCCAAAGAAAGGCAAGCGACACTATTAATCAAACTGAGAGCATATGAAACAATTACTACAAGTTCGGAGTTTGGAAAGTTAACAGTTCCTTCGATCCTTTTCGAAAGAACCGTTAAAACTTTCCAAAATGTGTTCGAAGCTCAGAGTTCCCAGAAAGACAACACACAGAAAAGCTAGTGGAAACATGGCATGCTCAACTTATGAAAGAAAACATTCTTAGCACAGATTGCACTAAAGAGCATAAAGAAGTCATTGCAAAATTTCTACTGCGGGGACTTGTAATATTAACAAACAGGAAAACGAACAAGGATATTAAGCCGCCGAAAAGACATTTGCTTTAATAGATAGATAGATAGATAGATAGATAGATAGATAGATAGATAGATAGATAGATAGATAGATAGATAGATAGATAGATAGATAGATAGATAGATAGATAGATAGATAGATAGATAGATAGATAGATAGATAGATAGATAGATAGATAGATAGATAGATAGATAGATAGATAGATAGATAGATAGATAGATAGATAGATAGATAGATAGATAGATAGATAGATAGATAGATAGATAGATAGATAGATAGATAGATAGATAGATAGATAGATAGATAGATAGATAGATAGATAGATAGATAGATAGATAGATAGATAGATAGATAGATAGATAGATAGATAGATAGATAGATAGATAGATAGATAGATAGATAGATAGATAGATAGATAGATAGATAGATAGATAGATAGATAGATAGATAGATAGATAGATAGATAGATAGATAGATAGATAGATAGATAGATAGATAGATAGATAGATAGATAGATAGATAGATAGATAGATAGATAGATAGATAGATAGATAGATAGATAGATAGATAGATAGATAGATAGATAGATAGATAGATAGATAGATAGATAGATAGATAGATAGATAGATAGATAGATAGATAGATAGATAGATAGATAGATAGATAGATAGATAGATAGATAGATAGATAGATAGATAGATAGATAGATAGATAGATAGATAGATAGATAGATAGATAGATAGATAGATAGATAGATAGATAGATAGATAGATAGATAGATAGATAGATAGATAGATAGATAGATAGATAGA
Organism: Epistrophe grossulariae; assembly: GCA_929447395.1. Taxonomy (NCBI): domain Eukaryota; kingdom Metazoa; phylum Arthropoda; class Insecta; order Diptera; family Syrphidae; genus Epistrophe; species Epistrophe grossulariae. Next base: position 49,389,223 of record OV839569.1, read on the forward strand.
TAGATAGATAGATAGATAGATAGATAGATAGATAGATAGATAGATAGATAGATAGATAGATAGATAGATAGATAGATAGATAGATAGATAGATAGATAGATAGATAGATAGATAGATAGATAGATAGATAGATAGATAGATAGATAGATAGATAGATAGATAGATAGATAGATAGATAGATAGATAGATAGATAGATAGATAGATAGATAGATAGATAGATAGATAGATAGATAGATAGATAGATAGATAGATAGATAGATAGATAGATAGATAGATAGATAGATAGATAGATAGATAGATAGATAGATAGATAGATAGATAGATAGATAGATAGATAGATAGATAGATAGATAGATAGATAGATAGATAGATAGATAGATAGATAGATAGATAGATAGATAGATAGATAGATAGATAGATAGATAGATAGATAGATAGATAGATAGATAGATAGATAGATAGATAGATAGATAGATAGATAGATAGATAGATAGATAGATAGATAGATAGATAGATAGATAGATAGATAGATAGATAGATAGATAGATAGATAGATAGATAGATAGATAGATAGATAGATAGATAGATAGATAGATAGATAGATAGATAGATAGATAGATAGATAGATAGATAGATAGATAGATAGATAGATAGATAGATAGATAGATAGATAGATAGATAGATAGATAGATAGATAGATAGATAGATAGATAGATAGATAGATAGATAGATAGATAGATAGATAGATAGATAGATAGATAGATAGATAGATAGATAGATAGATAGATAGATAGATAGATAGATAGATAGATAGATAGATAGATAGATAGATAGATAGATAGATAGATAGATAGATAGATAGATAGATAGATAGATAGATAGATAGATAGATAGATAGATAGATAGATAGATAGATAGATAGATAGATAGATAGATAGATAGATAGATAGATAGATAGATAGATAGATAGATAGATAGATAGATAGATAGATAGATAGATAGATAGATAGATAGATAGATAGATAGATAGATAGATAGATAGATAGATAGATAGATAGATAGATAGATAGATAGATAGATAGATAGATAGATAGATAGATAGATAGATAGATAGATAGATAGATAGATAGATAGATAGATAGATAGATAGATAGATAGATAGATAGATAGATAGATAGATAGATAGATAGATAGATAGATAGATAGATAGATAGATAGATAGATAGATAGATAGATAGATAGATAGATAGATAGATAGATAGATAGATAGATAGATAGATAGATAGATAGATAGATAGATAGATAGATAGATAGATAGATAGATAGATAGATAGATAGATAGATAGATAGATAGATAGATAGATAGATAGATAGATAGATAGATAGATAGATAGATAGATAGATAGATAGATAGATAGATAGATAGATAGATAGATAGATAGATAGATAGATAGATAGATAGATAGATAGATAGATAGATAGATAGATAGATAGATAGATAGATAGATAGATAGATAGATAGATAGATAGATAGATAGATAGATAGATAGATAGATAGATAGATAGATAGATAGATAGATAGATAGATAGATAGATAGATAGATAGATAGATAGATAGATAGATAGATAGATAGATAGATAGATAGATAGATAGATAGATAGATAGATAGATAGATAGATAGATAGATAGATAGATAGATAGATAGATAGATAGATAGATAGATAGATAGATAGATAGATAGATAGATAGATAGATAGATAGATAGATAGATAGATAGATAGATAGATAGATAGATAGATAGATAGATAGATAGATAGATAGATAGATAGATAGATAGATAGATAGATAGATAGATAGATAGATAGATAGATAGATAGATAGATAGATAGATAGATAGATAGATAGATAGATAGATAGATAGATAGATAGATAGATAGATAGATAGATAGATAGATAGATAGATAGATAGATAGATAGATAGATAGATAGATAGATAGATAGATAGATAGATAGATAGATAGATAGATAGATAGATAGATAGATAGATAGATAGATAGATAGATAGATAGATAGATAGATAGATAGATAGATAGATAGATAGATAGATAGATAGATAGATAGATAGATAGATAGATAGATAGATAGATAGATAGATAGATAGATAGATAGATAGATAGATAGATAGATAGATAGATAGATAGATAGATAGATAGATAGATAGATAGATAGATAGATAGATAGATAGATAGATAGATAGATAGATAGATAGATAGATAGATAGATAGATAGATAGATAGATAGATAGATAGATAGATAGATAGATAGATAGATAGATAGATAGATAGATAGATAGATAGATAGATAGATAGATAGATAGATAGATAGATAGATAGA